>CM025631.2:4538475-4592124 GCA_014621495.2 Entosphenus tridentatus | reverse complement strand
GTCTGACTTTTTGTGATGCCGTGTGACTAGGGTGGGGGGGTCAAAAATCGTCCAAAATCGCGTGACGTCATTTATGGACGGCCCTTATCAGGTACAGCCCACTGAACAATTAAGCGCTCTTTCAGAGGTGACCTAGCCATGCATGATCGCTCATCGCAGTGGGAATTTATAGTCGCAGACAAATAATCTAAACGCGTGTTTTTTTTTTATGTGGAGGGGAAAACAGAGGGCTCGGTGAAGAATCCACATCACCATGGGGAAGAGAAGATGAGCACAGTCTGTTCTTCTATAACGCAGCAGTTGTGTTCCTGAATAACACCGCGTTATGGAAAACAATCGCGTTAGAATAAATAATATAACAGTATAGGGTAACACGTGAGATGCGAGTGGGTATCATCTAGAACCGTCCAGCAGCATCCTGCCTTGTGCGATGCTACGCTGAGGAATCCGTGAAACCGCTTAGTCCGACTAGAGCGACGTATTTCTGTTCACTCAATTGTGTAATATCCAATTTGTATCCGCGTAATGAAAAAAAAGTGTTCCCCAATACATTAATCGCGTTATTTCCAATTTGTGTCGTGAAAATACGCGTTATAGCAGAACAGACTGTTCTCCAAATATACACCCGTCGTCAGGGTTGGAATGGAAGCCACTACCTTCCGCATACCAGGCCGAGGGAAATGGCATCGTCCAAGACATTAGCTTCTGTAGACCTATTTTCTATTATATGTGCTGATGACATGGTCATTATAATAACTAATGGAAATGAACTACAGGAAATGATTGAGGGCTGCAAAGTTGAGCTCGAGGTAAATATGAGCAAAACAAATGTGACGTACAACAATTTCACACACACATAAATATACATAAAGAATTATGTTGTAGAGACACAACTGGAAAATACCTGAACGTTATTATACCTAGGATAGTTATTGAAGGCAAACCAGGACCGACACATTGAAGTAAAAGTGGCGGGTCGGAGTGCACTTGGAAATCTGAAGATACAAATAAAGTAAGATGGCAATGTGCCTAAACTGTTGTTAGTCGTTGTACAATACCTACTATGACATATGGATCAGAATCGTTTGCACCTCCGATTAGCACGGTTGGCTATGTATGGTGCGAAAGACGTTCTACATGCATACAGATCTAGTGACGTAAATGGAGTCACTGGCGCTAGCGCCAGAGACTGTCACAAGAGTTGAACTGTGCGTCCTGAGCCTCTCTCTGGCACCAGAGTGGGTATGGCATGGAAGCGGGCCCTAGGGGGCATGGTTCTGGTGAGATCAGAGATAGGGCAGGTAAGGACGTGGCAGTCTGGGCGAACCCAAGATGGCCCGTGACCAGGACAGGGTAGCGAGGGGGCCCAAAGGGTGGCTCGAGGGACACGTGGTGCTTGGTCGAGAACCTTCTGGTGAGGTCCAGAAGGGGGCGTGGCCGAGGGCGGAGCGAGGCCACGCTCGGGAGCATAAAGCAAAGGTCTCGAGAGCGATTGCTGCTGTCTTCTGGAATCAACCTGTCGGTGCTACGTCTCTTCGATCCTCGGTCCTCAGTCTTCGGTCTTTACGCTCGGCATTGTGGGCCAGGCAGTGTGTTACTGACTGACCCGGTTATATAGTTACCCTGTTGTGGTCTAGTTAACCGTGTAGTTATCACCTATATATAGAACCCGTTATTACGTTTATGTAGTTACCCTGTTGGGGTGTGAGAATAAACGTGTTGCGTACAACTTCAAGTGTGTGTCTCTGTAGAACCCACTACACATACATTCAGAATCATGGAAATTGGCAGAACTGAACAAATGCTGTACAATGGTCGCATGCATGCTTGGCATTACATTGCGAGGAACACGTGGATTACCTCGTCGCTCTGTGACCATGAACGTGTGTACCAGCCGCCAATGTTAAAACGGTTATATTCTCAGAGTGACAAATATAAATGAGTATAGGGGAACAAGCGGGGCAAACCAGCGCAACGAGACATCATATTGACTGTTAAGAAAAGTGGTTTTGGGTGGGTTATTGCCACTAGAGGAGATGATGACCAGTGGTCGAGTCGAACACTGGAGTGGCAGCCATAGGAGGGAATGTACCTGAGAGTACACCTCTGATTAGCACGGTTGGCTACGTATGGCACGAAAGAAGTTCAACATAAATGCATAAATACATACATATACTCTTTGGTTCTTTCGGTAAAGTCACGTAGGTAGAAAAATAAAAGAAAACAAAAAAATAACATATCACGACGTTTCGATCGCAAAACAAGCAGTCGTCCTCAGGCGGAAAAAATATGACGATGGCTTGAGGAGGGAGGCCTTTATCCAGTAGTGCGTAGATCTGCAGCATAGCATGTGCCGTGACGGGTACTGCAAGATCCGACCATGTCCTGTCCATCCAGTGCTCGCCGAGCTGCATTGACTTCCAGTTGCCGAATGAATACATTATAAGGTCGCACTCATTACACACAAAGTGCTTGCCACAAATTATCCACAATATCTTGCTGATCTTGTCAAGGAGCATAAACCATCACGCGGACTCTGGTCATCCTCGCAGCAATTTTGGCAAGCCATCGAACAAAGATGGCCACTGCATCGTGCACTTTCAGATGCGCTTTTGCAGCCATCTGAAATGCTATTCCAATATTAGGAAGCCACTGCTATGCATTCTAGATTTGAAGCTTTCGTGACTGCAAGGATTGATACTCTTTGGGTTTTTTCGGCTTCACCGAAAAAAACAAACAGCACTGCTATGCACTTTTAAATCTAAATTGAAAACTAATTTCTTGAGAACTGCTTGGTATTTAGTTTTTCCTTCCCACGCACCTCCGATTATTACGGTTGCCTACATACGGTGCAAGAGAAGCTAAACATGTACACATTTTTCTCTTCCAGATATATAATTCAAAGCATGCATGCTACTTTTGCACACTCGTGTTGCATTGTGGGACAGTGAGAGATAGCGATGGCTTGGGGAGACTTTTATCCAGTAGTGTGTAGATCATGGCTAATGATTATGATGCAAGAGATCAGCCAAATGTAATTTCTAAATAGAATGTTCTAGTACATGAAGTACTTGTGAATACGGTTGCCACAATTGTTGCTCTGTGTCAAGTCACACGTACATTTACAGTACACTCCTGAAAAAGGGGAGTGAATGCAATCAGAGTAACATCCGTTAAAAATAATTAGTTCATTGACAACAACTGTGACAACAAGTAATCCAAACCTCTCTTCCTCCATAATGTATTCACCAGCACAATGCAAAAACGTAACCCGCACCAAATGAGCAAATCTCCAAGCCTCGTGCGGCATCCACATAGGGAGTTTAAGGTTTGCAAAGCGTTTGGGCAAGCGACTTGTCCAAACGCTTTGAGACAAGTCACTTGGGCAAGTCACTTGGGCAAGTCCCTTGGGCAAGTCACTTATAAAGTTGCTGCACTAAGTGGCATTTTCTACATTGTTATGGACAGGCCTCAGCCCTTTTTATGATCGAATGGACGACTTTCAAAATGTCGTCCTTCCTCCGTAACAGACAAAACTCCTACAGCGCCGATCAAGTCAAAGGCATATCAACGTGTCTCCCTGCTCAAATTAATGTGGGGGGCAGTGGGCATCGCTGTTTTGGCAGACTTTAAACAAGTCGGCAAATTTTGAAATGCGTCATTTCCAATCTCCTATGCCAGCCGTCTATAATCTGCTACAAAAATGTTACTCGCTGTGATGATGAACGAGACAGATTTGAATATTTTTGTTAACAAAGTTTTTATAGAGATTTTTTTTTTTAGTGGAGACCCCCCCCACCGCTCCCAAACAGGTCAGAAATATAAATTAAACAAATACAACTGTCAATAATGAAAAGCGCTTTTAGTGCTGTTACATAATTTACTCTTGGATACACCATGATTGCTAAGGGCTCAATCAAAAATTCTTAATCTCCTCTGGAAACAAATGTTCAAAGACACCGAAAATAATTGCAATGAATAGGCATCCATTTGCTTTAATTAAACTTGCAAAGGGAGCCCAGTGGGCAGTTTATCCGAATTTCCGCGTCGTGTCACGATAATTAAATAGTAGTGTGCACGCATTTGTTTTTTTAGTTAAAAAGTTGGCCAGAAGCATAATTTTGTAATCCCTTAATTAATCCTCATGCATATCATCTGTGCATGTCAATCCACTTTGTTACGATACAATATGTTAAAAAAAGCTATTACAGCAAGACAAGATCAGATTACTTTTGACAGGCCAGTTTGGTAACGGAGTTTACATGTGCGATTCCAAATCCCGATTGGGGTTCAACTCATCCCATTTAGCCCTCTGCGGTAGCTAAAACGAGTACAACTTTGTCGGGAATCAAAAGAGGGTTGGCTTGTGTAGAGAATGGGCTCCTGCAACATGAACGTGGAATTTACACCACTGACTGAGGCCAGAACATCGAAATGGTGTAGACCAATATGTGACCCCACCACTGCCACCACACTGTCAGATTCCATCTTACATGGGCAGCTTTTAACTGGATCCACCGAAACCACGGAAGGAGTAGACACCTAATGCACAACAGGAGATTAAAAGGCTCTCCTGTGTGCAACTGCGTATACAAACACCAAACCATGGACCGTATAACTTTGCACTTCTTCAAAAATAATCTCAAAGTGGTATAGATGCAATTCACCAATTCTCAGACAAAGCAATTGCATGGCTAAATCGCTTGGAACTGAATCTCTAATCGTTGCTCTTCACTGGCCACGTGAAATCAGCATCCACCCTATTTATGAGCTGGTACTGGACCCTGGTACCGGCCTGACATACTTGTGCCACGTTTCCATGGTCCGTATATATGTACGTGTATGTTAAACTCCTTTCGCAACGTATGTAGCCAACCGTGCTAATCGGAGGTGCGGTCCCTGGAGGGATGGAGCGGAAGTGGTCGAGTCTTCGTAACTACACTGCTCGTCAAGCGCTTTGGGATAAGATTCGAGCTATGCTGGGACAGCCCAGGACCCATTCAAAGCCGGGTGTGAGCCTGCTTACCATCAGTTGTGGGGGACATAGCATCCAGTTGTCAGTGGTGGTGGGAATGAGGCAATAAGCGGATCTGCTGGGCTGCACAGAGGTGGCCTCGTTGACTAGGGCCCATCCAGGAAACGGCAATGATATTCGAAATGTTGTCAAGTTTGTCTGTCTGAAAGTTTTCAACAACGTGGTTGGTTGTTACTTGCAATAAATCCACGTATACACAACTTCACGACAAAAGTAGGTCATATTTAAAAGCAGTAATTACATCCAATTCCGACAGTAGCAAACGCATTCCTCCTCCTGCTTCACGTGGAGAGCTTAATAATGCCGATAATTACTTTGTATAGATGCATGCGAGGCTTATTTAATGATCTCGGGAGCAAGAGAATGCAATAATGATTAGGTTGATGCGAGTTTTATAGGCTGTGGTTGAGGTTTACCATGTCTAGCTGGAGTGGCTCGGGGAAGCTGGGTTTGAATTCCCCACTCCACGTTCAATGTCATCACTGAGGAATGCTGCATTGTGGGACTGATAATCCCGAGTTGGTTGAAATATTGTATTGATCGGAGTTGATTGGATGTAGAAGATGAGTTTTTCGTAAAGAACTTGGCATTTTAAAATAATGACACAAATGCAGAGGTTTAAAATATTAACCATCCTCAGATATTTTGAAAAATACAGGTATTTTAACCACCTGAAGTGATCTCCATGATATTATTGAATAACTTAATAAATAAGTCTTGCAGAGTCGGGCTCAATATAAACAAGAACATAGGTCATGTACAACAAGTTCGCAAAACACATGAATATATCTGTTGGTGCAACGCAACTGGAAATGCATCAAAGTATGTATACCTAGGGCAGATATTGAATGGGGACTGGGATCAGCATTATGAAACGAAGCCGCAGATGAGACCATATTTTAGTTATTTTGGAAAATTTTACTTAATCATGATAAACAGCGTACTGATTTGCCTAAAGATATATTTAATCGCTGTGTATCTGCTGTGACATGTTGATTAGAATGGGAACAATAACTGAAAAGTGCTTAAAGATACGCTGGGGATTGTGCTGAGCGACAAAAATAAAAACACGTGCATCTGATAATATATGCAAAGTAGAGACATATGTGCATGTGTAGTGTTCATATTTACGCGATTCGGGAGTAGAAATACCCAAGGGATCCATAACGTGCCAATTCGTCACTAGTGTAGTGCGTCCAACTGAGTCGCAGACGTTGTTCTTTGGAGGCAACACTTTTATTGTAACATCAACACGTTAACACGAAGGAGTAACTGCCCCTTCACCGGATACTACCTAAGGTGGTGATCACCCAGCTAACTACACTATACAGAGGAGTTACAGCTACGAAGGATCGGGCCCTCACTCGGGTCTCCGACCACGTGTTGATGCCTCGTAGGACGTAAAGCTTCCAGCTAGTAGACGTGGAGCTTCCAGCTGTCGAACGAAGAACTTCGGTCCCTTTCAGGGACCCGCCTAATATCCCCCTCAGGTCGGGGCCGCTCTACCCTTGGCCCCGCCCGCCTTCTCGAGCGTTCCAGCCCCCCCTCACACAATTGCACAATTGCCATTAGTGGTGTGTTATTATTATGTTGATGTGAAGGTTACAACAGTTTTAAACGGGACGCCATATCCAGCGATGTTTCTATACAAAAAATACCAACCGTGTCACCTTGGGGCTGTCATGCAATTAATTAAAAAAAAAACCATAAATAACTAATGTCTCAAACTTTTCTTTCTTTTGTTTGCCGTGTGTGGGTTGCTGCTTACATGAATCATACCTTGAAGATGTCGCAATTTGCCTTTTTATTTGTTAGCAAAGCTTGTGAAAATATCCTGATGTATTTGTCATCGTGAAACATTGCACAGAGCCATTTGTTGCACCTGCTGATATTGAATGGGTTATCAGGATTTGGAGAGCAGCACAATCTTTTTGGCCAGGTTTCAATCCAGAAAATTTACACTGCACGATCAGCTTTAAAGAGAATATCATGACTGCGAAACTAAGAGCGCTTTATTCCCTTGGAAAACCAGTAAGTGGCTTTCAAATGTTGTACTTTGAAGCCATAATTGTGTGCCTGTGTTGTAAGCCAGTTTCCCCTGCGCTTATGGTTATGATTAAATAACAATAGAGGTGGTATAATTAGAATGCTTCACACAGTGCATTCGGATTGAAGATGCCAGTGATGCATTATTCATGAAACAACATGTTAATAAATTAATATATGACTAAAGATTATGTCCAGCACTTGCTCATTTTTAAATATGGAGAGAAATAGATTTGTATCGGCACCATTTATAATCCACTGGTGGCAAAATGGCTTGTAGTGGTGATGCTCAGAAACAATAAAACGCATCTTGGGCCTCGCCTATGTTTCAAATTGTAAGGTTGTCCGTGCCGCCTACCGACTCCATAGTCTTACTTTGCGACGTCAATGCTCACGCGAGAAACAATGCAGATGCCTGGAGAGGCGTGATTAGCAGGAATGCCCCCCCCCCCCCCCCGATCTGGTGCCTGTCATGGCGTCAACCCTAAGACCTGCTCGTGGACTTCAGTGGTGAGGGAAGTTGTCAAGTTGAAGGAGACTTTCCTCCAAGCTATGCTCGGAAAAAGGTCTCCCGACTCAATTGAGAGGTGGATATCACCGTGAAAAGGCTTGCAAAGGATTCATGTAATGAGAGTTGTTTCACCTTAACAAATGTGGGATGCACACCTTTGATTTAAACCACCACCGTGGGTCAACGTGGGTTTTCATTCAGATCTGGCCCTAATTAAATCACTTCCTGCCCGATACATTACTCCGTGTAAATACTAGTTTAAATTTATTTAGCATATCAGTATAAGAAAGAAAATTCAATATGCTGTATATGGCAAGCGCATCAACATGAACAGCACATGCAGACAAAAATAGATGAACCCAAACGATCGGGAGCGTGAGTTTGACAGATTGAGCCAGTGATGAGACGCGCGCACAAGCTGTCTCAGCCCTCGTAGCCCCCACGCAGATGGTGAATTTTGCTCGAATGATTGATGCAATAAAATATCTTATTTATGCAACCAGGGGGAACATATGGGGAGGTGTGCGTGGGTGGGGGGAATTAGGATTGTGATGGAAGGACAACCTTTTGGAGAGTACTAACACATTCCTGCGGAGGGAGCTGGTAGGAACGTTGGGTTGCTCGGTCAATGGCCAGGGTCAACGGCGGCGTGGTGTATTCCGCAAATATGCCCGACTGTGAGGGCGGGCACAAGCCGGCGTGAGTAGGTTAAACGTTGAGTTTTATAAGGACACCACGGGGTGACCAGCCCCTCCCCACCCAGCCCCACCCTCCCCACCCAGCCCCTCCCCACCCTCCCCACCCAGCCCCTCCCCACCCTCCCCACCCAGCCCCTTCCTCCCCAACCAGCTCCTCCCTGTACGACGGACACAATAATCCTCTGTGGGCTGGTGTAACCAGGAGGTTCCTACCAGTATTACATTTAAGTCTAAATTTATTTCATTTGTAACATGGATGATCCCGTTTAGCCAGTTACCCAGCTATTAGGACAGGGCTCGTCGAAGGCGGAGGACAGGAGGACGGGTTTTGAGTCATGATTTAGAGGGAAAGAGATCCAGAAATGGGATAGAATCGTAAATATCTGGGACGGTAGAGGAGTGACATCCTCACAGTGCAGAGGTCGCTTTGTTTCTTACCAAGTGGCCTTGGCATCTTGAATGAGGTGTACAAACAGAAATGAGATGAGAATATGACTTGGATTAAAGTTTTATTTGGAATGTTGGTTTCAGCATGGGCTCATGTTAATGTGGCAATTCCTGCTAGAATTTGGCTGAATATTTACTGATAACCTACGGCTACTGCCACCAATAAATTGAGAATTTTAACATATTTATTGGAAAAAACTTTTGCTTATAAGTTATTATTTCATGAAAAGTTGTACTAGTTAATTAATAAATTACCTCGATAATCATTTAAACCAGTAGAGGGCTAACTCCCACGGTAAATGAAGATGCTGGAATTTGTTTTTTTATTTGAAGGTTGAGCATAAGCTTCAATAACTTTGGAAAGATATATCACAATGAATGTGCCTCATTTGATACAATCCCAGATTTCAGCGATTTTGTTTTAAGTGTGTTTGAAGGCTCAGTATTAATTTGTGCTGAATAGCTTTTAAGCCAAAGGCCATCTTGACATTTTTTAGGGTTTTGACATCAATCATCTGCAGGTGTGAGCCGACTGAATGAAAATAAGGGAAGTCTGAGGCACTGGATCTATCTATTTTTGGATTTCACTCTGTATTTTTAATCCACTGGTATAGAATGCCACTGAAGAGACGATTGGCAAAAAACATAAATTCCTGCATTTTTGGAACATTGTTTTGTGGAATGACATCAAACATAATTTTATTTTATTTTAATCTATGACCTTAGAACGGATTTGTGTTCATAAGATTATCTGTACATTATAATGAATCAATATGTATGCATATACCTAAGCTAATAAAAGGCTGATGTGATTGAATAATTTATGGTCTTTGAGTATCTGAGTTTCTTGGCAAGTAGGTTTGATAGTTTAGGTCCGTACAAAAATGTCCCCCATGTGAATACATTGTACCATTAAACTACTGTTATCCCTGGTGATGTAGGAGCGCTGTTGGTGAATCCTATTGTATGCATGTATCCACGTAAATTACTCCAGTTTTATGCATACATATCTGCAGGTAAATGTAGATAAGATGTATTTGCCACTACTTGCAGGTGACTCTTATTGGTAGGAACCTCCTGGTTACACCAGCCCACAGAGGATTATTGTGTCCGTCCGTCCGTCGTGTAGGGAGGGGCTAGGTGGGGAGGGTGCGGCTGGGTGGGGAGGGTGGGGAGGGTGGGGAGCGGCTGGGTGGGGAGGGTGGGGAGGGGCTGGGTGGGAAGGGTGGGGAGGGACTGGGTGGGGAGGGTGGGGAGGGGCTGGGTGGGGAGGGTGGGGCTGGGTGGGGGTGGGAGGGGTGGGGCTGGGTGGGGAGGGGCTGGTCACCCCGTGGTGCCCTTAAAAAACTCAACATTTAACCTACTCACGCCAGCTTGTGCCCACCCTCACAGTCGGCCATATTTGCGGAATACACCACGCCGCCGTTGACCCTGGCCATTGACCGAGCAACCCAACGTTCCTACCAGCTCCCTCCGCAGGAATATGTTTATTTGTACAAATGCTCGGAATGAATTTCGTAATTCCAGAAGTATATTTCCCGGTGATTCCCCTTCAGATATCCACGGATAATGTGATACATTTTGGGCTATTCCTCGTCACTGTACAAAGGCTCGGGTAACTTAAGGGTGACATTCACAGACAAAAATGCATAATATGGAAAATTTTCCACCACTTCTGATTGACTCCTATTATCCTCTGAAGAAGACGGATAATAGGAAGAACACATCTGCAGACAATTGCATATTTTGCAGATCGATTAAGTAGATAGGTAACATGAACTGCAGATGTTAAGGCCTCGGAAAAGTATGTTATTGCATTTAGGGTACTATTGGTATATGAGCATTATATAAGTATTTAATTAATCATAAATAAACAACATCGGTGCTATTATTCTCCTCCCATTAATAATCGTGGTGTGTGTAAACGATTGAGTGTAAATGGCAGCTAACGACGAATACCATAACGCATATTCTTATTGTAAACATTAACGCACTTTGGCAATCCGATAAGAATACAAAGCAATCCGCATAACTCAGAGCAGCCTTTAGATGGCATTGCAGCCAACAAAATATCAATAAAGCCCTCAAAACAACAATGAATGGGTTTAAAAGACAATTACTAGACACTAGGGAACGGCATTAACCCTTCGACCCTGTGGCATGTTTTATTGTATTAACTTTCATGCACGGTAAAATGCTGCCGGGGAATAGTGTTTTTGGATGGAGGTTGCAATCGGGAGGGGGGGGGGGGGGTGATTTTGCTTGTGATTTGAGGTGTGCAGTTCACAACCGTGGGGCTGACTGTTACCTGCTTTAGGAAAACAAATCCAGTGTACTATTACAGTGTTAAATTGGATAATCCACTCGGCTTTTGTCCTCATTATTAGTGTACAGTCAAGTAAAAGTCCAAAGTGTGTCTCTCTCTTTGCTTAATTGAGAACAGCTGTGTTGTTCGTTTCCTCTTAACCGTAGTGATAGGGGGGTGAGCAATATTGTTGGATCCTATTATCTGTTTAAATATAATACCACGTGAACGTATTAGAGGCCAGTTCTCCATTAGCTAACGACTGATTGCCTTGTCAAAATGTGTACGGTTAAGAAACAACGAAGACAATAATGCACCCTGATAACAAAACATGCCGAATGCTTAAATTATTTCGCAGTTTAGCCCTTATCAAATAGTCTAGAGCAGGGGTCCCCAACCCCTAGGCCGCAGACCGGTACCGGTCACGTGGCCTGTTAGGAACCGGGCCGCACAGCAGCAGGAGGTGTGAGCGGTGAGTCCACGCGTGGCCTCCCGCCCCCATTGTTTTATTATTTATACCACTTCCGTCCGCGCCTCTTTCCCGCACTGCACACTTGTCACAGTCACAGTGTTGGTGAGCCCACAAGCTGCTAACCCCTAATAGCCACAATGAGTAACAAACAAACTTCGCCGGAGAACTTCTTTGAAAAGGGGGAAAGACCCAATGATGACCCCCCCCCCCGCGCCCCGGTCCGTGAAAAAAATGTCTTCCACGAAACCGGCCCCTGGTGCCAAAAGGGTTGAGCACCGCTGGTCTGGAGCATTATCCCTGCGTCAAATCTGATACCCCCCCTCCCCATTACCCCTAAACATTGCGAGCCGGCGCATTTTTGACCCGTGCGTTCAGCGACACTGCGCGCGCACTTTTTGTTGTTGCAACGTCTGGGGGGCGGGGGGGTGTAAGCGTGATGCGCTGTGGACTCGGTGACCCTAGTTCGATTCCCGCTCACTCCCAACGTCGGGTGACGATTATCAGAACCAGTCTTGGGGCCCTCCTAGGTCGACTCGACCTCAACTGAGGAACTGGTGCTGTGTATAAACATCGCCACTGGGGAGACAAAGGCGGCCGAGCATGGTGCTGCCCACCCACCACCTCGTGCGCCATGCCGGCTTTCATAGGTGCTCGCGAACAGCACTTGCCCTCGCAGTCTGATCAAAGAATATGGCGTAACTCGGGTCTTTGTTGCGCGTGATTATATACATATGTAGTGGAATCAACTGAGTCGCAGATGTACTCTTGGAGGCAACACATTTATTTAACACCAACACACGGGGTAGCTGCCCCTTCACAGAATAACAACCTATGGTGGTGTACCACCAAGATAACTCTGCTAATTACGTCACTAGCTACTATGGACCAGGACCAACAGCTCGGGTCCAGGTCCACGTGTCGGAGACTTGGTAGAACGTAAAACGTAGACGAAGGTTTCCTTCAGGATGAACAACAACGCCGGTCCCTCTGGGGGACCCGGCTTATATCCTCCGCGGCGTGGCTGGCTCCGCCCTTGGCCACGACCACCTTCCAGAATCCTCGAGCAGGATCTCGACCCTGACACGTGACCACCCCTAGCCTCCACTTGGGGCCCCTGTGTAGACTTAACCGGTCACGTGTCCTCTGGGGTCAACCAGAGTGCCACGGCCCATAGTAACCCCATTTCCATGGCCGGCACTACCACACCCTACCCTGTAGGGCAGTGACGTGCAGTGAGGTCAATGGCTGGGGAGGCACTGGCCAGTGTCAGAGCCAGATTCACACACTGAGGGGGGCGTCGCCTCACTGAGGGGGCGTGTCCTCACTGAGGGGGGCGTGTTAGACACGTCCTCCTCAGTGAGGCAGATGTGATAGCTGCCTCCCCTGTTGCTTTTCATTGCAATTTCATGACGAGACCAGCGAGCCTAAATATTTTTTATCCACATACGTGAAATAAGTTACTTGGAGTATGGAAGGTGAGGACATGAAATGAAGGGGTCTACAAACATTACATTGGTGACATACTGAGATAGTAACAGGCACGCGCTTATTGCCCGCGCTCCATCCAGTTACTGAGGGGTTGCATAATCAGAGGGGAGGCTGAGCTCGTCGCTGCCTCACCTCTCGTCTCTTCCTGTATTTGCAGCGGAGCTCCGCAAATTTGGCGATTTTGATTATAAAAATGATTGGAATAGTACAGAAATGACATTTATAACACAGATCAGTGAAAAAAAGAAAAATGAATAGTTATTTATTTATTTTCCCCGTAACAGCTATTTTCATTGGAGTATGACAGGTTAGGCTCTGCCTCCCCTGGCCACACGTCCCTGATGTAGGGGTCGGCACTGCACACCAAGCGTGGTGCCATTCAGCGCTGTCGCTCACCGAGCCCCTCTCGGGCTGGTACTGCACCCACATCCTAGTGGTGTCCGCGATTTCAATACACCGCATGCCGTGTCTCTCTAGGGCCGGCATTACACAGTGACATCCCGCGATGTCACTACACGTGTGTGTGTAATGGGGAGCGGTGTCTTCGCTAGAGTTCCACAAACCCAGATTGCTGACACCACTGTCAGCAATCCAGGCTTGACTTGTGACCGGAATGTGCAAAAGACCAGTGGCAATTGGTGTCTGAACCCAGCCGAGAACTCCCCTACCCTCTCGCAGTCTTATATGGATACCCATTAGAGTGGTTTGTTCAACATTGGCACTGGGAAAGAAAGGTAGTCATTTGGCAAGATCCTGATCCGTTCACCCTCTCTTGTGCCGTGTCCACCTTGATCGGTGTTCACTTACATCGCTCGGCGCTCCAGCGCATGCAGATAACGACGGACCATGTCTTGTTATGTCCTGTATATACGAGACAGCGGCCTGGCCTATGAAGGGGGTGATGCGACACGTGACCTCACCAGACATCACCAGATGTTTCCAATTTACATAACACTTAACACTCAACTGACTCCACGCACCAGATCCTAGCATTCGCCACTCGTCAGGCACCGATCACGGCCACCAGACACTCGCTGTTCATCAGGGACGTTGATCAGGGACGATATTTTTTATGAGATCAATAAATTATTTGTTGCAAGGCGAAGATTGAATTAGTAATACATGCCTGAGTAATTATGCTATTTTTTTGTTATCATTTGTTACGTAATTGATTTTTTTCCACATAAGCAACTTGCGGAGACGTAAAAATGTGGTTTGTTCGCGGTATTATATCAACACGTGATGCGTGCCTGTTGGTGTGCGTGGTCATCAACCTCCGATTAGCACGGTTGGCTATGTACGGTGCGAACGAAGTTTAACATACATCAACGAGCTCGATTTCTGCTGACAGCCAATGCCAATGACGAAAATATGTACCAGTTCTGAACCTCCTCTGTGTCGACTCGGTCTCAAATGAGTACCTGGTGCTCTGTGGAAACATCGCTACAAGGGAGACAAAGGCGGCTGGGTGTGGTGTTGGCTACACCCCCCCCCCACCCTGTTGCGGCGTGCCAGTCTTTATAGATGCTCGCTAACAGCACTTGCCCCAAAAACCTGTTAAGGATATGCGTGGGAGCTTTGGTCATCAACGTCACGATCAATATCACGTGAAAGAAAATGCTGTGATATAATTTGCTTTCCAAATAATCGACAATATTGAGTGTCTTTGATATGCGCTGTGTATCCATGCGGCACTATAACCACCGGGACCTAATGAGAATCTTGTAGGTTTCATAATTGCCTAATTGGCTTATTTTGGAATGAAGTGCTTTTAGTTTTGTGTGCCTGGTATTCTTCATTTTCTTTGCTTAACAAGCTTCAGATGCTTATTTGCAAAATGCAAACTATGAATGCACTTTGTAGTCAAAAGACAGAGTGCTTGCCTGTTCAAAGTAGCATCGAGCATATCTCATCCCTGTTGGTGGCCTTGAGCAATTGCTGAAAATTCCATGTTCCAGTGATGAGAGAGTATGGGCTGACATGAAATAATAAAATCCATGCGATTATTTGTTGGTAGCAAACTGCATTTTTTTGGTAAGCACATTGCTCGTCGTAAATATAGACATTTGTAACCGAATGAGTGACCATGTACATTTCTAAAGATTTTCTCAATGGGCTAGAGAGATAAAATTTCGCTTCAATGTTTTCGAGCAGATGTTAGAAATGTGACGGACGAGATGAGTAACACAAATGTATTGTGCACAGCAGCAGGTATGCAACAAGGAAATAAATAAGAATGCTTAAAGAAAGGCACGTTAGATTCTTTGGACATATGAGAAGACAAGAGACTGATTATGTTTTTGTTGGGAAAATATTTGTTACAAGAAGCCGGGGAAGACAGTGAATTATATAAGCAATGTGAACAATTATACGTGACTGGGAGGAGCATCTGATGCAAAGTCCTTGAGTAAAACGATGGGCAGCAGAGCTGAATGGAGGGAAGATCAATCTGAAAACGAAATATATATTTATTATGGCCCCCAAAAATTATGGCACAGAAGTTGATTAGTTGTACGCCTAGGACAGAGAAGGCCTAAAGTTCTAAATCTCGTGACAAACACTGGAAGATCGTGATCCTCGCCATGGGTGAAGAAAGTAAATTGTCTCTTGGGTAATGCCCTCTCATCACACGCACATAAATTGCTCACGAAGGTCATAGATTACTGAATACTAATGTTTTACGTGCACACTATACACAGTATATAAATAATAGTAATGAATTTGTTTAATTTTTAAACAAATATATGTATTCATATGCTGCAGTACAATTCTGTGTTGTATATCACAATGTGCCACACGTTACATAAATACCTCATCGAAATGCTGCTATGCAAGGCGAATGTTAATTTGGGTAACAGTGTGATGCGCATCCGTATGAGTAAAGCCATCATTTGAATTGTACCTGATGGTATGTTTGTTCAAACTGTACAATGCTTTATTCGGCGCCTTCATTAATTTCTCCAGGTTTTGATTAATTACCTAGAAACTACACAAAGCTGCTTTGGGAAAGCATTTCAATTGGAGGGGAAGAAATACCTTGGGTTAAAATCATCCTAATTAAATTCCCAGCACAACACGTGTTCACTTGCAATATTTATTAATTATATGAAATAATACAACCCCTGCCATGATCTTCATATTCATTAATCCAGTGAGCAAAAGTAAGTGGTTAGCTATCCTGCAGTCCTTACCCTTTCAGACCTCTCCATACATTGGGATGGCTGTGGATATATCTAAGTAAAACGTGGACAATCACATGTTTAAAAATATTCTCAAGGGTTCATATTTCGCTGTCTAGCTGTTGTGTTGATAATTATTAAACTTTAATTGAACGAAATAAATAATGACAATGTTTCCTTGTCTTGCCCCACAAGTCTAGAGATGTGCCGGTAAATGAGCTAATGTCACCTTTAACTGGAGTTAGGATTTCAAAAAATTGTCTCAGGAGGCGTAGACTTCTACTTCTAAACAACATTGTGCATCCAAACTTCAAGAGGTCAAAGCAAACCCGGGGAAATGATAACGAACATAATTTGCACTGCGTTGGGTGGTGTTGATAATCTTCTACCTTTTAAATATTCTTTGAGAAGCAGACTGGAAATTACACTCAACATGGGTCACAACGGTGCCAATGTTTGTTTGTTTGGCTCAGCGCCACCAATAGAGATGCACACCACCCCAAGCTCATTGCAGCACGACGCCACTTTTACTTGGATATATAAACCTTGCATATAGTTTTCACCACGCATATGTAGTGACTAACTTGGTGACGATAAGACTTGGAGGCACTTCTTTATTAACGTGCACCATCGGGGTTAACACACTTACTATTGAGTCCGTCTCTTGTAGGCGACGCTACTCAGCCAGGACAGTTGGTAGGCTGCCTGACAGGCGGCGCGCCGAGATGGTAGAGACGGAGACGACGACAAGAAGAACGGTGAAGACGACGAGAAGAATGGCGACGATGGACTTCAGCAGCGCGACGTGGATCCCACTCCAACAACAGCCCCGAGGCCCCCTACAGGGGCTCCTCTCCTGTCCGCGTGGCCTCGCTCCGCCCCCTGTCACGCCCCCTTTCTGGAACCTACTAGCGGGTTCCTGGTGTGCCCCTTCTGTGACCTTTCCCCCCTAGACCCCCCCTCTCGTGTATATCCTGGCCTGCTGACGTCAGGACTGCCGTACACCGCAGATCCCATTTTCTGCCAGCAGCCAGTGCTATGCCACTACACATGTGATAACTAGTGGTGTAACAATGCATCGATTCATCAATTATTATCGGTTCTTATGCATTTATCAAATGGCATGTGTAAGAATTGACGGGTTTTTATTCGTTTATCACGTATGAAGGGCTTTGCACGATTCCCGCCAGCCCACTACGTGACAACGTCACGACCGGACAAATGTAATCAGAAGCATTAATAGTGTTTGGATAAATAATTTAACACTTTGATTTGCTTTTAGTTGTGACACCGAGTGTTTTGCGGATGAATTGCACAGCACAATCATTTGGTGCTCGGATGCCAGACCATGAGCAACACTCCCAATAACACACCGAGAACCAGTGACGTTTGTTTGCACCTCGTAGCACGGAGCAGAGGGGCTGGCCGCGTTGGCCCGTCCCAAGGTCGGCGGCATTCCTGCTTCAAAACAACGCCACGACAACATTTTCACGTGGGCCGTGACTTATCAGAGCATGGAGCTGATCCCAAAGGACCCTTGCACCACTCCTCCGCCTCGTGAACTTTGCGGGCGCGACGGTGCACCTTTTTATGCGTTCGACGCAGCCTTCGTCGAGCTGTCAGCTGATGTTGCTCAGTGACGCGTGGCCCGAGGCTGAAAATGGGTTCTCCTTTTGGCCGTGACGAGTTTTACAGTGACGGTTATTGCGGGCGCAAGTGATGTTGTATTTTTTGCAAGCGATGCCCCGATGCACTGAAGGCTGTTGAAAGGGATGCTTCCTGCCTGCATGATTAATTAATGCGCGCTCTCTGGCAGATACAAATCCTTTGGTAATGTAGAAAGCGAGGGAGAACAAGCCAGTCCACGGAGGGGGAGCTTTTGATGCTCGAACGCGGCCTTCGGTTGATACCACGATAGAGAGCAGGTCAGGACTCATTCGTGCACGGCACACGTTGGGTCTGAAGGCTGTCGTCACGCGTGAAGGAATTGCCGTGCAAATCGAGGACATAAAACATTAACGAGGCAGTTAAATTGGAGGCTGTTTTGGGTTTAGGGAGCCATAACACCCACATCAATTTGTTGGAGTGGATGATGATGTGCACAGATTCACATATGCAGTGCTTGATAGCTTAGTTGCTGCCGAAGCAGGATAGTGTACACCATTTTGAAGGTGCATTGTGTTTCGACAGAACGAACGTTTAGTGGTGCAGTGTACAGAATCATAACTTGTCCATTGATTGGTGGCAGCTGTGTTTTTTCTCTCTCTAAGGTTGAGGCATATTGCCGAAGTAAGTGATAATTAATGCAACAGGTCACAATGTAAAATATATTCTTACGATATATGCATTGCATCGTGTGCGTAGGAATCTATGATCTTTGGCAGGTTATATTCCAGTGTTTTCATTGAGGCAAATGGAATTAATAAAACGGTACAAATGGTACGATTAAAGAGAAACAATACAAGAAAGATGGTAATGCGAGATTTAAAAAATATATCTTTTTAAACTCAATCTGACTGTATCATCACAATTCATTAAATCCCCAAAGGGTGAATTGTTACATGCCTAATGTAAACTGAGACCAGATTAAGGACGTTTTGGCTCTGTAATGGGATACAATCCCCGCCATCTGGCTTTGCGAGTATTATAAGCCCTGTAGACCCTTGGGCAGTTCCCTGAACAGGCACAGAGTTGCCTATTCATTGGGAAATGTTAAGGCTCTAGTTTGGCCGCGGGTTCATTGTGAATGGTGGGGAATGCCTAAATCCATGCCACAGAGTCGCGCGTGCTGCCGCAGTAAAATGTGTGACCGTGTTCGGTGTTCGTGGGGGCTAAGCAGTGAGCGGCTTCGTAAGGATAAATATTCTCATTGTGTGTGTGGTTTGCATAGCAAATTATAGATTATCTGGCTAATTGTCTTCTAAGGCTTGCATGACAAAATCCTTTAATTCGCAGCATGTGCCTTTTAATATATCTGTGGAAGCTGTTGCCAAAATTTCGCAAGGTACATTTTTGATAATTTCGTAGTCCGTGGCAATTTCAACAGAATATCTTAGTCCTGTTGTTTGACCTTGTTGCTGGAAATGAAGACGTAATTTTAAAATCAGTTGTGTGATTAATTTCACAGCATTGTATTTTGTTGGATGTATTCCTGTTCGTTATAGAGTCGTTAAACTTGGAAGAGTAGAGCGAGGCTGTTGCTGAAACGGTGAAAGTGCCGAGGGATGACACTTACCCTCAAAGCAGCGCAGACTTCAGTGTAAATCTCAGTAGTTTATGAAGGAAGCCAAGTGATGACAATTTTTATTTTAAAAGTCAGAGCATCTAGACAGTTTGTAATCTGGCCATGCAGACCTTTGGTTTGGATAAGTGTACAGTACAACTTAGCAGACATCAATGAATACCTTTTCAATAACATATCACATCTGAACAAATGCTCAAATGCATTAATTTAAATGTCATTTGTTACAGTTGGTGACGTTCCACTGAGATGCATTAACAGTTATGCAAAGCAGACCTTGATTCCAATTACCTAAGGACACGTGTCCATTATTTGAAATGTAGTTGAAAGCTATTTTCATATGAACCTACAGTACTGACTTATACAATCGCGTACTGGTGTGTGTCACATCAGTGTCTTTAGTGTCCAGTTGAAGTTGCGTGCTTTGCTAATTCTCAAAAGGAATTGCTGTCCTGACAATATTCGGCATGTAACACCTCACCAACACAGAAATTTAGTTGATCAACTGTTATGATTTGTAGCGCATTTCAATACCCGAAACACATTTATTTTCAACATTGTATTATCTCATTTGTATTGTTTCTCATGTGTTTATGCATTGTTTCTAAACGTGTTTACTCCACTAGTCTGAGCATTACACTGGAATAACATTTCCATATAATTTGCATAGTGTAACTAAAATATTTCTCATGACTTTGATTCTCATGACCATGTGCGAATCGATTTAAACAAATGTGTAGTGAGCTCAACTGAGTCGCAGACATACTCTTGGAGGCAACACATTTAACAACAACACACGGGGTAACTGCCCCTTAACAGAATAACAACCTATGGTGGCGGCCACCACTAATTACAACGTCACTAGCTACAACGAACCGGACCACAGCTCAGGTCCAGGTTCTTGTGTTGGAGACTCGGTAGAACGTAGAACGTCGATGAAGGTTTCTTCAGGATGAACAACAGCAGCCGGTCCCTCTCGGGGGACCCGGCTTATATTCTCTGCGGCGTGGCTGGCTCCGCCCTTGGCCACGACCACCTTCCAGAATCCTCGAGCAGGATCTGGACCCCGACCACGTGACCACCCCTAGCCCACACTTGGGGCCCCTTTGTAGACTTAACTGGTTACGTGTCCTCTCGGGTCAACCAGAGTGCCATGGCCTTTAGTAACCTCATTCCTACGGCCGGTACTCCCACACCCTATCCTGTAGGGCCGGCACTGCATGCCAAGTGTGGTGCCATTCTGCGCTATTGATCAGCGCTCACCGAGCCCCTCTCGGGTCAGTACTGCAACCACATCCTAGTGGTGCCCGTGATGTCGCTACACCGCACGCCGTGCCTCTCTAGGGCTGGCACTACACAGTGAGATCCCGCGATGTCACTACAAATGTGCCATTGCAAACCGATGTCCTCAAAAGCAGTCCTGGGAGACATTGATATCCAATTTTATGTTTTGTGGTCCGTATGGGATAAGGATTTGCAGCTTTCCCCACGTATCAACAGGATCACTTACTTTGGTCGTCAGTTACAGGAAACAATGTTCTCAATTGTTAATCTGCATGTGTAAGTTATCATCAATTAATATGAATCCACAATATAAAAAATACGTTATCGCCCTTTATCTTCCTCTATATTTATAGAGCGCCTTCCCCCGAGGTGCTTAACAGTTTTAGAGAACGGTGACAGAATATAATCCAATGACAGTTGAAGGCCTCCCCACGCTGTGTCTGCCATGGGGATTGTTTTACCATTTGATTGTCTAAATGAAGATTCCGATTCTGACACCGGTCGGTGCAGGTTGAAGGGAGAGGTTGGGGGAAGATCCAGGACCAGTTAAGATGCCACTCGCCGCTGATGTGTTCGCCATTGCTAGGAATCGGACTTAGATTTCTGGGTTTGTAGTGTAGTGTGCAAACCACTGCTTCACACTGCGAATACTAATATTTAGTTGAAACGCACCTTAGATGATTTTTGAGAAGAATAAGTTATTTGTATGCTACATTGATGGATCACAGACCTAAACAATCCTACAAAGAATAGTTCCTATCTATTAAGAAATTATAACAGATTCAAAGAAACTCATCATTAGTGCAGTATAAAATATCTGATGCATTGTTAAAGACAAAAGCTTTGCAATATAGTATTGCAAGGAGAGCTACAAAATATCTGCTTTAATTTATATTGCTTATCGTAATTGTAACACGTTCTGCTGATAACACAGTTGACGGCGTTGCTATTGTGGGAAAATGTGCAGCTGATAAACGTCCAATTTACAATTTTGGCCCAAATAAGAGGGCCATCTTCACAATATTGGCATCGTAAATTTAGGTGTCCTGAATAGATCAATGCAGCTAATGTACACACAGACATCTCAACATCTAGGAGAGACACGTGCTCTCACACACACACAAACACACTTCTGCCATCTTATCTTCTTGAACACAAAGGAATTTACTCTTTCTTGGCACTTCCAAATTTCTTCTGTCCGTGCCACTGCCTCTTCAGAGTAGCCATGTGATTGCTCAGCATGCGATATGATGCAATCTTTGGAGAGATCACAAATTTGCTTTTGTGCACATTTCTTAGAATTGTGGATCGCTGTGCTGTTACATCGGCATAGACTTTAAAATATATAGTTTTTGTTATTTATTTCCTAGATTTATTCCAGTTGTGCTCTTGGCTTAGGAGGCTGTGGGTGATTTTCCCTTCCTCCCTGCCTAGATTAGCAGTTATTTGCGACTCTCTGAGTTACATTCACTAACACAGCCAACGACGTTTGCTTGCTCCGATGTGGCTGTGGTTCTTTCCGAGCTTTTTCCGATCTTACATTTACATGTAGTCCTCTGTGATGGAGCACTGTGAGCTTACATTGACATGCCAATCACATTTACACAGTAAATTAACATGCAAATTTATCCCAATTACATTTACATGCAGTCCTCGATGTGACAGCGTGCTGCAAGCCGATCTTACGTTTACATGCAGTCCTCGATGTGAAGGCGCGCTGCGAGCTTACATTGACATGCTAATCACATTTACACAGTACATTTACATGCAAATTTCTCACTTTAACATCACTTCGTTGACTCTGGGGCTACGCCCATCTCCAACCTTTAAAAGCAGCCTGCATCAGCAGTTTCCCTCCTCTTTCTTCTGCCTGATGACGATTGCTTTCGTTGCGATTGAAACGTCGTGATCTATTATGTTTTATATCTACGTGACTTTACCGAAAGAACCAAAGAGTATGGATTCCTGCAGTCACGAAAGCTTCAAATCAAGATTATTAGTCAAATCAATGCATTTTCTTGTATGTTTTAAAAGTGGATTTAGACCAATAAGTACAAAACAAAATTTATTGCGGTGGTTGTATTGTGCAGTGAATTGTGACCAGGCTAAGACCACCAAATTAATTCTTAAACTTGAGAATCTGATTTTGTCATAGGTGGCTGCCCAGATTCGAACCCATGTGTCAGGACTGCCAGCTCAGAATCTGACCTGAGGCAATGAGCTTCTTCACAAAGTTTTGAACTTTCCATGAAACAAGTTATTTTTTATTAGTCTATTGATTTAAAATGGTAATCAATTAGGGTTATATATATAAAATGATGCATTGATTTATTAATTTATCATAGATTGTGCTCACGATGCTTGCATTGTCTGAAAAATGTATCTACTATAGGCAAATAACGTTGAAATGTTTTGTTCGTGTTACATTTAGCCTCATGGCATTAGTAAAACTGTACAAACGAGACAGAAAAATAATGAGTTGCAACGATTTTGGTAAAAACAATACAAAAATCAGTGATTCTTGTAATCAGTTAAAGTATATTTGTCTCAAATGATCAATAAAGCCCCCACATATCTATGTATGGCTCTTAACCAACAATGCACATTTAATGCCCCCATGGCAAGTGCAAGTCTCTGAATAGAATAGCTACTGTTGACTTCCCACAATGCACTACATGTGTAGTGATGTTAAATGTATCACTGCGGCGCGTAGCGCCAAGTGCCGTTGTAACAGGCGCAGAGGCTAACACACCGTGCAGTACCACTCAGTGGGCCACTGGGGGCATGGTACTAGGTGCTATCAGGAGGAAGCCTTATGAGTCCTACTGACAGAATAGGGGATTGCAGCCTTCACCAGCGCCGCAGGGAATCACCACAGAGTGCGCCACTGGAAGAGTGTGGTGGGGGGTGGCTGGTGGTAGGGGCCATGTAAGGACGAGTCACCCCGGCACCGGGTTAAGCACGTGATGGGCTGGGGTGAGTAATGTGGGTCCAAGGTGAACGAGGGGGGCACGGGGGGGAGTAGCTGAGAACGTCTAGAGAGTTCCCGAAAGAGGCGTGTTTAAGGGCGGAGCCAGAGAGGGAACAGGTGCGGTGTAGCCTGGAACCGTCGGGAATATTATGGATGTAGGGCACGGCCGAGGGTGGAGCCAGGCCACGCCGGGAGAGATTAAAGGGAAGCCCCGAGCACAGATCCGGGCTGTCTGCAGGTGAAGTGGAACCCAAGTGCTACGTCTACGTCTTCATCCCCGTCTTCATCCCCGTCTTCATCCCCGTCTTCGTCCCCATCTTCGACATCGTGGGTCAGGCAGCACGTGGCTGCTCTGACCTGATTATAGTTATCCCGTGTGCAAGAGAAATAGGTGTATCGTGGTTCTATGCATAACAAGAGTGAGAATAGGTGCATTTAGTACCGTGTGTAACGGTGTTGCATAACGTGTAGAATAAACGTTGTTGTCTCCTAAATAGTGTCTGAATGACTCGCAAACGTATTATTATTCACGATGGATGGATCATGGCCTCTTTGTCCCTATCTGGGATTTGAATCCAATCAGATCTCCCTTGAAATTGACTTCTTGTGTTGATGGCACACTACTTTAGCCATGAAGGCAATGTATCTGTATCAGTCAAGTGTTCTCATCACAGACTATAAAGGGACCGCATAATTCATTGGAATATGCAATAAGGTACTCAACAGAGACTGTTATCCAGAGAATCACTCTGTGAAAAAGTACCACTTTGTGGGAAGTCAACAGTGGTTGTGCTTGGGGGAGAGAAAGGTTGTCCCCCCAATCCAGTATCCACAAGGGAATGCAGATATTGTTTGTTGTGAATTGTAAAAATCGTGGGGTGGAAGAACAAAAAAGGTAACAAAGACCCCCGCCAAAGGCAGGGCTTGAGTCCAAATGGAGGCCCCCAAAAAAGGAAGCCTCTGCACAAGTACGGTACAGCAAGCAGGTTCTAGAACCCCCCTGACATTTGAGTGTTATATGCATGGGCTTTCTCTGGGTACTCTGGTTTACTTCCACTCACAAAACGACTCTTATGGTCATGTGATCCTTATGGCGGTACCCTGGGGTCCCAAATAATACAAAATGGCCGAGGAAATTAAATATTTTATTTCTGGGACACTATTTTTTTCAGGGATGTACTAAACTCCGCGACTGGGGTACCGATCAATCTGAAATCAGTACTACTCTGCGATGTCGAAACGCCAAACATTAGCATAAAAAATCCGTTATCGAAAAATGCAACTTTGAATAGTGCATCGTGTACAGCTCATCGAGACGAGTCGATTGCCGCATCGCCGACCATCAACAGACTAAAAGTGACTGCATCACGGACATTATGCGAGAGCCGGGGTACGATGGGACCCCGGGGTACCGCCATAAGGTTTATATACTTAGTTGCGGCTTGGCTCAGGCTTAAGCCACTCGATCACTTCCAAATATGCATGTGGCTCTAACATGGCTTGGCTCAGGCTCGGCACATGAAAATCCTGAGCATGGCTTGGACCATGCTCGAAGAAAACTCAAGTTAAAACATGGCTTTGAGGCCAGTTCGCTTGAGGCAGAGCCCAGCCTGAGCCTGAAAAAAAGATTAACCCGTAAAAACAAAGTTTTTCACTATAAATCCTTTATATGCGTGGTGGCTAGAGTCCTCTCGTCCTCTGGCTTGAGATGGCTGCCACCTATGGGTCAGATGATTGCAGCGCAAGCATAAGCAATTGGTAATTAAATATAATATTTTTGTCCTAAAAAGTGTACAATTTTTGAAAAGAATTTTCACGAACATTAATTGTCACGCACAACGAGTCTGTGTGGAAAATGTCAGCTCGATTGTATCACGGGGAGTGGGTTAAAAAACGACCGAAAGATTTGCACGGTCGTAAGCAAGCAAGCAAGCGCGCAAGTGAACTTAATATAAAGGATTTAAAAAACCGTGCCAGCGGAGGTTCTCCCAGATAAATAAATGACGATTGCACGCACCCTCCCAAGTTAATGCGTCTATTACGGAGCGCATTAGAGCACAGCTGTGCGCTTTGCTTAACGACAGTTTATCTTAACTCACGCTGGAACAATTATAACGCGTAGATTGGCACACGGAGAATGCACCGTGGGAATTGTAGGTGTGCCTTTCTAGTCGTGGTTATTTATCGAATCGTGTCTTATTTACGTTTGAAGCCGAGTTACAGGCATGTCACGATGCCGTTGATCCAATGACAAAATATAAATTATTATGCTCACTGTATGAGGTGACTCATGCGTCTAAGAAATGGCTAATTAATATTTCTGCAAATTAGATACAGGTGATATGCTAACATGGTATTTAGGCTAACGGTGTAAACAAAATTGAACAACCATAACAGAGTTTTTTTGTTGGGTTAGATCACGTAAATATATGAATGTGTCGTTAAAACCCGCCACCACCCGACACGGGCAACTTGTAAAGGTTGCTACGTAAACAGAACGTGGCCAATTCATCACTAGTACAGCACGTCGGTGTGTTGGAGAGCCAAGCCACAACATTTACAATCTGAGTTCGACGTTTCGCCAGTAATTACAACTAGCTTCTTCAGGCGACAGCCAGATTTGTGGAGAAGTCTGTTTCGTTCCTTATATAGAGGCGTAGATGTGGTGACCACACTTCTGCGCTCTTGCGCAAAGTGGGGAGGGGGGATTACTGAGGCAACGTACATTATGCATGTGCATTGTGTGAGCATTTTTATCTTGTCCTTCCTGTCTATTGTGTGTATTAAAATAGTCGTACCAACGGTAATCCCTATTGCAGTATGCTACCCTTTATCGGCACCGGTGTACTGTACTGGTGACGAATTTGCATGTTCTGTATATGTGACAACCCTTGCTAGTTGGCTGGGTAGGGTGGTGGTGGGTTTTAACGACACATATTTACACGATCTAACCACAAAAAAACCTCTTATGGATGATATTGGTCGCGAAAGTCAAATGGTTGAAACAAACAAAAATGGCACGGTAAAAAAAAGTCACTCAAAATAATGGATTTAATTTTTACGTGATCGAATAATGACCCTGAACAGTACCATTGCATTTAATCGTTGATGGAATGAATCATAGCATGCCTCCTGATTTTACGTGAATTATATATATGAAAAAACATCTCCAGTTCGTCATGTGCTTTCCTTTATAGGTGCTGTCAGAGAGCACCTTACAGGGCAGTTGGTCAGCGTGTCCACTTGTGGCGACTCGTCTAAATTGTGTAAATCACACTCTTCAGTTTGGGTGAATCCACAGGCGAGGTCAAGGTCAGGTTCACGTAACCATTCTCTTGTTTTGTACTGCAAGGAATTGAAGCTGGGATGCTAGAATCTTAGCACATTTGTGGCCTAAGCAGAATTTGCCACAGTTTGCATATCACATACGTGTAGATGATCGTGTCACTGAGGTGGCCATGAGATGGCAGTAAAACGATGGATTCTTCGATCAATCTGTGCGGAACTGTATATATTTGCATCGGTTTTCTTGGGTACTTTAGAGGCCGCTCGCGTGAAGCCAAGCGCTCAATCATGAAACCGTCGCACCATTCCAGTGCAGGATCGTCCTAAAAAAGTCTTAACTTGGGCTTTCGTTTGTAAATAAATTACATTATTATTCAGTTTAATTTTATACCTACGTGACTTTACCGAAAGAACCAAAGAGTATTAACACGTAGGCTTTCGCGACCGATATTGTTCACGATAAAAGTTTATGGGTTAGATCGCGTAAGTATAAATGCGTCTTAACCCTCCACCACCCGACACAGCAAATTAGTAAGGGTATTATTATTGTAACTGGGTAACTGACATACATCATACATTATAATTACGTCCTAGAAGTGCCAAACTAGTGAAGTCTCTGTTTATAATTCAAACATTCCAAATATTGTCCGAAACACTTAAAATATATAAGTTCCAAATAATCATTGAACTAGCTAATTAACCTGCTGTGGAGTATGACCCAAAAGCTGATAAAAAGCAGGGCTAGCCCAATACCAGTTACTGGTGTGTGTGTGGGGAGCAGTGGTATAGTGGTTAGCGCGCTGCGCTATGAACCCGGCGACCCGGGTTCGATTCCCGCTCACGGCCAACACCAGTGACGATTATCTGAACCGGTCCCGGGCCTCCCCTAGGTCGACTCAGCCTCAAATGAGTACCTGGTGCGATGTGTAAACATCGCCACTAGGGAGATAAAGGCGGCCGGGCGTGGTGTTGGTCACCTACCCCCTCGTGTGCCGTGCCGACCTTCATAGGTGCTCGCTAACAGCACTTGCCCCTACAGTCTGTTAAGGCTAAATGGGGGATCTTCGTCTTTGTATATATAATAGATGTGGGGAACGGTAGATTAGCGGGTTAGCACGCTGCTCTACGAACACGGCCACCTGAGTTCAATTCCTGCTCACGGCCAACAACAGTCACGATTATTTGAATCGATCCTGGGCCTCCCCTAGGTCGACTCGGTCTCAAATGAGTACCTGGTGCGGTGTGTAAACATCGCCACTGGCGGCCGGGCGCGTTGGTGGCCACCTACCCCCTCATGTGCCGTGCTGGCCTTCATAGGTGCTCGCTAACAGCACTTGCCCCAACAGTCTGTTAATGCTATACGGGGGATCTTTGTGTTTGATACAATACACACCCACGCATGAGTGCACTTGCAATAAATGATGTACACACAGGAAAAACATTCATTCCATTGGGACGCCCTGCCACCCGTTGCTAATTTGTGCTGCAAGCAAACAAAAAGTTGCAGTCTTTCGTGGCAACAATGGACCGCTATTCTTCCTGGGTTGTTTCCTCTTTCTGCCGTCCTCATTAGCAGGCTCCGCCATTAGGCCCTGGCAGAGAGGATCTCATCAATTCCATGTGCATTCCTGCACTTGGGGGGGGGGGGGGCTGCAGGCAAGAGGCCCCCAGTAATGACCCCAACTGGCAGACGGACCTCTGTGGACCATGAACCCTGTCCCTGACAAATGCGCTTAGGCGACGCAAAGCAATGTCTTGCTGTGGAGACGCACGCTGTGTGCAAGCAGCAGGCTGCTGCTACCACCGTGAAAAGAAAACCAATCCAGTTTAAAGTTGTCCATTAGTTCACAATGTTTACAAGATTGTGTTGTTGTGTGATGGCATTGTAGCCATGTTTGGGATATTTAATTACTTTGTCAGTGCCCAATTCTGAATTGAAAGGTTACGTATTATTATTTTGGTCAGAGGTCAACTCGGCACCATTATCCCTCCGGGATGCCTAAAGGAGTCCTATTTTGCGTAATTTCAACATTGCCTGTTCTGGGGAAGGACTGCCATTCACGGGAGTAATCTTTAATTTCAACCACTGGCTGTGGGTAACCAACAGTGATCATCTTTCAGCAGGGAGACATTTTTCATGACTACATTTACAAACTGAATGGAAGTGCTGGATTTATCTACACCAAAAAGTGACGTGCGTATATATATCTATTTTAAAAGCTTGGCGGTCCGTTTGTCCGTTGGTCTGTCCATTTGTCCGTGAATTAAATTATAAGAGCCTTTCAGAAGACCTGAATCAAAAAGTCATAGAAAGTGGACCCCCCCCCCCCCAAAAAAAAAGTGGGGGTAAAAGTTGATCCAACAGATTTCCAAAAATTACAGACCACCCTAAAAATGTCTTCACTCCACCCCCACCCCCCCCAATCATTGTTTTCTTTCATACGCATATATGCCTAAACATATCTTTTTCCAAATTGCCTTGCGCAAAACAACGTTGCTTCATTATGATGATAATAATTAAATAATTGATTATGACTTGAATGCTTTGCGCCTGATATCCCTAAATCTAGTGCCACACTCAACTCTACCACCGGCAACCCTCGTTATTTCTCGTCCATACTTGTTTTACTCAATTTGCCTCTACACCTGCTATTGAAACAGCTTATAGACACTTGTACACTCCATCATTGTATCCTTTTAAACCCTATCTCTGTCCCATTACTTCACCAGCACTCCTTCCAAACGTCATTCTGCTCTTTAAAATGTCGCCATCTGCGAGCTGCTGCTATTCGTCCAAGGTTCGCCGCTCTTCATCCTTTCACAGAAAATACCTGTGCAAACTATTAATTCTAATTTTCTTATTTCTGGGAGGTATTGAGTTTCATCCTGGCCCAAATGTAAAGAACTCGTATAATTTTGTAGATTTTTCTGGCAGAAAAGGTGTTGGTGTTCTACATGTCAACACCAGAGGGCTTGTGATTAAATTAAGTCAACTAAAACTAGAAGTGGCAAATCTGGACCCAGACATTTTTTGCCTTACAGAAACATTTGTCACTCCTGCCGTAAATGACTTGCAGATTACGATTGACAACTACAACCTTTTTTGGCTTGTCCGAGTGTCTAAAGGAGGTAGAATTGCCATCTATGTTCGTAATACTATTGCATGTTCACCAGCTCACTCCTTGTTAAAAATATGTTGCTTTGAAGGTCTGGCTCTCAGAATAACTCTCCCAAATAATCAACAGATATTGGTAGTGTGCTGCTATAGACCGCCTAGTAGTAAGGTTGTTGAAACTGCGTCTGCACTGAGAGAGCTTCCTAGGGACCTCCCTAAAGGTGACATAGTGTTAGTGGGTGATCTGAATTGGAATTGGTTAAAACCGCCGGCTGTGACCACAAATTTTGCAGATGAATTTAACCTATTTCAATTAATAAATGTACCCATAAGACCGAACCTAAAAAACCCGGGACAGTCATCTCTGCTTGACGTCCTATTGACAAATGCCCCTCACAATTTCACACTTACTGGTGTTCTGGGTAATAACCTTAGTGATCACTTCTTCATATTTGGGGTGAGATCATCAGCCAGACCCAAAGCCCCCCCTAAATTGGTTGATAAGCACTCCATGAGACACTTCAGCATACAGGCATTTACGAATGATGTGCTTCACTCAAATATTGACAAAGTCTGTGATATCCCCAACCTAACTACGGCTTGGGAGACCTTAAGGTGCACGTTTCTCAAAATTCTTAACAAACATGCTCCGTTGGTTAGATTTAAAATTAAAGGCAAACGCCCACCATTGTTTGATCCTTTGATTACTAAGCTCATGAAAACTAGGGACAAGGCTTAGGCATGTGCTCAGAAAGGTAATTTGGTCAATAACTGGATAGAAGACAGGATTTTAAGGAATAGATGTGTCAAAAAATATAAGACATACAAAAAATGCTTACTTTTCCTCCACTCTCCTGGAATCACATGGAAATGCCAGGATCTTCTGGAAAACAATCAAATGTATCGAAAAGGCATCTAAAACAGATAATCTGCCCGTTGCACTTAACCGAAATGGGGACTATTTTTCAGAGCTCCAAAAAATAGTCGACAATTTTAACCTTCATTTTTCTGAAGCTGGTGACCTTTTTGATAATGTATTGGGAGTCGCCCCTACTCATGCAATTTCCTACACCCCTGTCCAAACATTAAACGAATTTAGTTTCCAGCCTATCCACGAAAGTAATGTTCTGAAACAACTGTCCTACCTCAAGGGGTCCTCCTCTACCGGAGCGGATAGTATTCCCGTCTTTGCTCTGCTAACTGTTGGTCACCTAATATACAAACCTATAGCCCATATTTTCAACCTGTCCATCAAAGAAGCATCAGTACCTCTAGAATGGAAACATTCCTATGTTCATCCGCTTCACAAAGGGGGCCCTAAAGATGATCCAAATAAATACCGAACTATTTCAATTTTGTCCCTGTTGATGATTTAAAATGTTCTATTATTGAACTACAAAATTAGCAGTTTCCTGTCCGACAACAATCTATTACGTCGAAACCAAAAGAAATACAGCACCACATCAGCTGCATTAGACTCTCTGAATCACATTTACAGTAGCCTTGATAATAAGCAGTACTGTGCCAGTCTTCTTCGACCACAACTCCCTGCTTAGTAAACTAAGTTGCCTCCGTTTCTCCAAACACGCAGTAGAATGGTTAAAAAATTACTTCTCTTCTCGCACCCAAACTGTATTCACAAATGGTTGGAGGTCAAACAGTGTAAAGATAACAAAAGGGGTTCCACAGGGCTCCATCCTCGGCCCCCTCTTGTTCTCTCTTTATGTCAATGACTTGGGCACTGACCTGGATCATTCCAGGGCAAATCTGTTTGCAGATGACACGATCCTGATTACTGCTGGCCGCTCTCCGGATGACTTGATTGCTAAGCTCCAGGGTGATTTCAACAAACTACAACATCAGCTAGTTGCTCTTCCTGAATACCTCCAAAACCAAGGTGCAATGCTTCTCACCAGGACTAAAGCGGGAAGTACATTTTACCCAATTATATTCCTTAAATAATCATCAAATAGAGCAAGTCAATATCTATACGTATCTTGGGGTCATCTTTGATTCAAAACTGAATTTTCAAGATCACATTGATTATATTGGTAAAAAGACAAAATTTTTATTTGGTTTTCTCTATCGACACATGCACTGCTTCCCCTCTATGTTCCGCTTGGAATTGATAAAAGCTACCATACTGCCTCTACTTGATTACTGTGACATCGTATATAAATCAGCCCCCAGTACTATACTGAAGAACCTTGACTGCATTGAACTGCCCACCACTGCGATCTCTACATTGGGTCAAACTTAACTTATCTTAATGATCGACGGCTTGTGCATCAGATCTTATTTATTCACAATGTACTTACAAAACAGACTACCTGCTGGATCTCCTCACTGTTTCGAAGAACAAATCTGATCTAAGGTCCTCGCTCATTTACCAGCTTCACATTCCGTATTGCCATGCAAATACTGGAGGAAGGGCCTTTTCTATTGATGCCCCCAGGGTCTGGAATGCTATCACCAATAAACTGCAACTTGGATCACTCTGAGATCTTCACTCAAAACTGCTCTAGAGGAGTTGTACACCCCTAGCTGCCACTGCTATTCAGAATGGCCTGAAATCAAATGTATCTTTACGGATGACCACTGCAAAGTATGATCTTGAGTTTTGATGATAGTGAGCTGATCTTTAAAGGTGCATTGAAAATTGTTGATTCTGCTACTGATACTCCTGCTGTTATGGAGTGACTCATGCAGCCAGCAATGGCTGCAAAGTTTGATCGTACATGTTATGTATATCGTTTATTGTTAAGTTCCTATGATCACTGTTACATTGTTTTTATAGCTTTATTTTGGTGATTTTGAAAACGTTTTGGTTTAGCCATGTTTGTTTGTTGTAGTACAGAGTTAGCCTGATAACTTTAATCTAAATTGTCTTATGGTTGTTATTGTTTGACTTGCATCCCACTGGGACTTTTGCACACAGCGTTGAAATGCGGTGTTTTTTCTGGAAGACTTTGTTGTTTTTTCAAGGATTTTTCTGTTGCGTGTCGCCACTTTAAGATGTTTCTTGTTCATGTTTTTATTTTGTTGCGGTTGCACCCGAGTCAAGAGCCACATGGCTCACAGGGTTATACCTAATAAATGAAACTGAATTGAAACTGAAATCACTTACAACAACAAAATTCAGGACCTTCTTAATGATGGCAGCTATACCAAAATCAATACAGATCATACCAACCGCCTGGCCACGAAAACCAACAATATCATTATTAATTCGACTTCTCTAATCGAACCGACCAAGCAGCTCTCTTTAAAACCTTCGGCTGCGAGACCACCCAGATTTTATGGTCTTCCAAAAATCCACAAAGAAGGTATCCCCGCTCTGTCCTATCGTCTCCACCATTAACTCATCCACCTACAAACTGGCACGATTTCTGTCTGAGACCCTGCTTCCTTTCACGGGCAAGACCCTCAGCTGTACTTCACTCAGCTCACTTGGTTTCTCTACTCAAGGACATCTCAATGTCTCCAGATGATTTGCTTGTCAGTTTCGATGTAGTCTCCCTGTTCACCAAGATACCTGTACCTGACACCATTGCAATCATTGAAGACTTGGTCCAACAGGGACTGAATCCTGATGTACCAACTTTGGTGAGGCACTGCCTTACTTCACCTGGAATGGTACATTCTACAAACAAAATGAGGGTACCCCAATGGGTTCTCCCTTATCGCCAGTGGTAGCGAATGTTTTCATGGAGAATTTTGAGACGGATGCCATCCAGACATCCACCCTACGTCCCTCCTTGTGGAAGAAATACGTAGATGACACGTTCGTCATCTGGTCACATGGCCAGCCAGCACTAAACCTGCAGACAAATGTACTCCCTCTCTGCAGGAAGGGGATGAGGACAGCCCCTGCTGTGTGAAGTTGTGTTATGCTGTCACGACTTGCTCAGAATTACTGTCGGTGCATGCCCCCTGCCTCCAAATGCCTAAACAGACTCACGGAACAAAGGGAACAAAATTGCAATCGGACAGATACCTTGTGCATTATGCATTCCTTCCCCTTTGTTGGGTCAATATAACTACACAATTGGGCGAAGGGGGAGCCATAGCGGGGAGGTAACCGTGCTGCGCATGGAACCCAACAACCTGGCTATCGTTGGTAGTGAGTTATAGCTGAATATGTCCTGGGCCCTCCCATTCACCAACCTTTATTGAGCAGCATCGTGGGGTCTGGTGATACGAACCCCATGACCAACACAGCGTGGGGATAACTTTATTTAGCAAAGAGCAAAAGAGCTCTTTTTCATTGGACATCCGTGATAAAAGAGCTTCATAGCTCATTCAATTCACACAGTCTAAATATTCTGATTCTGAGATTTACAAACGGTGTTTAATTATTATTATTATTATTGCTATTACGAGTAACCATATAGTTGAAACCTAATTGTGTAAAGTCAGCTGAGCTGGATGGATAGCGTCTTTGACTTTGTGTCCGTGCATGTGGGTAGCGGTGACAGTGATGGCGTGGTTCACGTAATGCATTACGAACGTGGTCACCTGAGTTGAATTTATTGGGCTACAGCTAAGATCAATTGTGCAGTTATGACGTGGGATGATGTGAGTGGGGAGGGTGTGGGGGGAGAGGTGCCAGTGTGTCTGTTCTGGGTGCAGATGTTATCAGTCCCTAATGAGGTGGAATGTGCCCCAGTGTCTTGCAGAAGGTTGATACTTGAATATTTCACAATAACTGGTTATGGCAGATTAATTAAGGCTGCTGGCGAGCGACTTGGCATTCACGATAGGCGCTGCCTTGCATTCTTGCACGTACAGGACAATCGTTACACCCTTAATTTATGCGTGTGTACATGTGTGCATGAACGTATCTGCAATTGGTGCACCTTTCCACAATCTTAATGGCCTGGGTTTGACTCCTGGACAGGTGTGCCTTATGTTTCCACTCAAAGCACATATTTTGTAAATTATTATAAAACAAGGGGTGGTGTCACTGTGTTTAGTGCACTGCATTTTGAAACCGGCACTTGAATTAAATTTCCAGCCATGGCAAAGTGATATCTGAATTCGTGTTGTTCCCCATTACTAACCTGTAAGTGACCCAGCATGGTACTAAAGGGACTCCTCTACCTACGAACACTCGACTTACGACCTTTCAGAGATAAGAACAAACTTGTTCATATGCCCAGTTGCCTGTTTGGACCGAGCTGGCGGTGGTGGTGGTGGCATATACTTCTGCAGAACATGAAGAACCAGTGGCATCTACAGGAGATTATACAACTTTTAAAGTCATTCCCCGTGTTTAGTGTACATGCCGTACAACATGAATGGACAGGAGTAAAGTTGGACTTACGAACAAATCGACTGACGAACAGACCTCTGGAACATAACTCGTTCGTAAGTAGAGGAGCCCCTCTTTGGTCAAACAACCACCGTGACTGACATGGCGCACGGACGCCTGCAACTATCAGTGAATTGACAACGTGGGCTGTAAATACAATCGATGGCAATTGTTGGACATTGCCAGAATCAATATCTCAGAAGCTAAGTAGGTGTGGTTTGTGCAGGTGAGGGATGGGTGACCACCTCGTAATAACTAAGTGATGTTGATAAGTAGGTGATGCCAGAGTTTTGACTTCGAAGCCAAGCAATGAATGGGTTCAGATTTTTTTCAGGAGGGTGCTGTGCGGTAAACATTTTACTCTCTACCTATTGTGTAGAGATGAATGATCCAGTTTGCATTATTTGCAGAGTAAAATCCATTGTCTTCTTCTCCAAACATTGAAGTGCAATGCGATTACAAATCTATTTGAGTGACCCCACTTTCGCTTACCGAAAGAATAACTAAATACATTGCACTACTTTGTGAATCCACATGTGTGTATGTTGAACTTCTTTCGCACCGTATGTAGCCAACCGTGCTAATCGGAGGTGCCATGTCAGTCATGGGTTTTTTTTTTCTATCATATGGCGTCATGCAGATCAGTTCGGGTTGATGGAGAATCAGATCAGGACCAATTTAAATATCACTTGCTACGAATGTTAGCCATGACTGGAAATCAAACTCAGGTCGCTGGGTACACGCCTGACATGCGATAACGACTGCTACACTTAAATCCTGTGCCTGGTAATAATAAAAAAAATATTTTCCAGATGTGATTGCACTTTATAAAACCCTGAACTGATTCAACATAATAAATATGCATACAATACTTTGTGGCCCTTTGATTTGTATATGAAATATGAAACAAGGTAAAGTTGTATTTGCTACAGACGTTATTGTAGTGTCAGAAACGTCAATGATTTTACTTTGCAAGTGAATGACATCTTTGGACATGGTTCACCATTGTATGTTGTATGAAATTAACACTTCGCACGCGGCACAGTGAGCCACCTTCCAGGAGGCTTTCAAAGAACCCTGAAAACATGCGCCAAAAGATGTATATGAAGCAGAGAACTATGCCTCGGTAGTATAGAATATAGTGTTTTAAAAGTAATAGCTACGCTTACGAGTGAATGTATAACAAATGTGCACGTTACTGTCTCAAACGTGGCAATTCAAACTAAGGAGGATACACAGGGAATTAAAGTTGCTTTGAAGACTGTGAGAAAAAAAACTTTTGGTGGTGGCTCAAATATTGATGTGGCTTCTCTTTTCGACAATTATATTGGTTGTCGAAATAAAAGTAAAGTTGCATCACTTGTTTCGTTTGGTGTTCCTTAGGCGTTCTTTCCCTCTGGATGACAAAATACCGTTTTAGGAGTAGTCCCAGTTGCTCTTAAAATGTAGTATCTTTGCAATTTCTTTAGTATGGTCCATCTACGTTGCAAAACACTGGAGGACCTGGTAAAACAATATTTTCAGACATAACCAGCCATGATGAAACCCCAGTGGTTTAATTTTTCACGGAAAAGTCTAGATTTATTAAACTTTCCTTTCAATACCCCCCCCTACTCCAGAAATGTTTGGGTTATTGTAATGGTTCTGTTATCCAGCTAATATTACATCACTTGAATGCTGCCACAATACTCTTCAATAATTTGGAATGCTTTGCTCTGTTGAGAGCCTAGGGATGCAGAAGAACGTGATATTTTGTCATGCCTAGTCAGGGCTCTCGCATGCTTTTCAAGTTCCACACCATGAAGACTTTAATGCCATATTCCCATGACAAACAGACTCTGGGATGGCCCAGTTTTGCTAACGAAGAAAGCGGCCTTGTTATAGATGCCCATGGCAGCCATACCGAGTGAAGCGAGCTGTAATCAGGCCGCGGTTGCCTGCTATTTCTGGGTCGTGTGGCTCACTTTGTGAAGGTGGTTCTGTGCTTCTGGTCGGGTGACTATCGTGGGGATGAACTTCAGGGCAAGAGATCTTTTTTTTTCACAGCCGAAAATTAGTATAATATATTCAACTTGCATTTTGCCCGTCCAAGGATGGGTTATTTCAGTAAATCTGAAACTTTCAAGCGAAAAGCAGGCCGCGACGTGATTTTCGTTGCATTAATACGTGTGCAATTTGTAAGGCCGCGGTGACACAGACTTATTTAATTTAAAGGTTTGGGAGTAGTCCAGTAATTCCTTGTTCATCATGACGTCCTTTTTACTTTGATGTCTCCATAGCGTTACGGAGATGGTGTGACGTGAGGGTTCTGCCTTTGTAGTGAGGGTTGTAAGTTTTCGCTGAGGAGGGGGGAGGAGGCGCCTTGCCCCCCCATGTGGAGTGACGTCACCCATTAATTTATATTAATGAAGGGGGGGGGGTGTCCATTTAGAAGACGTCACCTTTTAATGATTATTAATGTGGGGGGCTGTTTGATCTGGAGTGACGTCACCTGCTCATGGTTATTAATGAGAGGGGGGGGGGGTCCATGTGGAGGACGTCACCTGTTCATGATTATTAATGAGGGGGGATGGCCGACGGAGTGACGTCACGCGTGGGACACACAGACATTCTTGGCTCATTTAGTAGTAAACATTTAGATAGTATAAGCTCGCCCAAGCATATTTTGTTAAAATGATGTAAAAAAATATGATTGCGTCCCTCTGGCAATGGCGTGAAGGGATGTGGAGAAGTTGGGCGAGGGGAGGATGGAGAGGAGGGGTCAAGTGTTGGGACAAGAGATGAACCATGCTGAGCTGTACCGAGAACAGCCTGGCATGTGTGTGTACGTTGAACTTCTTTCGCACCGTACGTAGCCAACCGTGCTAATCCGAGGTGCGGGCGAAGGACCACAAACTAAACACAAAGCAGTTCTAAAGCAATGAGTTTTCAATCTAGATGATTTATAAGTTTACAGCTCCAGTGGCTTCCTAATATCGGAAGGAAGAGCATTCCAGACGGCTGCAGAAGCGCATGTGAAAGCGCGTGATGCAGTGTCCGTCTTTGTTCGATGGCTAGCCAAAATCCGCTGCGAGGATGACCGTAATTCACACGATGGTTTATGCTCCTTGAGATCGGCAAGGTATTGTGGTTAATTTGTGGCAAGAACTTTGCGTGTAATGAGTGCGACCTTAACACATTCCTGCGGAGGGAGCTGGTAGGAACGTTGGGTTGCTCGGTCAATGGCCAGGGTCAACGGCGGCGTGGTGTATTCCGCAAATATGCCCGACGGTGAGGGCGGGCACAAGCCGGCGTGAATAGGTTAAACGTTGAGTTTTATAAGGGCACCACGGGGTGACCAGCCCCTCCCCTCCCCACCCAGCCCCACCCCACACAGCCCCACCCTTCCCACTCTCCACCCAGCCCCACCCTCCCCACCCAGCCCCTCCCCACCCAGCCCCTCCCCACCCTCCCCTCCCCACCCAGCCCCTCCCTCCCCACCCAGCCCCTCCCTGCATGACGGACGGACACAATAATCCCCTGTGGGCTGGTGTAACCAGGAGGTTCCTACCAGTATAATGTATTCGTTCGCAACCGGAAGCCAATGCAGCTCGGCGAGCAATGGACGGACACGGTCGGATCTTCCAGTACCTGTCACGACTCGGGTCTGGTTTCTAATGACCATGGAAATGCTGAATAATTACTTGACGCCGTGAAGATCTCTTATGTTCCACTACATGAAGACCCCACAAGTTCCACGCGATGCATCTGTCATGTCTCGCGCGATGAAAACCTCTTGTAGGAGCACTCAATGTAATGTTATTATTTATCTGCTCGTTCTCCAGGTGGCTGTCCAAATCGTTACACAATTTCATTAAATACCAGAAAATATAAGCACCTATAAGGTCATCAGAATAATGTGCAATAGTGGTTTGGGCTGAGAGATGTTCATTTTATATGCAATTAAATATAATTAAAGCACCCATATATCAATATGGTTTAAAAATATAAATGTTAACTTGTCAGTGGGACAAATTAATTTAAATGTCATATATAGTTTTGAAACAGAAAGGAATTGGTCGTGTTTTCCTCTTATAATTCTTCTGTAGAAATCATGTGAGTTTTCATGGAAATTCCACACTTGGATCTATTGCGTGTGCAAATGTTTTATATTGTGCATTGTACACTGCATTTAATGGATAGTATTCGCTACATGGCATGTTTCATATTATATGGATCTGCCATCACATTTCTTTCCAAAAGAATGATTTGTCGAATTGAATTAAGCCTTATTACATGTTTTATACTTCCTGGTACTTTCATTAATTGTATTTTCTTCTAATCAATGTACCAAGTGTGTATATAATGAATTACTTAAGTTATAATATGTGTGTACATGGAGGTGTGTAAGTGCAGTAGCTAGCCCATTGTACTTTTAACCGGCAAGTTGAACTCGACTTCCAGCCATGGCTAACATCAGGCTTGAGTGATATCCGAACAGGCCCCATAGCCTCCGAACTTTCACCTACCCAAAATTACCACCGTGGTGAAATATCGTGGTGAAATATCGTGAAATATCTTGGTGAAAAATCGTCAAAGCAAAGCCCATGACTGACAATGTGGGGAGGCCTTCATCCAGTAACAACTTGACAAAGTGCTGTCAATTGTTTAAATCATTATAATACACCCACAAATGCATGAATACATAGTTAAGGAAAGTCAAAACATATGGACACTGTAAAATAGCACAATGATATGCCAGGCTTATTCTGAAGCATATTTATGATTTAATATTCAAATACAGAAAAATATTGCATAATACAAGAATTAATTATACAGGTTTCCCGTACAAAATGTCTCTTTATGTATACAGTGGTATATAGAACACTAATTATGAAATATGTTTGATGTTAAATGACGTTGCTGTAATGTAGGACACACAACATTCACCAGTGATGTTAGTCCTGGGCAGGAATCAAACTGAGATCGCCAGGTTCAGAGGGCAGTGCACTAACCACTCGGCTACCACTCTTAAGTCGAAATATATTTCGTACAATCACAATTCCGTGAGCAGAGCATTTGAAGTTGTTTGAAGCCCAGCTGTAACCAACCAACGGCATAGCGTTGCTAAGCAGTTTCTTCAAATGAGAAATGTCTCGCTTATCAGAATGGCTTGTTCTGCTTGGCTAATTTGAAATGATGCTTACTGCTCAGAGCCATAAAGATGTGTACAGTTTGCTTGATGGACCATCAATTCACATTTGATCTCTGTTGCCATGCGGCGGGTTTCTATCGATCCATAAGCTGTGTAACTCTACCGATTTTAATTTGGAATGTTTGTTCGTTAGCCCTATATGCAAATGATGATGCTGTGACATGATGAGTAAATGTCTCTGACAACAATGCTTCAGAATTCCACTGTCCCTTGAGGGTGTTATGCCTTTTGCATATGGCATAGTTTGAACAGGTGGAAATATATATGTATTATTGTATTAGCATGGTGGCTAATTACATGGAGTACAGAAGAGTGGAGAGGCCAATTCAAGTGTTCGGAGGCCAGTTTTTGGGGTCGGAGTAATGTCTTTGTTCCTGTGTGGATCAGAGAGTTGAACTTGAAAGCTTTTGGATTTTAAATACGTGTGCATGTGGATAATGGAAGGACTATATTGCCAAAATTGGGTAAACAACTTGGAGGTATTAAATACAAACGTGGCACAAATGTGCGAATCTGTATTGTGAATGAGGAGTTTGACGGGTGGGCCATATGTGCAGGATGGAGGAAGGCAGATTACTGATGAAGGCATTGGAGTGGCATCCACAGGTCAGTAACCAAGGGGGAAGATGTAAAGTTAGATGGTTGGATATTCTTTAAGTATGAACCTTGTTGGACAGTTGTGAATCGTGAAATATCGTCGGGATTTAGCAGAAAGCAAGAAGAGACGGCAAGGCGTGCTGGTACCAGCGGCATTGACCATAGTGACCGCTTGACTTGACATCGATATATTGAGGACCTGTTTTTTGACAGGATTAACGCCTTATATCTATATTGGTTGATTTTGTTTTCACGCCAACACGCAGGAATCAATCCATACACGAGGGGTGAATATTTCAAATGAGACTGCTTGCTGGCAATTTGCAGAAATGCATTGCAAGTTGGGTTGTGAAAAATGAACATTGGTAACTGTTTTGGCTGAGGGCCCTCCATCAACTCGCTGATAGGTTAATTATTCCTGGCAAAGGCTCACTGACCATAACGTTAATGGTCTTGTGTAAGTTACATTCATCTCTCCCAGAGAACATGATTCTCTTCATGTATTAATCACGAGCAGAATAACGCAAAACGTCTTTGCCGACCGACAACTATCCACCCCCTATGTCCATAACAGAGGCGTCTCAGATAAGTTCTATATAAAAAAACAAGTCAATCAGCAGGTCTTTATTTTTGCGTTTGAAATTGTGATTGAGAACTTTTGCAGGTGCTATTTGAATATTGCAGGATAAACACCCCGTGGCCTCAAACCAGGCCCAGTAATGCGCCACCAGCGCGGAAGATGTGAGCACTTTTGACCTTACATTTTTTTTCTCTCACATGATCCCGTCTCATCTGGCATCCAAACTCTTTCATGTCTCCCCAGTTCCACCGCGGACATTATATATCCTTTTTTATTCCGCCATTTTCCCTTTCAACCTTCCCACTACCGCCAGTAGCTTGGTGGCTGCGACTGTGCGACACAGCGGGAAGAGGAGCTTGATAATCATCAACAAGTAGCGCCCGGTGGGGGCATCTCGCATGATGAAAGCGTGCTGTGGCATTTTGCACCATCGCGTATTCCTTTCGGTGACCTACTTGCGTTAACCCTTTCACTCGGCTTGTCCAAGTGCTGGGGGGGGGGGGGGGGTACAATGGCGATGTACATGCGTGTGAATTCGGTCAGAGCTCAGGCTGTGCGTGACGGGTGATGAATATATTTTACGAGGCATGTCACCACTACAGCAAACGGTTCGCTGACTTGTCATCAATTGGTCACGATTCAATTAATTTTTGTCGTCTCATATTTACCAAATCATCTGTATTGTCTATAATGTTATTGACCTCTTTTTGTCCACAGTTTTCTTCGACTCATTAGCCCGAATGTAACCTTAGTATATGATTTGCATATGCTTTCCAGAAAATGCAAATAATACATCCTCGCATGTACAATTCAATGCATGTATAGCGAGCCAAAAAAAGTATTCTAATTGTTGCATTGGTACATGCATTTCTGTTCTCGAACATTCTTGTGGCAGATTAGATTGGAGGGTAAGGCATAGGCGGTGACAATAAAAGCGTGGGGTGCCCAAACAGAGTGGTGCCTGTAGCAGTAGTAAGTCGTCTTCCTGGAGTGATTGGGGAAAGCCGAAGCGTCAGGGTCAAAAGGTCATCCTGACCGATGCTATTGATGCCACCACATCTTGTCATAGCGTTCTCCTTTCTGCCAGGTCTTTAGCACCCGTTTTGCAGAATCGACACGGTAGCTTGATGGTTAAAAGGATAACAACGTCCGCACAAATAGGCTGGGAGCCTACATGCTGTGTCGTCTCCTGCAGACGCCTCGCCTCCACTAGACACCTTGCCTCCACTGCAGGTGTGTGTGACTCACTACGACTCCATCTCTGTTTTGTCCATCAAACCCCACCTCTCTCTATCAAGTTACTAGGTTTGCAAATTATTTTTCCCAGATTGCACGGCCTTTGCAATAACCTAGTGCACATCCAGTGATGAATGTGGGTCACATGCGATTACAGTATGGGGTTACATTAGGGGGTGCATTAGGAGTGAATCCATGCACTAAATGAGATGCATTTGCTAAAACTGCCCTGCATAGGCACAGGGGGGTTACTGGTAATGGCAACAGCAGCATGATTGGACTCTTATTGGATGGAGCGGTGACATTGTGGTTTGCATGCTGTGCTGTGAACCCAGAGACCTGAGTTTGATTTCCGGGGCATGGCTGCCATAAGTGGCAAGTGTACCAGTCCTGGGATTCCGCATCCTTCACCAACCCATATGAACTAGCATGGTGAGGTGTGATCCAACAATCTGCATGACTGACACGGTGTGAGGAGGCCTTCATCCAACAGTGGATTGACAAAGAGCCGCAAAAACAAATTGCCCCGCAATCTAGCAAAATGGCACTATGGGTAGAGCACGTTGTTTCGGCTCCATGGTGAGTACCATTTTGTGTGCAAAGTTAACAAGCGGTCGTCGAATTTAAAGATTGGCCACCCGCCTTAGGATCGTGGAATTTCCACCACTCTCGCCGGTGGAGAGAGCACCGTCGGCTGATGCTCTTCTGACCGGGGAGACACTTTGCGTTTCGCCGTCGTACTGCGGCGCACGTGCCCCATTAATGTTCAAGCCCACGTGGCATGCTTGTAGAGCGCTTTGGCACCGCGATGTTACTGTGCCTCATTGTGCACGAAATGCCCCGGAGAATTAAGGCTGCGAGCGGTAAATGTGGAGATGCGTGAACGTGCTCGCCAACTCGTCCTCATCTCGGAAAGTCCCTTTAACATCACAGAGTTGATGTTTTAGCCGACTGTTCAAAGGCCATATTTACAATATGAAATGAATCCATATTTGAACAATCAGCACTTATCTCTGTTGGTGGCCTTGAGCAAATTAGTGGACATTTCTACTCCTAGGATTGGATTAGGTTATTATGTAATACCAACTGGACATCTGTGAAAAAGAGCTTCATAGCTCATCAGATTCCATCTGGATAAATAAAGATTCTGATTCCATAGGATTGCCACTGTTGACTTCTCCACAAAGTGGTACTTGGTTAATAACCCTAGAGAGGAAGGGCTGAGTTGACCCCATGGTTGAATAGAAGAGAAAATGCAATTGATACAAAAACACCGGCAAAGAAACCTCTCATTCATTTATCAGAGAAAGTTTCACCGAGTCTCAAGACCCTTTGTTTAGGAGGCTCCTGTATTGGGCTGTTCGGCCGAACTGACACATACAAGGAGGGTCACAAGACGTCAAGGTCAGTCTCCACACAGGATGACAACTGTTGAGTTCCCAAAATGCACTACTGTTTTTATCAACCCCAGAGGTGTGGTGGACTGAAAGTTGATTCAACCCCTGACTGAAATTTTAACTATGACCTTCCAATGGCGAGTCGAGCACTCTAACAGCAATGTTACTTTGCAAGCGGGGGGGGGGGGGACCCGTGTGCTTCTAATGCCATGAATGATGCATCGCACCCCATTGACTTGGCATGAAGGAAAGGTGTCATCAATGCTTTGCTAATGTTCAATAATTAAGGCAAGGCATACTATTGACACGACACAAATGAACAGTCGATACGAATTATTGGCTTGCCATTTGAAAAGTGTAAGTTAAAAGGAAAGAGCCATTAGGTGTGCAGCGCTCCTCCGGCTCATTTCAAAGCGTCTGTAAATGGTTCTAGCATGACACCGTCCAGCTGGTTTTAATTTGGTCTATAAACTTACTGAATGTCACACGTATTGAATACATGAAAGGTCACTTAAAAGGGTTTCCGAACCTTAATAAGAATCACAGAATGGATCCTCATTGCTCACACACTTACAGAGTATGCAGTTGTAATATATTTAAAACAAAATCTGAAAAAAATCTCAACCGACAGCCTGTGTATGCACCACGTTTAAATATTTACAACATATTCGTTTGATTGCTGTTATAATTTACGGCGGTGTTTTTTTGTGTGTGTACTGTTGTATTTAAGCATGGTTAATAACTCGCTCAATTGGGGGTTTTAAAAATTGCACACTGAGCCTTTGGCCATGTTCATGTTCAAACACGTGCCAGGATGCTCATCGTTATTTGGCCGCTGGTTGGACTCCACATGTCCCACGACAGCAGCCAGCCTCCTCCACAAGATGGCCGCCCTTGATTTCCCACAAATAATAATTTCGCCAACATCGAGATGATGGTGATGATTATGGGCAGAGTTGACCCCGACTGGAATTTCAACTTGTGACCGTCGATTGCAGTTCAACCGCAATATCCACCCAGCCTCATTGTGTGCGTGCGCTTACAATAAATTTATCAGCATCCTACAGACTGATGGACAGAGAAGCCAGGGCAGTTGCTGTACGTAGCTCATAAGTTAAATAAATAATTAATATGCACGTCAATTTTCTCTTCTCAGGAATTGTCCACAATGATGTCTCGCAGAGCAGCCGCATGATTTATGATTAAATCGATGTGCCTGCCTTCGGGGACGGGTTTTTTTTATTGTTACGTGGTCCACGCTCTGGCCCCGCTATGAGCACAGATGTCTGATCCTATCATCACTGCACGACTCTGCACAATAGATCCCCACGTGGCTCTGTATAAGCATGACAATAACCTCTGAGGAAGACCCGAAGGGAAACATATTTTTGGCTGACTTATCGTTAATTCTGCTGTTTATACGGCACACTTACATGTGTGTGGAAGACATGTGTAGTAAGTACATTTATGAACGCGAAACTATTATAATCTAGGTTATTACGAACAGTGCCGGGGGGCACTTAATAAATACCCTTTTCACAAACGCTCAGTTCAATCATTACTAATCCAAAGAAATGCAGTGCTTATTTCTTGTTAAGTGGGGCAGCTTTATCAGGCTTTCGCGACCAATATCCAAAAGAGGGGTTTTTGTTTTGCATGGCGTATTCATGCGCTTATGGATTTATAAATGAATAATAATAAAAACGTAATCAATTTGTCGTTATGTAGATTAAAAAGGTATCATATTACAGTGAGCTCAGCGGATTGTTTCAACGGATTCTTAACATTGTTTTACCATGAACGCATTAACCACAGTACAAGCCAATACGTGCATGCTGTTATTTATGTGTACAATTCAGCAATGTTTATTCGTGAGAAATTAGTGGCGCCTCGCCTGTTATGCATCTTCAGTTTACCTTAAACGCAACTCACGCCGTCATCTAGGCTAAGCGGACGTCGTTAGTTCGAACCCAGATATGATGAGTGGAACTAAAATGCCAAATGAAAAGGCCCTATTTTTAAGGGCCAGAAACGGATCGATAGGACAAGGTCTTGGCGTGAACCAATCTCCTTCAACAGTGGAGGCACAGCAACACTTCACGAACTCACTCCTGAAGCCCTGTCGGCATGGCTTGGAGCAGACCTCGTCATTGTCATTTAGCTTCTGAACACAGGCAAGAATAGAATAGTGGCACATCTTAAGAGTATTCTGAAGTAGGCTGGGCAGCTTAAATTAATTTTAAAAGCGATGTGTGCTATTTATTGTCACGTGTCACAGTAGTTGTATTTCAATGGTGCATGCTGGCTAAAGGAATTCTCCTGCTTAACAAAAATGTTGACCGTTATTTCCAGTGTGTGTGTGTAAGCATCAGTCAAAGATCGGTCCTAAAACGGATGGCAACTTGATTGTCAGACATCTGTTAGAGTTGAAAGCATAGAGAGCAGGCAGGTGTGTTAACTGATAACATTAAAATTACTATTTATAAGAGGATATAGTGGTTGGCAGTAAATGTGCCTGACGCTCTGAAAAAGTTACTGCCTTACAAAACATTAACGTCGTTTGGCGGGCAAACCTCAATTAAATGCCTTTTACAATTTGCTGTCTGCCCAAGTGTATTACAGATGGCCACTGCATCCAGAAGTTCCCCTCTCATCTACCACTCCTATTATCCGCCACTTCTCATGCACTGCAGTTGTAGGGGGCCCACAAAAAAACGAATCGTGTTGCCTTTTCATTTACCCACAGTTATCAGCGATTTTATCCATAATGCCTAGCGAAGCGGAGTCCTATTATGATTTCTTTGGATAACAGCGATTTACGATACTCCCACGGATAATATAGTCCACAATATTGTCCCCCCCCCTCATATCACCATGGATAAGAGGAGTTATCTTGCAATAAATAATTGCATTAAACGTCCCACTGGCAGAGTTATGCAGTAAATGTTGCAGATGTATTGGATAAAGGGTTAACTGCACGGGCGGAGTATGCAGGGGGTGGGGGGTGGTCAATGCCCCGCTCTAACTAGAAAACCTTTATGAATTTATTTTCAGCAGTTGAACCTCATGGCGGGATCCGGGGTCCCACAGGCCCCCGACTCTCGCGTAAAACATATTATAATGTAAGAAAAACTTTGCTCTTTTTCGCCAATGGGTTTTAAGGATGGTGGAAAGTGTTGTCTTGTTAAACTATGCCTTTAAAACTGAAAACTACTTACCTGCAGTACCTCTATTTCAATACACTATTGAAAAAATAATGTACATCCCTCTGTCAATCATCGTGTTTCTTAGTGTGGGTTTGTGAATGCACTTTGTAAACAGTACATAAAATAGTACGCGTTTTCAATGCGCGGTTCATATTGTAACAAGCGTTTATACCAATGTTACTCTACATAGTGGATCGCTGCTCCTCTTATCCGCATTGATACGAGCGGTATGTGGGGACTATGGCTTAACCGCAAAAAAACCCTATCTGCACAGATGCATACGGACAAGAAAAGTATTTATTAAACAGGAGGAATTAACGGCGCAACACATCTCATCTGTTAAATATCTGCAGGTAATAGGATTGTCATCGATTGATCCTGGCTGCAGACATTGGTAGGTCACAAATAATAATGAAGATAAGAGAGCAGTTTCACTGCATTATGTATACCGTAATGACAAATAAAGGACTTAAGTCGTGTAGGCAGTTTGAGCAGCTTTGGATGAGACTTATGATCCTGCCCATACACGAGCGTGGAGTTGCATTCGCTTGTTCAGCTCTTCTGCGCATTCGTCCTCGCTACTGCGCTTGGACACGACGTGACAACATAACGATCCGCGCCAGGTGGGTCGCTGCGTTTATGTGCGCGGTGGGACGGAGTCGCCAAAAATATGTAAATTAATTACAATGTTTACTCCCGATTATTCAGGACCCCGGGGTCCCGCCACAAGGTCCAGTTTGCAATAAAGATTAAACGTAAATAAATTATTTATATGCACCCGCGATTCCCAATGTGAGGGACAAAGCGATCCCAATCCTCCCCTCCCCAAATATAGAAGTCAAACTCCACCTATACTTAACGGTTTACACAAAAATACATTTGGATCACGATGTGAGCCGGGTAGCAGACCATTTCCCCGAGCTGTTTTGTTTAACACACGAATGTGGATCAAAGTTTCTGCCGTGCGTTGATGAATATGTTACTGTGGATTTTAGTGTTTTAATGTGTCCATCCTAGGGAATTATATTTGAAGTTTCTGAGCGGTGGCTGATGATGGCTCTTAGTTTAAATGTTGCGCTCAATTTTTAAACAATGCTTCAGATCACAGGCAATAGATCCCTATAGAGCCTTGGTGCTGGACATTGAGATGTTAGACAGAGTTTTGTTTTAGTCATGAATTAACATACATGTGCATTTCTGCTGGTAACAGGAAACTGTTATAAGCGCCAACAACTGAGACATTAAACAAATTCAATCACGTGTCGTGAGCAGTTAGGACCTGCTTGGCTGAATACAATCGCATGGACTGCGCCTCATCCCAAAACAATCATTTGCCACAGCCCGTGTTGCAAATGGCCAATGCTAACATTTTCTTATTGCTCTCTGGGTGTTCTCGAAGTTTGGTAATGCTGATTTAAATAAAAGCGGACATCTAACATGCCGTGTTAATTCAAAAATACATTCAGGGCCTTCACAAGTCAGGCGAGCCTCATTTGTCAAAATTAATGGCACAAGGAGTAAGCCCCGTTGGAGGTGGAAGGCATTAAAGGGAAATAAAATATTACGGGACAGTGTGCACTTCATCTCAGAATGAAATATTTATTGCCGAATACACGGACAATATGATCTGGTGTGATGTACCTTCCATAACATTCCCGTTTTCTTTGACCTAGTTTGTATTTTTTCAAACATTGATTTCATCCTGATAACGCTGTCGTCACTGTGCCGTTTTTAAATAAAGACTCCAGACAGAATTCACAGAAGAGTGCATCGTCCCACGTGCAAAAATTATCCAAAGAGAAGATGGTACAGATCTACTTACGAGATATCTTCAATTGTCTCATCAGGTGTCAGGCTTTCTTTAAACCAATACTGAGGAACTGCCAGATGTGTTTGTTTCTAGTCAATGACCCTCTTATATATGTGACAACGTGTGATGGAAAGCACAATATATAATACGTAACAATAAAAATCAATAGCATTTTTGGTGGAGAATATAAGTAAAAAAATAAATTAACCGACAATACGCCTCCTTCAAGTATCCCTTCACATAAAACAAAATATTTGTACACATCTCTTGAACCACACGGCCTTCTGGCAATGCATAATTTCAGCAGGATTTGGTCAGCACAAAGAAAGTCGACTGTTATGACATCAGCACTTTTCCACTCACTGTCGTATAAAGTACACAACAGTGAAATGAATACATTTCATTATCAGAGGTAGAATTTATCCAAATTAAGCGCAATACAAAAAATCTGATTGTTTTTGTGCAGTCATTGGTGAGACCATCAATCTCACTCCACTTGAGAACTTGGTTTAATCATGGTTGGCTGCTTCAAATCAAACATATTAACTTAATGGTGCCATTGCTTAAAATAAATGTTGTAACTTTTGGCGTCCAGGAATCATACTATATGCTTCATCATTATTACATCAATACGTTTTATTGTCAGGTAGGGGTGTAACGATGCATCTATTCATCAATAAGTATAAATTATGAAGCTGCTATTTTGTTAATCGAAGTGCGTCTGTAAGAAGCAATGTTCATCAATTTGTCTGTTGTTATACAATGAGTTCGCTTCACCCCTGCAGCCACCAGAGGCGCTGCCATTTTATTGAATGTTAATGGTTGATTGGCTTGGCGCGGTCAAGGGGTGGGTCTGCGTTGAATGGTTCCACCCCTAGCAGTGGCCCCTCCTGCTGGATGTCATCAGTGCAGCGGGAGACCCTTCCCTAAGTCCAACTCCAGGCTGAAGAACTTCCCTCTTCTCCGCCCACTTAATCTCTTCTCCATTGTCTTTCTACGCAGGCTTACATTTCCTTTGTCTCGTTTCTCTCTTTGCTTGACTCCCACTGGCTGAATCGTCCTGTACCCCTCTAGCTAGGTGTAGGGGTAGCATTGGGTGAACAAAATTGTATAAAAAAGACAGAACAAGATACAAATTTGCGATAATTGATAAAAAGGCTGCTCAGTATGGTTGAGGGATTGTGGGGAGATGGGGGAGGGTGACTTGGTTTGATGGACTTTTGGTATTGGATTACACGCATAGCAGTCATCGCCCCCTTCTGGCAGACTAATGCCTGTTTGTATGGCAGTTTCTATTGCCACCTTGTGCCCACAGGTAAATGTGACCACTGGGGGTGCCCTTTCTAATGGTTGAGATGCGATGCACTCTAAGACGCCCCGGAATTTAGGGCGCTATATCAACATCGCTACGCCATTATCATTATTATTGCCATTTAAAAGTATATTGAGTGTGCAACTCATGGCTTTCCCGAAAACTGTTAATATGCAGCATTACATTGTTAACTTGACATTGGTATTCTCATTAGCATCCGCAAGTATGAAGGAATACATTGGAATGGAGAAAGAAAATGTCAAGAATGAAGAACCAATTTATTTCTGTAGTCTCGGCGGGGTGTAATGCTTTTAAAAAATGATACAAATGGATTCATTTATCCATATTTAATTCACATTCAAACTCTGAATAGTAATGCATATATGAAATATATGATTTAATCCCTTTAGGAAGAAAAAAAATACTGCAATGCATTTATCTGACAAAGTGTTCCCACTTCAATGAGGTTTAAAAAAAATACCATTAACTGTATTCTTCACTTTTTCATTAACTATATATTTAACCTTCAAACAAATGGCGTTTTCCATTTTTGTGTAGCAAACTTTAACATTCAAAAATTGCATTTGGACTCCATTTCGTATTTTATTTAGTGGCATTAATTATTTATTCCACGGGAAAGACACGCCGAATAATTAGTTTTCGTTGCAATTTGTTTCGATCTGGCGCAGTGTTCCATGAAGGCTTGCCTTTCTACATTACTTCAATTTTCCGAAAAACCAAATTAATTGGCATATTTGCCCAGGTGACAAGTTGATTTGATTGTCTCTATCGGGTGGTAAATTGCAATGGTAAAACAATTGGCATTATACCTACACGACGATCTAACCCAAGATAAACTAATTGTGGGACATACTTGTCTCCCTTTACCTAAAGTGAAAGATTACAGGTCTCCGTCTTAGGTTAAGCGACTTGCACACCTCACGTTTACATTGTTGAGGGCATGGGCACGAGGTGGATGGGTGCGTGGCTTCACTCTCGTACGTATCTACAGTCTCGAGAGCACAGATATAGGGGTGTAGGGGCTACACATTTGGCGCCAGAATGCCACAGCAAATCAAAATGGTGGCGGCACAAGGAAGAGCCACCGTGGTTCAAAAGGGCCCACAGAAGCACTGGAAGAGGCATCATTAATCACCGGCTGGGGCCTGCGCTAGGCGGTCATAGTAGGAGGAGAGTGCTGACATTGGCGAGGGCCTCTGGTGAGGGCTGACGGACGAGGCACGGTGGCCGTGCGATCAGGCACCTGGTAGGCTACAGCAACACCGGTCAAATACTAATTCCAGTGAGCATAGGTTGGACCTGGTGAGGATCCTCTTTAAATGCTCCCAAGAAATGGAGGTCAGAGGATCTATTTGTGCTCTTTGACCACAGCCACAGTAAGAGAGTGGAGTTGGCCTTAAAAGTAGAGGGTGGCTTCTCGGGTGAGGGAGTACATCCAAGAGGGTTACTGAGCAGAAGAGCTGGGAACGTGGAAGATGTAATCCCCAAATTCACCAGGGCGATGGGAGTTACATGGGTCAGGAGGATGGAGGTCTCTTGCAGAGGTGTGTAAGGTAACTGCGTGGCTTTCTCAGCACATATTCAGGAGACATTACAGGTTTGGACACAATGGTGTCCAGGATGGTCGATAAACGTATATTATAGTCCACTGTCAATCCATTGCCCCGTAATTCACCACGCTGGTTATTTCAGGCTGCTAAACGGATCACTCAGGCTACTTTATGTACGTATAACGTCGCACCATACGAGGTTTAGATATGATTTGCCATTGTTAGACGTGGCCGGGAATCGAAAGCCGGGTTCATAGCTCAGTGCGCTAACCACTACACCACACCCCCACTCCACACAAACGTGTATACAGTATATAGGACATCATACTCTAAGGAATCTTCCTCCTGACATGCTTAGCCACAGCAAATATTACGAGGCAAATTCGCTGGTTGGATCCAGTGAAGCCATCAAGATTCTGGCTCAGAAGGCTTTGTATCTGGAAAAAAATGCAAAATACACTGATTATGTGGTGTATCAAATATTTTGTTAAATTATTACGTTGCTGAATTTTTTTTCCTGATTATTGTTCAGTTCTCACAGAAGTTTATTTTACTATTGGATAGAGTACCTTGGCTTATCCTTACGTTACAATTGACATCTGAAGGTTCCCAAGCCCTCCACAGGACCAAGGGGATGAGGGTCATAGGGCCCGAAATCTTCTAGTTTAAAAAAATACTATTCTTAGGAAACTTTGGAACAGGCTCCTGCCCTATGATATGCCTCAACACAAATGGACACAAATCTGTCAGACTCAATTTTGCCCGATATCATTACCACTGAGGTTTATCCAGTTCAAATTCATGCGCAGTACCTATATGACCAACGATTGTACTTCCACGCCTTTTGGATATTGCCAGACATAGTAACATTTTACTGGGACATTATAGACTCTTTTAATTAGATCTGCAGCACTAATCTCTCCACTTCAGTCGACACCACTCTGTGGGGCTTCAAACCAGGCGCTCTGTCGAAACATCAGTATGCTTTGCTGCAAACCTTCAAAATTACGGTTAGGAAGGTCAATATTGACCAATTGGAAAGATCATGAACTCCCCTCGTGGAAGCGGTGGCAAAACACCCTACTTGCCCTCGTACGCATGGAATATTTAAGTCACGAGCTTAAAGACAGAGAATGGGAGTTAGAAGCCAGATGGTCCCCGTTTTTACGGAGCCTAATATGAGGTGCACGGGGGGTGGTGGAGGGGACGGGTGTCCCCGGGAGGTCGAGCTCCTCTTCCAGGAACTAGCAGGAACAGATTATTGCTCTGAGGGACGTAAGTTCACAAGCTCACGTCGCGTTTTATTTCATGGGGGGGGGGGGGGGGGGGGGGGGGGGGGGGGGGGGGGGGGGGGG
>CM025631.2:4517811-4538075 GCA_014621495.2 Entosphenus tridentatus | reverse complement strand
CTGCCGGGCCGATCTCGGGCTTTTGCTTGCGGAATTTCTGCACCCCCCCCCTGCCAGCTTTCTTATTCTGCGATCGGTGCTCTGTCCCGGGTTTGTGTTGAGTTTCAATGAAAAATAATATTCTTAATTCATCCTATTCCTTAATTGCTAGTCTGAACACATGTATTCACGTACACAATCTAAGCTAATGTCTGGGAATTCTATTTTTAGGTATGGAATGGCAATTGCCCACTGCCCAGCTTATACATATGTTATGGACAAACCTCTTAAGACATCTTTTCGGGGTCGGACATGCAGGTGAGCGAGTGCTCGATACTGAGGTTAATCCTTCATTGTGCAGTAAGTGACAGAAGTGTCAGTGATTGTAAATGATCATCCCATGGTACCCTGCATGGGCGTTTGGGATGAATGATGCTTATGATAGCACGGCGTGCTGTTGCCAAGCCGTACACTTTACGTGTATGTGCTATGAATGTTTTATGAGCAAACACCCGAATGTTGTTATCCCCGCTTGTGGTTGCCAAGTGGGGCACGGACCAGTACGGCAACTTGTGGTGGTGTAAAGGCTTGAGAAGATATGAAGCGGGTTGAGGTAGTGTGGTGGCTGGGATCACATAGTCTGGTGTTTGGTATGGCGTATTATAGTGGTGTAATGATTTGTGCAATGCCCTCAGAAGCTGGTTATCTGGTTTCATTTACGGGCCATCTGTACAGAGACTCCTCTACTTACGAACATTCGACTTACAAACTTTCAGAGATACGAACAAACATGTCTGTATGTCCAGTTGCCTGTTTGTAACGCAAGTTCAATCGCCGTGCAATAGATGGCGGTGGTGGCATCTACGTCTGCAGATCATGACGAACCAGTGGCATCTACATCTACAGGAGACGATAACTTTTGAAGTAATTCCCCTTGATCAGTGTACATGCCGTACATGCTTGGAATCGACAGGAGTAAAGTTGGACTTACGAACAAATCGACTTACGAACAGACCTCTGGAACCTAACTCATTCGTAAGTAGAGGAGTCCCTATATACGGAATGATGTCGTTCGTCCCCCAGCGTCCTCGATATTGGCTCCGCCTGTGTCTGACGTGGAACCTCAGCGGGGAAGGTGGGGGGGCACGTGGATGGGTTGCGGGGAGAAGACGATGTCGCAGGGGCCTGCGGAGCAAAGGGTCGGAAGCACGAGTAGGGGGTGCGCTCGGAAAGGGGAGAGGGGGATGGAGGGGTGGTTGGCGAAATGTTATCTTCCTCACCTGGTATACAGGAGGTCGTGGGTTCGATCCTGACCCTGATGCCTGCTGTATAATGGAGTTTGCGTGTGTCTCTCTCCCCACGGTCGTGTGGATTTTCCTTGGGGTCCACGGGGTTTCTCCTCCACATTTAGAAGAAACATGAGTTTCGAGTATTTGGCTGCTATAAATTTATATAATGATAAACCACTTTGTTGAGCTATCATTTGTGGCCAGGTCGCTTCTGAAAAAAATCTATATATATCAGTGGGCCTTACCTGGTGAAAAATTATGAAATACTTTAATCGATGGCGGTTGGTGTGTCTCTGATACGGGCACTTCCTCCAGTAGATATATAGTACAGTGCACGTTTAATGCGGTAGATGTTCCTGAAAATAATGAGACGATAAAGTTTGGCGTGATATGACGTATGCACACACAGTAAGATGGCGGGACAAATAAGTGAGGGCACGCCGCCGCGTTATCGTATCATTCCGGATACTGTATCACGTCACTCAGGTCCTGAAAGTAGTTGTCGACCGCTCAGAAAGCGCGTTATAACGGGAGGGTTCCATGTGTAACGACATAAACGAGCCATTCTATGGTGACAGTGGGTGTACTATACCTAGGGACTCACTCGAGGGTAGATTCTGGATGTCACGGAGGTCGGGTCAGGACATGACAGTCTGGGTGAACCCGCGCGAGCACGTGACCAGATAAGGGGGCATGGGGACCCCCAGAAGGGGGTGAGCGGGCCACGTGATGGGGACCCAGAGCCTCCGTGAAGGATCGAGAAGGGGGTGTGACCAGGAGATATAAGCTGTGTCCCGAGAGGGAGCGGGCTGGTCTGGCTGTTCGACCCGGGAATGAAGCTCTTCGATCCTCGCGCTTCAGTCTCCGCACATGACGACCCGACGTCTTGTCGGCTGTTCTGGTTCAACCATAGTGATTCCGTTCAAGTGGTAAGGTGGTTAGGAATGGTGGCCACCACCTTACGTAGTTAACCCGTAATGTACATAGTTACCCGGAATGTACATTGTTAACCTTGGAACGTTTCGCAGTGTTGGTTGTGTTAGTGAATAAACGTGTTGCCTCCAAGTCTTGGTGTGTGCCTGATTAGAACCCACAACACATGTTATAACGGGAGAGTTCTGTGCTGTGCGAAAAGTGTCCCCAAATGTAAGAACCGTGTTAAAGATAAAACGCGCTGTGCAAACACTTGTTAGGGGGAGGACTTGTAGTTCGTCAGTCAAATTGGTATTTGAACCTGTTCTGTGCATGCCCTAAGGTCGACTTTTCATGAATCTGAGTGTTTGACACGAGTGTGTTGCTAGCCATAGTGCATGCCATTTGTCTATCTACTGCCGAATGAAGACCACCCCATACCTTTTGGCCATGGGGATTTGCTTGACCATACGTCACTTTCATTGTGCGGCACAGGTGTCAGTGGTTGTTAATTACCAACTCGTGCCACGCTGCATGGATGTTTGAGGTGCATGATGCAGGTTGATGTGGGAGTGGGAGAATTTGGGACCAGTTCAGATGCGATTGGCCACTGATGTTGGCCGTGGTGAGAAATCAAACTCAGGTTACCAGGGTCATAGTGCAGTGCACGAGCCATTGCACCACTGCTCGAGTCCACCAGCCTTAGCCACAAAACAACACTAGTGGATTGACAGGGGCACCACTACACTGCAGTTTAAACCAGTAAACCTGATGCCATAGCCAATTTCCTCAATGGTAATGAGACGCCTGTTGAATTGATGTAAAAAACAAATTCTGGTCTGAAACGACCCATCGATGTTCTTGCTGCTTCAGTTTAGCATGGGAAAATGGTTCCTCAAATACCTTATAGATTATCAAATCTGTACGTCTGCATCATTCACTGTGTCATTGTCACGAAATCGCGTGACCTAGTCTTACCTATAAAGCAATGCTAAACTAATATATAAACAAATCTAATTTATATCCTTCGGTAAAACGCAGGTAAGAAGCTGGCACACTTTGAAAACATGTACAAATTTTGGTTTGTGTAATGACTTTACACACTGATGCATAACAACGAGTATTTGCATGGAGCATTTGCAGTGCTATCACAGAAGATTGTATATATTTAAAATAAATAAATCTAGTGGCATGAGACAGCCACCAACAATATGCAGGTAACATCTGAAGTCAAATGCTGTCGTGTAATTGTGTTTTTTTTTTACCGAATAGCATTAATGCTGTTGAGATTTAACAGCTTAGTTGTATTATATTTCAAAGTGTTGATGGCTTTTGGGAAAATATTTTCACAACAGAAAATCATGAAACAATCTTGCTTTTTGCATTCACCGGTGAGTGCATTTTAGTCATCGCAACGTCGGAACAATTGATTTTAGAAAAATAGAGTGTTTTGCTTTCCGTTTTAAGAAATGCAGAGAGCATAAAAAGTGTGTGTACAGTAGTTTATTATGGAAATCCAATAACATACCAATTATGTGGCCATAATAGTTTTAATAGAAAATGTATTCCTCTTGATGCCAAAGTCAACTTGAAATTAGAATTCCTTTTAATTTGCTTGAGGGAAAATTACGACCGCATGGGCACCGGAAACATTGTGAAATATTTAATTGTGATTAAAGTAGCCAGACAAAAACGTGTCGAAATGAAGTCACGTGTGGAGACATGTCACAACATAGAATTGCATGGCTGATAATAAAGAGCTTTCAGAACCACGGTCTATTTTATTATTTGTTCATGAGGGGGAATTCAGGGGGATATAAATTGTAGCTGGGGGAAAAAGGCTTTCAATAGGCATGTCTCAAGAAGGATTATCCATCATTATCTTCCTGCCTGCAAAGCCACTAGTTAATCAATATCAGAGATGATGAATTGAGAGATCTTGTAGAAATGATTTCTGATTGGTAGATAGGGAAAGTTGAATGAAGTGGGTGTTTGTTCTCGATTAGAGATTACTCCGTGTGTGCTGATAATGTTTACCTATAGTCTTTAATGACCATGATATTGCACAACCTTTTCAATGAAATAAAGTAAATGTCAATTCAAATATGTGGTCCACTAAAGTTGAAATTTTTCATTGAAATAGGACAATAGACCATCAGATTTTTTGTTGTCGAATTTTGCGGAACTACTTTTTAGCTGTGTTTGCAGCACTATGTAACACGATTTTTGTCCCTGGGTAGTAAGTGTTATTCTTTAATTGCTTATGCCTAAAAAGTATAGAAAATGGCTATTATTCCCCACAAACTTTGCTTTTGTGACCAGGACTTTATGTGAAGGAATGACACAAATGCACACCACGTTTTCTCATTGAAAATAGGTAAATTTCTAAATATCAGTCCTGGTCGCAAAAGCAACGTTTGTGGGGAATAGCCGTTTTCGAGGTATAAGCAATTAGGAAATAACATTTACTACCTAGGAACACATTTTCTTTCGTTACACAGTGTAATCACTGACACTACATCTTTATAGTTTTTAAAATTTCTCTATCGCTTTACATTTCATCACATTGAATAATTTGTTTAAACTAGATGTGAGAATGTTGACTTTGCCAACATTTTTACATTCAACTAGTACCCCTAGATTTAAGGATTGTCTCCTTAGCCAGAGAACTTTTATCACATTGGGCTTTAATTTAAACAAATTAACATAAAATATGTAAAAAAAAGTCGAAAATACATGCTGCTTTTCTGAAGTTACGTTTTAGCCACGTCATTGCCAAGGCAACACATCCTTGGAAATATGCATTGTGGGTTATTCCCTAGCATCTTTTCTCATAGTTGCATTTATCTAGGCAATGATTGAACGTGTTTCGTGACCAAACTTTAAAGTTAATCAAAGTATTTTGTCTGCCCCACGTTATATTGCTGTCTTCAGTGCAATATGTCTCCAACACTTTTACAACCGCCGCAATGTTACGTGCGGGACAATGTGCGTCCTTGTCAAAATGTCACATGAACTGATGATACAGAACGTGTCACTTAATGGCACTGCTGGGGTTTTCTTCTGCAATACAGTACAAGGTATAAGCTTTAGGTTTGCCATCACAATAATCTGACATTTTCATATGCATTGTTAACTGCTGCCTTATAATTATGTTCTGGATTGTAATTAATTTGATGATTAAATATCTTCTTCAACTGCAAGTTCTCTCTGCCTGATGAAGACCGCTTGTGTTGCGATCGAAGCGTAGTAATTTTTTGCTTTTATTTTAAAATTTTAATTTCATTTGTATTTTCTATCTATACGACTTTACCGAAAGAACCCAGGATACAAGTTTCCAGTGACTGGATTGGCTTGTAGCCATGGCGGTGGCTGGGTCGGTGGAGAAAGGGGGTGCCAGGAATCACCGAGTACCTGTCATATTACAGACAAAAAATCTCATCATATTAAATTTGATTTTGCAGTTAATTTAGATACATATTTCAAGTTGACTCTCATGCGACAAACACACTAATATAGTGTATGAGAATATGTGACTCCTAATGTACGGGATCAAAAGGCGACTTGACGTTTTTTTTTAGAAGTCCCTATGAAATAAATCTTTCTTAGCTATTCCCTGACACACGTGGTGCACTGCTCTGTGAGATGTATTAATGGATTATTTGTCTCATGACACTGCCAGTATCACAATTGTAATAGATTGCAAAAAAAACCCTAAAAACATTTCATATGAAAAGAAAATCATAAACATTTGCAAGTGCATTAAATATTTTTTAATTACGAATTCAATAAAATATTTTCAATTATAATAATTATGCATGTTTACACAGGAAAGCCTGACAGAGTGATTATTGTATTAGGAGTATAATGATGCGTAGATTAAAAAAAATAAAATTGCTTATGTTCACAATACACGCATGAATCACTTGCGTAATGTAATGGAATCACATGAACCATATGGCCAATAGAGGCTACTGCTTTGACTACATAAAAAATAATAATAATCGATTCTTGAATCGATTTATGACATTGAATCGCAAGGACGTAGTTTTTTTTACGGGACTGCCCTTTACTAAACATTTCAGTGTGAATTGAAGTAAACAACTATTGGAATAATATACTGCTTTGCAAATCTGAAATAGGTTACATTTCGATTTAAAGCTTTCGTGACTGCAGGGATTCATCTTCTTGGTTCTTTCGGTAAAGTCACGTAGAAGGGGAATGATAAAAGAATAAAATTAAAGATAATAAAATACAATTCTCACGACGTTTCGGCCACAACGTAAGCAGCTGTCCTCAGGTGAAGAACAGGTCTGTCGGAAAGACAGCGTCTGAATGAACACCACCAAGCCTGGCAGCGTATATTTAAGCTGGGTTAGGGGAGGAAGGGCGCCTTGACATTATTGTTACATTATTGAGGAAAAAATATCAAAGAACGTTTAAAACAGCTATAATAAAAAAAAGAAATGCAGTTGTCTCGGACTCGCTGTGCGTTGTGTTGCACCACTATCCGAGTAGTTAACCTCGTATTCAATAAACCTTCAGAGCCAGGGTGAACATCCGACTCCAACGTATTTAATTAATAGAACGAGGTCAAACTGATGGAAAAACACAGCACAAAATACAGAAGCTATTAATACTTACAATATCAATACAATGAGTGAACACTGCAGCATCATAACATTGTCTTAAATTTCGATTTAAAGCTTTCGTGACTGGTTCTTTCGGTAAAGTCACGTAGAAGGGAAATAATAAAATTATAAAAATAAAACAATACAATTCTCACGACGTTTCGGCCACAACGCAAGCAGCCGTCCTCAGGTGAAGAACAGGTCTGTCGGAAAGACAGCGTCTGAATAACCACCACCAAGCTTGGCAGCGTATATCAACAGAGGAATTTAGCATATTTATGTAAAATGCAGATATGGGATTAGTCACTACTTGTGGAATGTCTAGGAGGTGGGGCGGGGTCTCAAAGTCATATTATGATTAGCAGCAACAAAGGAGGTAGGGTTAGCAGTAATAAAGGGAAGAAATTTTAATAGCAAGGAACTGCAGCAGCCAAACGACCACGTATACTCTCCAATAAGCTGAGCTACTAACAGTAAGTCATACATTACAATTCTATGTCGCAAAAAATATTATATGCCTCCAGCTAAACTTTTTCCTTACATCACACGGATCTACCCCGTACTATATACTGCCATAGACAAACCCAAAATTTAATTATATACTGCATTACTATATACCACCCTATACCTTAGACTATACATTGTAATATTACACTATGTATTATTCTACCCACCCTACTGTATACCACACTGCTGTATATTCACTATACAATTACGATACTATATATTACCATATACATTGTATTAAACATCACACTGTTATACTATTTATTATCTCACCAATAGGTCCTGGATGGATCAGGCACCTACATTAGCACTGATTAGCTATACAACAAGAGAATTAGCTACTGTGTTAAATAAGGTCACTTTGTGTAATCACCATACTGCAGCCTAAATGTACAGCACTGCACATAACACTGAACTGTGGATGAGATACTTCTTCATCCTTGCTCTCAAGAATGCATTAAAGTTACATGGGCACAAGTCTGGCTCGACTTATCCAACTACAAATAACATTCACAATAATGCAAGTGGCAGGCTTTGTTGTTAACTAGGCCTCATATTCATCACACCAATTTAACGGCATCTTAAAGGCATTTACAGCATTCCAACGGCAATCCTAACATTATAACAGCATTCCCAGTATTATAAGAACATAAACGAACTTACACACAATGCTTCTTAAAGTCCCACAATGAACAGATGCACCCGTCTTCAATGAGACGCTAATTGCGCCTCCATTTTGTACTGTGTAATGGCTGACACCCTGCCTCATGGCTTATAGAAACCTTAAATCGTAACTTCCTGGTCACATGACCAAACTTAACACCATATCAGGAAGATGCTGTGGAAGCACACCCCCATTTCTGGCGTGGGGCAGAACAGCAGTTGATGTTCTAATCATCCATATTCACTTACGCTATAAGCTAAACCTTTTTTTTTTCCAGGTAAATCCCACTGAGTTATTGGCTCTTTTTCAGTAGCTACCTGACCACACACAGCTCATTGAAGTGACTTACATCATCACATTTGGAAATGTATAGCTGCAGCCAAATAATCTCAACGCACGTTTCTAAATGCGGAGGGCAAAACCGCAAGACTTAGAGAAAGATCCACGCGACCACCATGGGGAGAGAACACGCATTCTACAAATATACAAACGTCGTCAATGTTGGGATCAAACCAACGACATGCATAGCAGGCAAGGGAGATAACATCTTACCACCATGGATGACGAGGGTTTTTGAGAACAAGGGGTGATGTGGGGTGAGGCCCTATTTTCTAAATTATTTAAATGTCCTATATTTAATGCCACTGCCCTCAAGGATGTACAATAACACGCCAGGGAGGTCGTGTGCCCTGTTGCACCATCTGAGTCTTACCAGATGTGTAGCTCCGTTGCAGTCACTGTCAATTATTTATAACGCCCGCCCCCTTCCGCTCAAATAACTTGAACATCAATTACAACGGCAGTCACCAACTGTGGCTACGTGCAGGAACTCATGTTGACGGGAATCTTAAAATAAGTCTCCCTGGAGATTATAGAGCTCCACTTTAGAGGTGCTTCGGTGTGGATTTGCAGCTTCTCCTTTCGGGGAGATACTCGACTTATTTATCTTCCTCCGGGCATCTTGCATGTATATTTTATTTAATGAAAAGTTTCTTCATCCGCAAATGATCGACCCATATAAGGTTTATATCAAACTGAAGCTTCTCGCCTCTATTTGTGACATTTTTTACTTTGAATCGCAAAATAAATACATTTTACACCGAAGCAAAAAAAGGGAGAATCTTTAGAGCAGGGGTCGGGAACCTTTTTGACTGGGAGAGCCATAAGAGCCAAATAATTCTAAATATATTTCATTGAGAGCCATATAGTATTTTTAACGTATAATAAATTTAATGTCTTACTTTTAATGCGACTTCTGGTGCTGCATGGTTTTGCTGATGGCCTTGTAGTCTGGTTCATACGTGGTGAGGTTGAACTTCATGCAGGCGTGACCCGTGAAATTTATCTTCAAAACGAATTTCTGTTTACTTTAAAATGACACAGAATTATTAAGCAATATCACAAGTATTTTAAAATCAGTTCCAAACTGATTTTTTTATTCTTTCAACTCAAAATTGTCTGGGAGCCATATGCCGTCACTGGAAGAGCCATATATGGCTCGCGAGCCATAGGTTCCAGACCGCTGCTTTAGAGCAACAGCTCCAAACATGCGCTCAGACACAAACATGTGCATTTTTATATCCCTACCAATAATATTTAGTTGAAGAAAGGGAAAACAATTAATTCCATCACAGCGAGTGCATTTCAGGACTGTGGATCGCTGCACATCTCCTAATCCACACCGGACATTGCTTGGAATTCATAAGAGTCAGAAGTTTCGTGATAAACGTCCCAAGCCATGCTGCGTGGTTCCCTTGTTCTAATTTCCACGGGGAAGCGTAATTTCCATGTAGAATGCTATGCAGCGAATGCAGAGCTATTCATGCAGAGCATGGCCTGGCATTATTTTACTCACTCTATTTATCTGGCAAGCCAAATGAAAAATAGATGATTTGTTTTGGACGCTGGAATTAATTCGTTGGCTTGTGTGCGGATCTTTTCTGTCATCTGTATGTTCATAAGTTTCTATCTCATTGCGAGCACTGTAATCCTGCCACCTGCGCAGTTGCAACACTATTTCACGCAAGTTTAAGTGAGCGTGCTTTCCCCAATGTATTTATTGTGGATGTAAAATGGATTTTGTTTACATCTATTTACAAAAAAAAGAGTCCAACATATTTTTGGTTAAATTCATTTGTAAATGCACAACCTTGAGGTTCGTGGTTTGGCGGAGTGCTGCAGTTTACGTGTCAATGCAGCCTCAGTAATGCTGCAAACTCAACATGTGTTACATAAAAGTGACATTCACAGCAAGCAACAGCAGCATAACGTCAATAGTGCATGGTCTTCTGGCGCACGTCAAATCCCTCTCGTCCACAGCCAGACTGTTAAGTTCACTTTCGAGAGACAAGCTGCGCATCAGTGCCACTGCCAACCTGATGGTGGTGATGTTGATAAACGCGTGTTTGGAAAGGCAAAAAAATTACTTTGACATTTGCTATTAGGCAACGCTTGAGGTCACGATCCGATATTGCTATAATTTATGAGTATTGCTATGTCATGAGAAGGTTTATTTTTTATTTTTAACAAGGATAATGAGTTCAAGAATGAATGAGCGTAACGTGTTATCTTTATAGGCCTGACCCACACAGAATTAACTCTGCAGCCAATCACTGGCAAAATAAACAACCATCTCACTGAGATACCTGGCATAATGAGGTTACATTGACCAACCCTAAATAGTTGTCTCGTTATGAGAATAAGTGTACCCCATTATGATTTTTCCAGTAACTCAAAGGAAATGTTCGGAAGAACAACAAGAACCCGCAAAGCAACATTAACGGTGGGACACCGTGTTTTCATTTGCCTCGGTAAGAACATGAAGCAGCTTACTTTTAGAGTGTGTGCAAGTGTATTGCAGAACAGTTTACCTTTTCCTCATTTCACCTTACAATGTTGTGCTGTGTTCAGCCTAAGATAAGTGGGAGAGTGACGTGGCAATGGTACTCACATTGATCTCCGTGCCGTGCAGTGACGAATTACAGAATGTCACGACATCACTTTCACTGGGTATTGTGGATCTGTGTGGTGTTGCAGCGCTGTCCCCTGACAAGTCTGGTTCTATCTGGGTAACGAGGTTTCCTCCCGCATGCAAAACATTCACTTCGTTTTCCAAACATGGACAAGTACAAAAACATGCAAAAATCATCGAATAAATTGATCTTGTACTCTTTAGTTTTTTCGATAGTCACGTAGGTAAAACAATAAAAAAATAAAAAAAATGAAAACAACTAAATTAAATCACGACGTTTCGGAGGTAACACAAGCCTCCCTCGTCAGGTGTAAAATTGAACGTGGCCAAATAGTTTAAACCATCATCATCATCATCAACTGTATCTGCATGCAGGCATCTCAATGCTCACACTTGCCAAGGACCAATGCAACCTGAAATATCCTTTCATTCACTCCAGCAGCAGCACATCCTCTTACGCCTATTTGTTCTCCTTTGTGATCATTGTGACGCCTAAAGAGTTTGATTGTACTCTCTCTCTCTCTATGCGTTTCACTGCTTGTCTTCACGAGTTGTCTGCGTGCACGCATTGCTCCTTCTCAATATTTTCAGGTTTCAGAATGTATTATTTGGCATTGAGCACGTTTCTAATCTGTATGTCACAGTTGACGATGTGCATTGATCGAAGACTTTGCTCTTTAGACACACAGCGGCCTTTTGTTCTTCTTGACAGAGTCAAATTTCCCAAAAAGACCTCCATTCCGCTTTGATCATATATAAAATGACTAAATGTAATGTAGGATGAAGCTGTCAACCCTGTCCTTTAATCTTGGGGTATAGTTTATTGTACAATTATTGGATTTTCGTTTAAATTTAATCCATGCTGGTATTGCCACACATTAATATTTAAATTGGCTGGTTTCGAGGTTAATGTTTTATTTTAGCAAAGCATAGAATGTTCGAAGAAGCAAACAAAATGATTAAAATGTATAATAATTATAAAAAACGATACAAACCGGCTTTTAAATTGGTATGCATACAATCCTGTGGCAAACATCAACATATTTCAGAATCCTGTAGCATTCCTTTCAAACTTGTTTTACATTTAAATGCAAAAGCTTTAATAATTTTGGTAGTGAAAAAATGTGAGTATTTTTTTAAATTTACACTTCCTACATTATACAATTTTAACGATGACTTATATGAACATCAAACTTAATCAACCTACATATACGTACATGTCTTATCACAGTACTTTATATTAAGTATAATGTATGTATCATATACGATGCTGATTATAATTAAACCATCTATATAAACTTGTGGGATTTGAAAAAAATAACCCAAGATGAATCACGAGATAATGTAAAATCAAAACATAACGCTTGAGCATAACTTTAAATTTTTACCGTTATGAAGACAAATGTTGTTAATGTTAATGGTTGCTATGTTTGGGTAACTATTTATGCTGTAAAGGAAATGCACCACAACCGCAGACATTTCAATTAACAGAAAACCGGAGAGCCATGCATAAGCAGTCGTGAATACAAAAAAACAATGGCCACAATGATAGCGCGAATAAGTCAAACTTTCTCTTCATGCATTGTTTAATGATTGTGACACCTCACTGAAAATTGTATTGGCCTTTTTTTATAGTTTTGTGTGCGTTCTTATATAATGTATCACGCGTTCATGTTACATTTTATACATGTGCAATAGAAGTCACCGACGATAAACACATACCATTTTTTGTTTGTTATAAAGGGTGTCTGGTTGCCTATTAGCCTTCATACAAATTAATTATTGTTGTATGTGCATTATTACTAGATTTGAAGTTTTCGTGACTGCAGGGATCCATACTCTTTGATTCTTTCGGTAAAGTCACGTAGGTAGAAAATAAAATTTATTAAATCACGACGTTTCGGGCGCAACACAAGCGTCCGTCATCAGGTGGGACAACCACAGCAAGAAATCAATGTCTAAAGTGGGCAAAAGGGTTGCTTGTATCAAGAGAGGGGGCGGAGCCAGGGAGGAGAGATAGGGAGGGTGGGGGTGTGGGGTAGGGGAAATGGGGTTCTGCAAGTACAACAAAATGCTGGAGCTGGAAAGTAAGCGGGGAGATGCGGATATGAAGGCAAACTATAAAGCAGTTAAGGTTTTACCTGGTTAATAACATCCTTCCAATGATTGCTTAATTTGTATCCATCTTCCCAGCCCCGGCATTTTGCTCTACTTGCAGCACCCCATTTCCCCAACCCCCCACCCCCCCCCGCTCGATCTCTCACTCCCTGGCTCAGCCCCCCCCCTCTTACCTATATAGCCTCTTGTCACAGCACCCCTTTTGCCCACTTCAGCAATTGTTTCTTGCTGTGGTTGTCCCACCTGATGACGGACGCTTGTGTTGCGCCCGAAACGTCGTGATTTAATTTAATTTATTTTATACCTACGTGACTTTACCGAAAGAACCAAAGAGTATGCATTATTACTGTAAGTGATTTGTTGAATGAAACCGTCAAGTGTATTTATTTCAAATGTAAAATCACCTCCACTCAAGGGGGTATTAAAACGTTGTACACTAAAATAAAACGCAGAGGCAATACAATAATGTTTAAGTAAAATCCATGAAAAAAGTGTGATTCTTGCACTCCCTCCTAAACACACTGAGCGCTCGGAGCGTGCCGGATGACCGCCGGCGAGGCATTCCAGATAATTGGGGTAACACTTGAGAAGGCCTGACCCCTACCCAGCGTCGAGCGCAAGAGCTAAGGCTGGGAGAGTAGTAGCAGTAGGTGCTGCTCTGAAGAGCGAAGAGTATAAACCCCAGTCGTGTGACAGATCAGTCGGGCCCGCAGGTACATTGATTGGTCCAAGGCCATGCAGAGCATTATGGACCAGAATGGCTAACTTATACTGGACGCGAAAGCTTTTACTGCAAGCCAAGTGCAGACCACGGGAAGTGGGAGTAATTGCTCGAAGCGAGAGTGACACAACACTATTAAGCCTTTCAAAATAAATGGAATTTCACAAGGAGCAAAGTACATTTTAAATGAGATGCATTAAAGCGAATTATTAAAGTATTCTTAGAGACAAAAGAAATATCGAGAGGCATTTTATGATGGCACCTTGAGAGTGCTGATACATTTTTTAGCAGAATCAATACCAGTGACCGCCACAGGGCCCGGTGAACGTGTGACCTCGAACCTATCTGCGTGAACCCATCATGATAAAGCCACTGCGCTAATTGGCTTAATAGGATGGGGTGGGTATATTAGAACGGTTTAGGGATTATGTTTAGAATAACTGTAATAGGGGTAGCCTGGGTCAGGGTAATGAAACACAAGGTAGTGGTCAACAGCAATGATTGTGCATGTTAAGTGTTCAGTCTTAATATTCAACGTAACCAATCTAATGTGTATTGTGGGTAATTTAATTGCTAATGTCGAGGATAATGTTTGCTTTGCCATTCATATCTGCAATTGACTTTGCAAAGTCATTCGTGGAAGTGTTGATATCATTTAATATTAAATGTCGATTTGTAGTAATGCCCACACATCCACTCCACATTCTACAGTGTTGCCTTGCAAGCTGAATATATACGCAGCCATTTAAAAAAAACGACTGTATAGTGCACACCTCTATAATATGTATTTTTTGGGTTCGATCGCGTAAATATAACTGTGTCGTTAAACCCGCCACCACCCCGACACAGCCAATTGGTAAGGTTTTCCACGTAAACAGAACATGCCAATTCGTTACATTTACAATCTGAGTAGGACGTTTCGCCAGTAATTACAACTAGCTTCATCAGGCGACAGCCAGATTTGTGGAGAAATCTTCCTGTTTCGTTCCGTAAATAGATGAGTATTTTGATGGCGCCACTTGTGAGCCCTTCTCGTGCGATCACACCTATACATCTCTATTCTCAGGCACTTCCAATTGGGTTGATCGCATTCCAAAGAAACCACAGTGCTTTCACAAACGTCTCCTGCTCAGTCTAATGCAAATGAATTGCACGGTTCTGTGTTTCAAAGTTAATGGGTTTCACGAATCATTGTTTTGAGATCTATTGCGTGACTCATCACACGCAGGTGCTTAATTGTATCATCACGTATTTCAGAGATGGTATGGAATGCTGAGTTGCATAAACTCACATGTTTCAAACTCCTCTGGCTATGGGACGATTGCATTTATATCAAGGGTCATGATTCAATTCAACAGAACACGTACCGACAATTTATTTTATTCAACATTGTGGTGAATATAGCCGCCATTGGTAGCGGGCTGTAGGGGTCACGTGACCCATCATTACTTGGGACATTAATACGGATTTCGAAACATATATTCTTGCATGCGTAATGCAATGCATTTACCCCAATGCTATTGAATTTACATGTATTGATGCCTTTATGCATGGTGGCAACTCTAGTGTATACGCTCTGGCAATTATAAATGAATATTTTAAATGTTTAAAAATGCCATACCGCACGGTAAGAGGTTTTCTACAGCAGGAAATTTGGAATGGAGCAGAGCAAGAAAGCATTGAATATGTAATCAGGAATGGAAGGTGGAATTTGGTGGCACGAGATGCAGGATGGAGAAAGGCATGTTGCCGTGAGAGGTGTTGGTGTATCACCAATAGACCAGCCATGTCGGGGAAATACCTAATGGGAAATGGTGATGTATGGTAAGATCAGACTTCAGAGGTTCGGTATGGACTACGCAACAGCCACTCTAGCACAAGGAAGGAAATTATTGCGAGGTATATAAGCAACAGTTGGAATGGCAGCCTTTCAACTTTGACGATGAGATGTCTTCTAAGAAAAAGTTTGGAATTTTGGAGTGTCTGTCCTGAGATGGAGCTCTAACCGGATTGCTGTGATGAAGGTCGTCAAAAAAAGAGTGTATACTGTACGGACTCTAGGAAGCTCATAGACTCTGAATGTTGGATTCAAAGGGAAACCAGGGAGAGCATTGGCCAGAGATAGGAGCAACTTCCAATTTATCTAACTGAGTGTGCTACACAGTCTGGCAATCAAGAGGGAGCTGAATCCTGTAAACGTTGTATATAGAGGCACACAGCCCGTCCATCAAGCGCACGAAATGTGTTGATGTGGTGTATTCCCATCCAAATGTCATTTATGCTTTCATTTCGGTGATTTTTTTGCACTTTTTTTTAATTGCACGTTTACCGACAGTCTAGCGTTAATGCAATAATTCATAATTAATGATGGATCTGGCGGATTGCGTTGGATATACTCTGCGTGCAACTTGAAATCTGTTGCTCGCTGACTCGAAACACTGGGAGTGGGGTTTGCATTCCGTAAACAACTCCTATTTAATTCCCCAAAACACCAGCTGTTTATTTAATATGCAACCTAAGAACACCTCCGCATTTGGCTAACGCTCCAAATATTTGTGTGCGTGATTGCGCGATTTTGCGTGAGGTATTTCTTACAAAATCATGGCGAAATAGTTTAGACAATAGGGCAGTGAAAATATCCGATTCTCGAGTCTGGTTTCGAAAGGTTTTACGGTACGTGACATTGTGTAAAAGAGAATAATACAATACATTACAGTTTACTCATATGCAGCATCTAAATGAACTGCATTTCCAGATGCTTCACAGCAGGAAACCACATTTTGTTTTATATTAGTTCACTGCACATGAACACATGGATGTTAAGTAAAATAAATAATTTAAGAACAAGTGCAAAGCTGCCTTGTCATAATTCTACCCACTATATTTATTGAGGGAACTGTGGGTGCAGCTGCCAATAATAGCTCCCTACTTAATATTTTGACCCGCATTAACTCTGGCAAAGACTCTGGGTGGTACAGAGATGAATATTCTTTTAGGCCATAATGTATTGCTTTCTGACACGTGCGTTTGTCAGTCTCATTTGTCAAGCACCGAGTCTAAGACATGCGCAGCATAAATCAGATTCGGGAGAAGGGCAGGACATTTGGAAAAGAAAATGTATCTGGCACGGAGTGCTGGCATTTCTTTCACTCGCTTCTTTTAAAATGCATATTTCAGATAACCCAAACACATTTTCAATTACCTCTCTACCCTTGGAGAGACATTGATACGATTACACTTATAAATACCCTATGTATATATTTACAAAAAACAAAGACCCCCCCCCCCCTTTATAGCCTTTAACAGACCGTTGGGGCAAGTACTGTTAGCGAGTAGCACCTATGAAGGCCGGCACGGCACACGAGGGAGTGGACGGCCAGCGCCACACCTGGCCGCCTTTGTCTCACGAGTGGAGATATTTTACGCACCACACCAGGTACTTATTTTAAGGCTGTGTCGACCTAGGAGATGCCTCGGGTCGGTTCGGATAACCGTGACTGTTATGACCGTGAGCAGGACTCAAACTCTGTTGTCGTCGGATTCATAACGCAGCACGCTAACCACTGCGCCACCGCTGCCTACGTACACATTTCACACTCGGACATATTCGGGGATTCGTTCCTGAAAGGTTCGACGATAATCGAAGTGATGTAAATCAAAGTAATGTTTTCACGAGAGCTAAACAAAGACAATGGAGGGTACGGTGAAGCTATGTGTTAATGCGCGCATGTTCATCCTAGACGTACCCACAATTTAATATTAAATGACTAAAATGACCCACATCAACTCAAGTGTACCGCAGTAAACTTTAACACAAATGATCAGGGTGCAATAAGATAATAATACATAATATATTGTAGCCTATAATACGGCACATTTCCTTTATGCTTGACGCAGTTGTCCGTGTATGGGGTAGGTCGAGGCCGATGCTGAGTTGACGGATACGAGAAAGGGCGGACGATGCTATCAGCGACGTGAGTGTGGGTTGAGGCGACGCAAATCAGGTGGCGGTATTAATAAAGTGACGACGCACTTGCGAAACAACGTGAAAGGGGGATGCGTAAGCCTGGGTATTACTGTAATAATGATAATAACATGATACAACAATTCTCAGGGTGCATTATTGACTGATGGAAAAATTACAAAGGAACGATGTGAATGGAGAAAATAAATACAGAAGCAAGATAGTATCCTCCGACAATGAAATATGAACCATTCTGGGAAAGCCAGTATAAAAAAGAAAAACGATTGTTTAGATTTGTCTTGAAAATAGCCTGTGGACTTTTTTAAGGGCACATGCAGTGCATCTAAAATGTAGCATTTCAAATGTAGAATTTCAAGGCTAAATGTGTGTTTGCATATCTAAGTCTGTCGAACCACCAACTTCATGAGTTTGACTGGAGAGTTTTTTGGCAACCTCATAACAACCAAATGTTAGTGAAATAACATGACTTCTATATTTGATCGAAGTCACTGAGCAAAGGCCCCAAAGGGTTTGACTCAAAGTGGCAAGCCACAGACATATCAGTGTATAAGTTAGGCACTACTAACATATTCTTGTTTCTTTCGGTAAAGTCACGTAGAAGGGAAATAATAAAATAATAAAAATATGAAACAATACAATTCTCACGACGTTTCGACTGCAACACAAGCAATCATCATCAGGCGTGAAATTCACGGCAAGAAATTTTGAAAAAAGTGGCGTTTTTTTCTTAACGTCAGCACCACGGACAGCGATTTTGGCAGTTGGTCAGATGGACGAGTCCATCTATGTTCGGAAAATAGGAGGGGGGAGAAGAAGAGAATGGAAAGCGTTCTAAAAGTCACCGTAAGCGTGAACACAATCAATTAAGACTCGAAATGGTTTATCAAATCCTTCCAATGATTTCTAAGCCAGAATCCATCTTCTCGGTTTAAATTATCTCTGTGTTTGTACATCTTCCTTTAATTGAGCAAGGTTCCTCTGGACTTGAAAAATCAGACGGTGGAAAGGAAGTCCAAAGTTGAGCCGCACGGGAGAGAGAGAAAAAAAGGAGATGTGTTCAACAATCAAGATGCCATCATAGTTTGTTTGTTATCCTTCCCCTCGCACCCCCGATTAGCGTGGTTGGCAACGTACGGTGCGAAAGAAGTTCAACATACGGTACATACGTTGCCGTTAATGCCAGCACACCTCGCCGAACGCCTTGTATCCCTCCGCCAGATTCCACAGCTCCTGCTAAATCGACGGGCGATTTCCAACAACTGCCCGACAGTTTCCCACCACCTGCCCTCAGGTGTTTCCCCTCGTCACCCACCTCGGGGAGACCATTCATTCCAATGTCTCTTTCTCTAACTGAGCCGAGCTCCTCCATCCGGCAGCAGGTGTCCTTCCCAGCATAACTTTTTTACACATTCCTGCGAAGGGAGCTAGTAGGAACGTTGGGTTGCTCGGTCAATGGCCAGGGTCAACGGCGGCGTGGTGTATTCCGCAAATATGCCCGACTGTGAGGGCGGGCACAAGCCGGTGTGAGTAGGTGAAACGTTGAGTTTTATAAGGGCACCACGGGATAACCAGCCCCTCCCCACCCAGCCCCACCCCTCCCACCCCCCACCCAGCCCCTCCCCACCCAGCCCCTCCTCACTCAGCCGCACCCAGCCCCATCCTCCCCACCCAGCCCCTCCCCACCTTCCCCACCCAGCCCCTCTCCACCCTCCCCTCCCCACCCAGCCCCACTCTCCCCACCCAGCCCCTCCCCACCCAGCCCCACCCTCCCCACCCAGCCCCTCCCCACCCTCCCCTCCCCACCCAGCCCCTCCCTCCCCACCCAGCCCCTCTCTGCATGACGGACGGACGGACACAATAATCCCCTGTGGGTTGATGTAACCAGGATGTTCCTACCAGTATAATTGTCTGCTCCTAATTACAATCCTGAGCTGCCTTGTTCTCTTTCTAACTTCCTCTCTTGCTTATCCTGTCTTGCCGCGACATTTCTAACATTCGTTTCGGATACCGAGTGCTCGTATGCCAACAGGTTATTTTCGAGTATATTTTGTCAGTCGAACTGTCTTTGTCCTGCAAAATATGATAGTTGGAAAGAATATGGATGAGCGGAAACAGTCAATCTGCGAGAAAGAAAAACAGTTCTCTACATTGGTGGAGATGTAAAAGGTGCGAAGTTCACCAGAATGATAACTGTGGTGATAGCATTGAAACGAGTGACAAGGAAGGGATTGAGCAGTAGTAAGAGGGTAGTTGGAGTGACATTTCATTACAATACCGATTGGACATCGGCATCTAGCGAGAATATCAAACAGATGAATGCAAGAGCGAGCTAAGTACAGGTAGATTGTTTATCTAGAGTAGCATTAGCGTGTTGATGATTGCATTACATGACACAGTATACATGACACAGTATACATGACACAGTATACATGACACAGTGTACATGACACAGTATACATGACACAGTATACATGACACAGTATACAT
>CM025631.2:4463288-4507560 GCA_014621495.2 Entosphenus tridentatus | reverse complement strand
GCTTCAAATCGCTTTAAGCTATTGTCATTGTAGTGCGTATTTAATGTGGCGCTGCACTCTGATGTTGTAGGAGAAAACATGTATTTAAAAGCATATTTAATTAAGTAGAACGTGTTGTCTATATTTATTTAAAGTTGCGCATTTTGATGTGACGTCACATTTCTCAAACTCCCCCCCCCGTCACACATCGTCACAAATGTCTGACCCCTCCCCTAGGTGCGTGACGTCATTTATGGACGGCCCCATACTCCTGACCTTGCCTTGCTTTGACTGCTCGCCAGACGAATGTCGCTTTCTCCCCGATGGCCACGTGGCTGTCGTGTGCGCGACGCGGGAGAGAATTCGTGTGGCCGGTGCAGTTATAATCAAGATGCAGCACATCGCCGGGTCAGAGTCTGGCTGGCCTCGTGCCATCTGTGCACCACGCACCTTTGCCCTCTTGAGGCATGGGATTAGAGATACCCAGTGCAGTTATTCTCATTGAGGATGCAGGAGTTGAACTGCTGTTATGGGTTATTGCACCCAGCACGCGCTGCCACGGGTTATTGAGCTATTGAGCTTTAGGTGTTGTGACTTTATAATAATAAGATGTTAAACCGAAGTCTTGTCTATAGCATTTGAACGTTACGGATCCTGTGGGAGCTTTTGATGGAGAGCCAAGGGAGTTAACCCCGGTAACCCTGGTAAAATTCTGTTGAAATTCCGCTACAGGTCAATACGCTATTTGGCCTAGACGAATTCCCTATACGTCGCTAATTCTTGGAGCAAATTATTCCAGTTGGTTAGCTGGGATTTATAACAAATTAGATGTATCCATCACAGTAAATTATATTACACAAATATACCAGGCAGGATGGTTATTGCAATACAAAAACAAATTCATAATGACAGTCAATACAGGAATTGTATTTCTATAGCAGTTTGTAATCATCATCATCTGCCATTTCCATCCATTGCAGGATGACAGCTTCTCCGCACCATCCCTCGTGGTTCTGCGATACCACAATTGGAAGTGATCTTTTTCCATCGAGCTCCTTAATATCTTCTGATCTCCAACTGCTCAGCACTCTCAGGTCGAGGTTGCACTCTTTCGGTGATCGGGCTTTGGTTAGCGTGGCACCCAAGCTATGGAAACCCTTGCCACTTGAAATCAGGCAATCAGAGTCGGTAGGTATATTTAAGTCTGCTTTGAAAACCCATCTCTTTAAAGCGTCCTTCCATCTTTCGTTTGGTCGGTTGCCCCCTGGTTATGATTTTGTTTCCTGCTTTTCATGTATTGCGCATTGGGATCCTAGGATGGAATGCCGCATTATACATTTGAATTATTATTTTAGCGATCCATCTGATCTTCCTGATCTCGTATGATCTCATCTTCATCGTGGCCGTACTCCTGAATATTTTCTCTCCTTCGGCGTCGGCTATTTTTCTGTCATGAATCTTGTTCGTGAGCCGGCATCCCTTCGACTGACATTCACGGTGCAAGCTCACCTTAAGTTGTGTTAACAGTCAATATGATGTCTCTAGTTTATTTACTTCCTGGTCCACGCTCTCATCTTTTTGTCTCTGAGGATAATTCACCGCGTGAATCTCTCAGGGCTTCTTTTTGTTGCGCCTTTCATAATCGCACTTTACGGATAAAGTCGAAGCATCTCCCTCTTCCATCAACCAGTGGGATGCCACTAATTTTCTTTGGTGACACCATGAACCATTGATATCTCGCCAAGTAGCGCTCGCTTTATCGACCCTGGAGGGGTAACAATGTGAGTGGAGTGCTTCCCAGGATATGAACCCAGGGCCTTCTAATCGTGAGTCAAGGGTTATAACAGCAGTGCTACCCCCACCATACCACACGTTGCAAAGTACATATGTAGTGACATAGGACGTCATTACTGTGTCGGCCCGTACGAGGGCTGGGGGCCCCAAGGGGGTGCCTGGGGGGTCACGTGGTGGAGGGACCCGGATCTTCCCAGAAGTGGGGAAAGGGAGGCGTGGCCTGGGAAGGGAGGCGTGGCCTGGGAAGGGAGGCGTGGCCTGGGCAGAGCCGGCCACGCCGGAGCGGATATAAGCGGGGTGTGGATGCAGAGCGGGGCTGTTGAACTCCGAAGTGAAGACGATATCATCGGTCCTCAAGTCCCGGGTCGTCGTCCTGGACCAGGCAGCCCGTCGCCTGCCTGGTTCAACTGTGTCGTGTTCGAGAGTGTTAGTGAGTTGAGGAAGGTGGTCACCACCTCATGTACAGTGTTATATTACTTACCGTTTAATAAATAGTGTTGCCTCCAAGCTGTGTGTTTGAGCACCTAACTAGAACCCACTACACATATATGCCGTGGCACTGACAAGTTCCAAAACAGTGGTTCCCAACCATAGGGGTGCGCGAAGGATAATGCATGAAAGCAAAGTTCCGAGGTGGTTACCGAGAAACGCACTGCAAAAGAGGAGATGAGGGGACTGGGAACTATGATTGGGGTGCTGAGAGGTTGAGCGAGAAACGATGATAAGAGCTCCCCGTACAGGAATGGATTGCTCCGTAATTACATCTCATGCCACCGGCACAAGTCACAACAGCTCATGAAGCATCACCGGTGTCTGTAATGGGCTGTGGAGTGATCCATTTTGGCACGAGCTCTTTAACACAGCGTTGTGCGCCCAATCACCCACGCCTACCCATAGCATCTACCTTTGCCCGCAGTGCCGCTGCACAATATATAATTTCTGCTTCTTCAGCACAGACATTTACTTGCGCGTCTATTCACAATCTAAAGATAGTTGCGCGTCTTGGCGTCCTTTGTGTGGCTACAAATAACACGTATCTTGCTTCTTCCTGTGGATACCGTTTTCGTCGTGACACAATGACTTTCCCCTCCTATACCAATGGAGTCGAGAAATACGTGAATACGCACTGTGTCAAAAGTGCTCAGATTATATATATATTTATAATAGATAAGATGGTACACATTGGTAATGCAATTTTGTGTGAGCATAAAGCAGTTCTATCAGTCACACCCTTGATCTTATTAAAGTTTCTTCTGTACATAGTCCCAATTTCACTTCCTTTTTCGTTGCTCTTCTTTTTGCAACCGAACCAAATTCTAATTGCTGATGAAACGATATAAAAGAGAGAATTGATGCTCCTCTCAGAGTGCTGCATTTCAAGATACTGTTTCATATATAGACGTTCCAGACTTGAGGAGGGAATCAAACCGTGAAGGCTGAGTCCCAGTATTCATTTCGTGCTCGTTAAAAGCAACGTGAATATTATGCACAATGTGTGTAGAATATTTTGAGCACAGCTTCGGGCCCAGCCGCATAGAATTTGCATCGAGAAAGGCCTGTCGCCAGTTACGTCTCACGGCTGCTGAAAATGTTCTTTGTACATTAGCCTATTATGATATGAGAGTACTCATTAATTAAAGCCAACACAATTTTTTTATTTGGAAAGAACTACACATTCTGATGTTTCAGTGGCCTAATGTAGCGTGAATGAGTACAGAGAGTGCTGTTAATTGACAGCGATTTATCTAAGCAACAGGATACATATAATCAGGTTTTTCTCAATTTAATGGACTGCAGTTTTGACGAAGTTTTGACGCCTTGGTGATGATTCAGTGGTAATCTATTGGACCTGCAAGATACCTGCATTACTTGTAACACTAATTGGGTCTCATTGCTGCAGCAGGCTAAGGCTTATTAAAAAAGCTAAAATAATCATCCACATATTTTCAAAGCTACACATTTTTATATTAAATTAGTTTTTGAAAGTTTTACTGGTAATTTACAGATCCTTGACAACTTGCTGCTGGATGAATGTCTCCCCATGTCGTGTCCTTCATGGGGCTTGTTTGACCATGCTTCACCACACTGGACTGCTTTACATATGAGATTTCCTACTCTCTAATACATTCCGGAAAAAAATGTGTCTCATTACGTTTACTAATATTATTTTCTTTAAATGGAACTTGACACATATGTGCTAATAATGCAATTTCTTATTCAAGTTTTCAATATAAATTCGTTTAATCAAAATAATATTTTTATCCTTAAAATGTCCAACGTCTTCAATGAAATATATGGGTAAAATCATTACAAATTTATAGTTAGCACGTATCAACTCATCCCTGAAGCGATCCGATGAATACTAATTATAATCCGTGGGCCTTGATTTGATTTAAGAATCTGTTTTTTGTTTGTTTAGATTTTTGGCATTTCATTTGTATTATACATATGTAATTTTCTCTGCCATGTTTGTAGGGTTGTGTTGATTCCATTAGCCTGCTCAATGTAACATTTGCGTATTGTTTACATGAATGTTTAACAATACCATTCTCAAGTGCGCACTTTGATGCATGCATCGCCAGTGCGATATCGTTGATTTTAATTGCAAGAGTCAATTAATCGTTGTTGTGGTTGAGCAATATCAAGCATGCAGACTTCTCCTGAGTGTTTGACAAATCGCTAATGCAAATTCAGAGATGTCACATTATGCAGCCAGCGCATAGTGCTGCTAATCGCACTGTTATGAAGCCCAGGTTTTATTTTAACTCGTTGGCATTGAGCTGCTGAATAAACACGACTTCAGATTCCTCTTTCAGAAACCTCAGGTAAAGCAGCCGTACGTGTTGATGCAAGCAATGCACCTGTCTGTTTCCATGCAAATATTGAAGATGTATTAGTGTTAAGTGAACTGCCCTATATGAACCCAGTGACCTTGAACAATGCATTTCTGGCCCAAGGCTGAGCTTGGTGGTTATATATGAACCGGTATTGCCCCTCCCCCAACTTCAACCTGTAGCAATCATCGTGGTAAAGTATGGTCAAACAATCACCATGACTAAACATGGTGTGAAGGGAGATGTTCATCCAGCAGTGGATTAACATAGATATTTAATGACACGTAATTTTTGATTCATATTACTACTTTACACCATACTTTGTATCACAAGTCATCGGTAAGTACAGTATATTGTAGCCATACTCCCAATATTCCCATGTAGTTTATTTGACAAACGTTTAGATAATATATGTATTGGCACAGCATCACGTCCGCTGAGGGCAATAAACAGAATACATTTTATTTTCACACATTTATACCATTTTTCTCACATCAAGACGCAGTGCAAGTATATTGTAACCCCGTGGAGACGGCTGAGCATCTCTGGGGAGACCATGGAAGGGACAGCATATTTGCACCTGGGGTCACGTGACTTATCACCTTATCACTTCATTAGGCTGCTCTCTCATAACCAAAAGACGATGCATCTTCATCCTTGTAGACGATCGTTATGAAGAACCGATCGCAGCGATGGCATTCCACCACACCTCGCCATTGCTTCCTTCTTCTCCCAGATCTTGAGGTTGTTACATATTTCACACAAACTCCCAGGTTTGCTCTCCTAAATACAGTATTCCCTCATTATTCACGAACTTGCTATCGGCGATTTTGTCTACTCCACTAATCGCATCTGGGAATCTACACGACTGCATCGAGACAGAGAGAAAGTGATGGGAGAAAGTGATGAAAGAGAATATTACGCGAGAGAGTGATGAGATAGTGATGAGAAATAAAGTGATGCCAGATAAAGTGATGAGATAATTTTCACGTATTTAATAACTTATTTACGTATTTATTTAAATAAATTCATTAAATAGATAGGTGTTCGTAGGCCAATAGCATTATCCGCGAAATTTTCAATTCACGAGCATCTCTGGAACACATATCTCGCGAATAACGAGGGAATGTCTTACACTTATTTTGTATTTAATCTTCTCCTTGATCTCCCACCATATGGTGGATCACAGGGGGTGGGGCAGAATGGGGAATTCCCACCCCCCACCCCCGTCTAGCAGAGTCCCTGAAAATGTACGTTGTGTTGATATTTATCAGATACATTACATTAAATGCTTTTTATTGTATTATTAATGGAGCTCCTGACTCGTAAAGTTTGAAATATTGGGACGGTCCCCTCGCCCTTTGGACGTTTCTAGATCCCCCTCTGATTCTACCTCAGGGCACGACTCCTCCGATGCCTGTCCTGGTATTGTGCCCTCCTCCCTCTTCCCTCCTCCTCGTCGATCTAGATACTAAAACAGTGATTATTGTTATGAGTTGGGCCAAAGAATGCCAGCCCCATGAATGTTAAATCCTTAAGAGCAGAATTGTACTTTTAAGTGATATTGTCAGTACATTTAGTTTGAATGTGCACACCAAGGTTAGTAATAGAAGGAAAATAAAACACAAATCCTTGGACAATTGAATAGTTTATTTTCACACATGCCATTACAGCACCTCATTAAACGCTTAGGTACAAGCCAAAGTAAAACAACTGTTAACTTTTCAGCCCTCACACGGGCGAAAGCAACGTTTGCATACTTGCTTTAAAACAGTGCAGATAATGTAAACATATGACTTTCCTTGCTTTAAAATGTAACATTTGTGCCACCCATTCATGGAATTGGTTACACGCGCCATGTAGGAACACAATGAACAGAATGTTCATTCATTTCCCAATCTGCTTGTCCTAGTGGGGTTCGTGGCAGAAGCATGTTGAATAGGGTGGTCCAGATCTCCCTTGCCCTGGCGACACACTCCAGCACTACTACATTACTCTCCACTATACAATACTTACCACAGACTCTAGCTCTTCCTGGGGAATTCCCAGGCATTCCTAGGCCAGCTGAGTGACAGTCCCGCCAGCGTTTGTCCTGGGCCGGCGCCGGTGTCTTCGCCTAGTGGGATGTATCCTATCGAGTTCCAGGGGGAGTCTATCGGGGGGCATCCTTACCAGGTGCCCCGAACCACCTCAACTGGCTCCTCTCGATCCGGAGGAGCAGCGGCTCGACTCGGAGGCTCTCCCGGATTACTGAGCTCCTCAGCCCGGCAACCCTGCAGAGAAACCTCATTTCGGCCCCTTGTACCCGCGATCTCATCCTTTCAGTCATTACCCAAAGTTCATGACCATTGGTGAGGGTGCGAATTTAGGTCGACCCGTAAACCGAAAGCTCTGTTCGAGAACTCAGCTCCCGCTTCACTACCACGGAATGGTACATACAGTGCTCGCAACACTGTGGATGCCACACAAATCTGCCGGCTGATCTCCCGCTCCCACTTACCATCACTCGTGAAAGAGACCTCGAGGTACTTAAACTCCTCCACTAAGGGCAGCTGTTCCCATCTCACCTGGAGAGAACAATTCACCATCTCCCGGGAGTGAACCATAACCTAATATTTAAAGGTGCTAATCCTCATCCCAGCCGCTTTACACTCGGCATCAAACCGTTCAAGTGCATGCTGGATATCGTAGACTGATGAGGCAAAGAGGACAATGTCATCTGCAAAAAGCAACGATGCCACCTCCATGCCCTGTTCATACATTGGCTGCGCCTTGATATCCTGTCCATGAAAATCACGAACAGGAGTGGAGGCACAACGCACCCTTGGTGCAGTCCAACACCCACAGTGAACGACTTTGATTTAACACAAAAAATGCGGACACAGCCCTCACTCTGGGAATAGAGGGACAGGATAGCACACACAAGTGGCACCAGTACATCATACTCCCACAGCACCTCCCACAAGACATTGCGAGGAACACGGTCAAATGCTTTCTCCAAGTCTTCAAAGCAGAGGTAGACTGGAGAAGCATGCTCCCATGAACCCTCAAATGTTTGTGAGAGGGAAAAGAGCTGGTCCATTGTTCCATGACCATGACGGAATCCACATTGTTCCTCCGGAATCTGAGGCCCGAACACTGTGCGGAGCCTACTCTCCAGTACTCTGGCATAGGCTTTACCTGGGATGCTGAGTGTGATTCTTCTGTAATTGGAGCACACCGTATGGTCCCCTTTTTAAAATAAAAAAATGTGAACCAGGACCCTAGTTTGCCAATCCAGAGGTACTGTACCCGCATTCCATGCAATATTGAAGAGGTGTGTTAACCACAACACTTGTACACTGTCCAGCACTCTGGGCGAATCTCGTCGACCCTCTCATCTACTGGGACAAACTCCAAAGGAAAAGCACCCAGCCGGGGGCTTGTCAGTATGCCTACACCCGCCTGGAGCTTCTCACCAGGGGTTATTCCGAAATAGGAGAGAGACCACCCCCGATTGAGAAATTTGGTTCCAGTGCCAATGTTGTGTGTGAAGGTGAGACCTACTATACCTAGTCAGTACATTTCTACCTCCTCCACCACCTCCAGCTCCTTCCCCTCCAGTGACGTGACATTCCACGTCCCAATAGTGAGTGTCGATTGCCAAGGTCCAGTCCGTGTGAGAACATCCCTCTCCCTGCCATATTGGCATCCCACCCGCCCATCACCCTTCATCCTGCAGATGATGGGCCCACAGGACGGTGCCATGTAGTCATTTCGGGCTGGGCCCGACCGGGTTACGTGGGTCACCCGGCCTCCAGGTGCTTGCCGGTGAACACCATCCCCAGGCCTGGTTCCAGGGGGGTGTCCCGGTATATCTTGTCTGGGCGAGGTTCTCAGATTTTTGTAATTTTTAACCATTCATGAGGGGCTTTTTAACCTTTATTTGTCTTGAACCTCCCCCAGACCTGTTCGCCAAGAGAGACCCTACCAGTAGTACAAGACTCCAAGCAACATAGCTCTGAGGGTCATTAGAACACACACACCCCACCACCATGATAAGGTTAAGATTCTTCGTAACCTTATTATTTTCGTTAAGATTGGACCAATGGTGCAGTGCGTGGTTCGTTCACTGCACTTTAAACCTGGCCACCTGATTTTGATTCCAGGCCATGGCTAACATCAGCGATGACAGATATCTAGACTAGTTCTGGGTATCCCATTCAAAAATCCGCACTGACCCTTGTTCGTGAATCGTGGCCAGAGAGGAGAACATCCATGACATGGCATTGGGTGGCCTCTATTCAGAAGTATATTTCCAAATACCTGTAAATTAGAATTAATTAATAATTCCAATAGCTTTTGCCGCTTAAATAATATTTCAGTGGTTTTGAAATCCATTGCGTTGTTGTGTGCAATTTCATCTCGTGACCAGCTTTGATAGATGTGTGTTATCGTTTTTGGCATTATGGATCAGCATGTATTCTTGTCGCGCGAGCTTTGGACAATGCACACCATTGAAGAGCTCTTTAATATTTGACTAAAGTGTAAGATGGGAGGACACTACTTACTTTTAATCGCATTGCATTTATTAAAAAATCTTCAGCGAAAATTCAATCTTCCTGGAAGTCTAGTTCTTTTTTAAAATTGTAATCAATCCATGTGCCACTTTGCAATGAAGGTAATGCATCATGTCCTTGATATTACACTGGACTGTACTCTGTGTAAAGGGAACAAAATGGCACTTTTATTACCGATTTTTTTAGTAGAATATAAAGTATAATTCTTGAACCACATGACCATTGAGATTTAATAATTGTGCTTTTCAAAGTACATTTAAAATTGCTTTTTCAAACCACATTGTCCAAAACATGCGCTTTGTGATGTAAACATTATTAATTTGTCACACGATAATATTAATTTGTAAAGCATATTAGCTCAGTTAATTATGGTAACTGCATTGAATTGTCCTGTGGTTATTTGCAAATTCTCTGTTTTACACGTAATTTATTGTTTTACTTGGTAGTCTGCTTTGATGTTTGCTCATATAATATTTACTCTGTGTTGAATTGGTTGCAAATTTGAACCAGTTTGCTGTGACAATGTATTTCTTTTGTACACATATCTCCCTTGAAAAAGAGACTTCTGGCGTCAACATGCCCTTAATACTGCCACGGTGTAATGTTTATTAGATTAGATTTACAATGGAGGGGTCGCCGGTTCGATCTCCTGTCGCGGCAGTTGAAACACTTGGGTGCTCTCAATGTGATTTGGTCACAGGCATTATATTGATTCATGGGTGTATTTATTTGAATGTGATTATTCCAGTTTGCAATTTGTTTGTTTTTTTATTAGCTTCATTATATGTAATCGGGACTCTTTAAAAGACCGATGGTTACTACTGTTTTTTCTTCTAGTAATGCTACTGTGACCAGTTTAAATTACATAAAAAAAACTTTTCCAATTTTTTTCCAATTGCGCTTCAGCTTAATCTCATAACGATGAAGTCTTCATCGGGATCTCTCGTAAAACCATCATGTAAGAGAATGGCCACAATGGAAGTGGATATCACAGAGCTACCTTTGAGATAACCTCATGTGACCTCTGGTCCACACAGTAGGAGGCACCGCTGTCCTACCTGGTCGGCATTTGCGAGTAATGTTCATTGCGTGACAAGTCAATCTGACATTGTATTTCTCAAAGAAAACATTTTGCCAAATTTTTGTGCAGTCGTTGGTGACTGGGCTGAGACCATTATGTCACAACGATTGAGAACCCGGTTTTATTACAGGCAGATGCCTCAATTCGAACTCAGGATCTCAATGGTGCCAGCTCCAGCGCTTTTACCTATGAGCCACTTGGCCACCTGAACAATTGTAAATGTAAATAATGATTAAATATCTTTAAACTTTTAGGAAATTAATTCACTATGGAATAACCGAAAAAAAGTCGTGAAATTACATTTTTAAAATCCATTTATCAACATCCATGAACAAAAACAGATTCAGTCAGAGATAAATGAAATATTATGAAAATTTGAGTATTTTAATTGCAATGACATTTTTTGTTTCACTCTCTCTGACAGGTACTTGAAGGGCGATTTGGCCATAACCCCTACATGCAATTATAAATGCCCTGAGTGCGAATGTGATGGCAAAATCTATGGCACCAAATGTCAGAGAACCCACGCGGATTGCCTTTAAAGTCACGTTGCTGGTGTAAGACGGAGCTTTTAGAAAAGTGGCAATTATCTTCCGTCTGCTGCATGCCCTGAGTCATAACGTAAGTTTCAGCACAGACATCAGTGAGCCCTGACGCACAACTGAATATGTGGCTTATGTAAAAGCTGTCAGGAAACATTTTAATAATTAATTCTTATCAGATCCCATGGTATGTAAAGTGCTGTCTCTTCGTCGTATTATCCACTCTACCTTTCTGGCTCCTCTTTGGGCTGTCAAGAAGGGCCATTGCCCGAAACGTCACCGACTAGATACTTTATTTTATTAAGGGATTGTGATTGATGAATTCGCGGAGTTTTTTTTATATGTGTGTTTTGCTGCATTTTCTCTCCGATGAGGGATGTCACGACGCAAAGGAGAATCCAATGAACGAGGTTCACCCTTGTGAACAAACCCCAGTGTGTGTCCCTCTCAGTCAGGTGGGAATGGGTGCAGTGTGCAGGCGATGCACGTTCTCAAGTTGTCGAATACTGAGCAGCGCAAATGGAACTTTAGGCTCTCTTCGTGTTTACAAAAAAAAAGATCTTTGCTTTCCTACCAATGCTGTAAAAAAAAGGCTACGACTAAAAAAAGTTTTACACGTTGAAAGGTTTCAACAGCATTAGCCATGTGATATATTTCACAAACTATGACAGTGATAACTGATCTCGCATATATAATTAAAAGTGGTGATACATAAAAAAACCCGTAACTTTTACAAAACTAAACTTTGTATCTCGCACTCTTCTCAGCAACACAGTTGAGTTATGCCTTGAGTGAAGTATAGTATTTGGTTATTATCATTGTCAAAACACACACTTCGTCTTCGACAGTCACTCATCAACAACAACCCCATACATATACACTTGAGCTGGGCTATATTATTGTTTAAGTAATTTGTTAGTCGACCTAAAAAGTCCCACCTCTGTTCCCACATGTGCTGCTGGACGGGAGGTGATGGACGGGGCTTGGTGATGTCATTTACATAATCAAGGGGGGGGGAGTTCTTGATTTCGAGACGCAGGATTTTTGGGGCATCTTGAACTTAATTTTTTTTACCAGGTAAGGCCCACTGAGCTATATAGCTCTTTTCAGAAGCGACCTGGCCACAAATGATAGCTCAACGAAGTGGCTTATAATGTGAAAATGTCTAACATCCAAAAACTTTGAACGCATGTTGATTCTAAATGTGGAGGGAAAAACCGAAGGACCCGGAGAAAAATCCACACGACCACGGGGAGAACATGCAATCTCCAAATATACAGGTATTAGGGTCGTGGTCGAACCCACGACCTCCGTGATACCAGGCGAGGTAGTTAACATCTCACCACTCTTGTGCACCGTGCGTAGCTAACCACGCTAATCGGAGGTGCGGGGTAAGGACAACAAACTAAATACACAGCGGTTATAAAAAAGACGAATTTCCAATCTAGATGTAAAAGTGCATAGCTCCAGTGGCTTTCTAATATCGGAAGAGCGTTCCAGACAGCCGCAAGAGCGCAAAAAGGGGCTTGAGAATGGCAATGCACCCCCATTTAACCCCATAGACTGCTGGGAGGGCAAGTGTTGTTAGTGAGCAGCTGGTACGGCCAGAACGGTGCAGGAAGAAGGGGTAGTATGGTGAGAACGTGGCTACGTTTGTCTCCACACCGCTGATATTCACTGATGACACCTTATTTAGTTTGTTAACCTGAAAGAGACCCAGGCCACGTTTAGACTTCAATCCAATGAACCTGTATTTCCAGGTTTGCAGTGCAGTGTGCAAACGACAGCAGAACCGTCTCCAATAATCACAGACACCTCAACCTGAAATCCAATGTTAATAAGGATGATTCTGAGGAAGTGTTAACTGACAGTTTTTTTTTTTAATCTCGTGTTGCTTTCCCGGACTGGTCCATAGATGCTCCTCTCAGTTTGTGTGAACATTATTTATTTAGATATCCTTACTTTTTTGACACCTGTTGGGTATAGATCCGGCAGAAACTGGTGCCTTATATATTTACTTTCCGTTCTTTTAATGTAATGTTACATATCGTATTATTTCAGACTGGATAACATGTATGTGTGTGTGGAGAGCTGTAGCATGCTGTTTAGCTTGCTGCTCTTCCAAACTCGTTGACCTGAGTTTGATTCCCAGCTTCAGATAATATCAGTGGAACGTGATATATGAAACGGTCCTGGGCCTCCCCTTGGGCTCCTCTCGGTTGACTACGCCTAAATGGTGAGGCATGTATACTCTTTGGTTTTATCGGTAAAGTCACGTAGGTAAAAAATTAAATAAATGAAAACTCAATTAAATCACGACGTTTCGGACGCAACACAAGCGTCCTTCTTCAGGTGGGGACAACGTAGCGAAAGCACAACCGCTTAAGTGTGTCTAAGAGATGGCTGTGACGAGGAATTATATAGTAGCGGGGGATAGGGAGAGGGGAGAGGACATGGTGAGTGTGTGGGCGGGTTGTTGCCCGAAGAGGCAACGTACTGAGGCACGGGGGGGAGGGGGGGTGCTGGGGGGTGCTGGGAGGCAATGCATGGACTTCAAACTGAAGCTTTGTGATGGTGAGGCATGTGTTGCACACTCGAAATGAAGGACGTGGGCAGGTGCTCTAAATCGAGGGCAAACACATTTATTGTGATAATCTGTGAAATGCAACATCACGTGTGTCACACACAGCAATTCTCAACCGAGTCTACCATTAACCACGTGACTGGTGTACAGGTCAGGTTACTCAATAACCCCGCCAGCCACCTACAGGCCCGACTCAGTATCGCATGCTGGTGTACGCACGTGCATTGGTGTGTAGTGATATAGCGCTGACTGTTGGACAGCAGCAGCAACTGCACGTGGGCACTTAGCGCACATGCCGCTGAGCATACACGCGGGTGTGCCGGCAGGGCGGAGGAACTGGGGCAAGGGTCATGAAAGACTTCGTGCGGAAGCCCCTTTGAACCCTTTAGAGGGGAATAAAAGCAGCGGAGAGTGAGCGCTCTGGGCTGCCGGTTCTGGGATTGGACTCGTCTCGCAGTCGCTGTCACCGACGCCGCCCTCGTTGCTGCCGCCTTCGCCCAATCATTGCGCGGCCGGACAGTAGTTGGCTGTCCCAGTCGACACTGTCGGTGCAACTCGAACAGGGTCGTGTCTGGGACGGGTCGTGCAGGAGCGAGGTCGCGTGTGGGAGAGAGAGGGGGCCCGAGTGGTGTGGTGAGCTCGGCAACAACGAATAAGGACGGCAGAGCGGTGCTCCCTGCGACCACCTCATTGTGTGCGACGCACGACACCCGGACTCACAGACGAAACTACAGATGTACTGCACAGCATATAAGGACCTTCACAAAACCACAGTTTACTCCATTGCTGCACGAGGAAAAAAAGTGGTAAATTACTAATGGGCCACACATGTAAACAATGAACAATGAGACAACTTAGTGTGGTGTCAACCACACTACCATTTTGTATGCCATGTTCATTAACACCACGTATCCCAGCATCCTAAATGTCCATACAGGGGACCTCTATGTCTGTGTTTAGGTGGGTGGAGTGGAAGGCGCAAGGCATGGATGGCTCTGTGATACTGGTGACCTGGATTCAAGTTATATCTGAACATCTCCTGGGCCTTTCAAAAGTTACATCATCCCCAAATAATAATTATAACACTGGTCAAAAAAATCTGTTCTCAGGTTTGCTCTATAACATCTAATTTTTATGCTATCGGCATACCCCATTTTCATTGATTATACCCGAAATTAACTCTGTCACTTATGATTGCAAGTTGTTTGCGAGTCAGTGACTGCTTTAGTGTTAAAATATGGTGCTGTATTTTTAGGATAGTGTGTTTATAATATAATTTTATGTAGATATCCACATTTATTTAATATTTTTCTTCTGCAGTTTTTATTGAAAATGCAATATTTGATATCTCAAAAACCTGATGTGATAGACAAAAACTGATGCCAGATTTGGAATCAGCACCACAAAATTACCTTAACCCCGTTGGAATGCCTTATGCCAGAAAAAGTGTGACCAGTGATAATTAGACATTGAAAGAACGTGCCACCTTGTTAAAACGTCTCTGGCGTGTCTTGCCTAGCTACGAGATTAGGTTTGTTTTAGGTCACGTTTGAATTTTCAGAGAGAAATACCTCTGTGTCGACATCGCATTCCAAAAAAATCGGTCCGGGAACTGAGATACCAAATGAGTACATGATGTGTTGTGAACATAAGTGCTTCAAGGCATCTGGGCATGGTACTGATGACAGGCTGTTGGGCACTGTGCTAGTTTTAACAGGTGCTGAGTGAAGGAGTGAGTCGAACGCTTAATACAGTGAGTGGCTGAGTGAGTATTTGTATGTGTATATGTACATGGAGTGAGTAGGTTGAATGAGTGACCAGTGAATGAGTGGGTGAGTGAGTACGTGATTTACGAGTCAGTACATGTGTGTAGTGGAACAAACACCACAGTAACATTACCACAGTCTAGCAATGAATAACGGTTGTTGTGTATGCATGCGTTATTTACTGTACTGCATTATACTTTACTGCTTTGATAAAAATCAAGTTACTAGTGTTGGAAAAAACATGTACATACCGTCTATATATTTTCAACTGCAAAGACACATTAAATGTATTGTTTCATAATTTACATTTGTTTAAATATCTATATTTAAATGTGTTATGACATAGCCACTTATATAGCCATTCACATCACAAAGTAGTCTACAAATCATTGAATAACTGCCAATAAATTATTTAACATGATATTCATATATGCCCATCATTGACCAAACCATCTCAAATACAATCCATGCCTTGTATAAAAATTGTATGACTGATGCTGCAACCTGGAGTCCTAAAATATATATGAACTAAAAGAGGCATTTAAAAAATTTGCATTGGTTTGAGATTAACAAAAAAATACAAAATTTCAATATGTCTACGTGGTCAATTGTACACAGCCCATCTGGCTTAACCAATTAACCATCTCGCACGCAATGGCTCAAACACTCAGGCAGTGTGAAACTACTGACAAGGCAGCCAACTGACATCTGATAATAATCTTCAACCATGGTGTGTCTTAGTATGGATTGCAATCGCTGGCGGAATTCATCCTTTCAAAAGCGTCACTTTTTAATCGTACGCCTGCCAGCTTCGCAAATAATGTGTCACTGCAAATCCAAGACGCACACTGTATATATACAAAACCATGCATTAAGTGTGTCACTGGTAAAGAGGTTAAGGATTTTGCCCTGAGCAGAGCGAAGGAGAGGCAGAGTGCACGGGTGGGATTACTTTATGCTGCTCTCAATAGAGCCCATCAGTGGCTCAACTGGTCTTCTGTGCCGGTGCCTAGGAGATTTCCCCCTGTATGTCTTAACTCTTTGCCACTCGTATATGTCATCTCAGACCCAGAGACAGGTAAATTAGCTGTTCTGTTGTCTCTTTTACTAATTTCATTTTAGCTGGATTGGCATTTTTGGATTGCTACATTTCGTATTCTAAAAATAAAAATAATGATAATAATTTACAACCCTTTGTCAATTCAATGCTGGATGAAAGTCTCCCCACGATGTTGGCAGTCATGGCAGTTGTTTATCTGAACTTCACTTCACTGATAAATATGGGTTGTTGAAGGGTGGAGCCCAGGACTGGATAATATTTTCTGCTAACGTTAGCCATTGTGGGAATCAAACTCAGGTTGTACGATTCATAGTGCCCTGCAGTGACCAATGCACCACCGCTACATTCTATGGAGAGAATATGTCCACTAAATATGTTACTGGTAGGAACCTCCTGGTTACACCAGCCCACAGGGGATTATTCTGTCCGTCCGTCGTGAAGGGAGGGGCTGGGTGGGGAGGGGCTGGGTGGGGAGGGGCTGGTTGGGGAGGGTGGGGAGGGGCTGGGTGGGGAGGGTGGGGAGGGGCTGGTCACCCCGTGGTGCCCTTATAAAACTCAACGTTTAACCTACTCATGCCGGCTTGTGCCCGCCCTCACAGTCGGGCATATTTGCGGAATACACCACGCCGCCGTTGACCCTGGTCATTGACCGAGCAACCCAATGTTCCTACCAGCTCCCTCCGCAGGAATGTGTTAAAATGTCCCATTGGATGTTGCAATGAGTGCTGTCATCAAATTTGAGATGGCCAATATTCACATTCGCATGTATGTTTCAGTGTCTCCAATCAAATTTCGAAAAAAAAGAACCCATGAACCATCGTCACTGTGAAGAATTTTGGTGAAAGTGTGATTACACTAGGAGAAAAAAAGAGAGCACATATTATATTGGGGAATTAACTTTGGTGAAATACATAATTTCGTCTATTAAGAAAACTACGTGGCTTGGGTAGGACAGGTCACCTGTAGGGGGGTGATGGTCGGTGGCAGAAGATAGGATGCTGCAGTCGCAATATGTTGACTACCTTGCCTGGTATTCAGGAGGTCGTTGGTTCAATCCCCATCCTGACACCTGTATATTTGGAGTTTGCATTTTCTCCCCGTGGTCGCATGGATTTTTCTCAAGGTCCTTCGGTTTTTCCTCCACATTTAGAATCGACATGTGTTTTGAGTATTTGGCTGCTATAAATTTCCACATGATAAGCCAATTCGTTGTGCGTGTATTTCCTCTCATGTACTTGTGTTTCCTCTCGTGTGTGCGTGTGTTTCCCCTGGTGTGCGTGTGTTTTCCCTCGTGTGCGTGTGTTTCCCCTCTCGTTTGCATGTGTTTTCGCTGTGTACTACACTCTCCTCCCATGTTCAAAACAATGCTCGTTATAGGGCCCTCCGTAAAAAAAATTAAGAGACTCAGTAGCTATATACGGAACTTTTATCAATAATTGTAGAATCCAGATTATGTATTTGGTTTTATGTTCTTGGATGGGTCTTTTATCTCTTTGGCACATTGCCTGGGGCTGCTTGCCCTGTATCTGTCAGTATGATTCGTGATAACGGCAGATAGACATTCGTGGAGGCTGGGCACGATCTCCCAAGTGTGGGTGGGTGTGCGTCTACGAGTAATGTCGTAGTATTTGTATTCTTACACGATGTGCAGATACAATCAATACTTATTTTAATACCATTGTGAATGCAGTCGCTGAATATGAAAATACTCCACGTATTAATATTACAGCGGCGATGGTGGTGTATGTCCGATAGCCAGGGACCGTAGATGTGTGGTTGGTGAATCGAGCAGAGATGTGGCAAACCATGTGCTTTAAACTCCAACCTATCGAGAGCATCGATGTGTCTGTAAGAGGTAGTACAGTAAGCAGGTTTCAAAACTATCCCAATAGAGTTTGAGTGTTTATTGGTTTGTGTGCATAGGTCTTCATCTTGGCACTCCAGTTTCCTCTGATGTACAAATATATTAAACATAAATTGGCTGTGAACGTTCCAAGCAGGGCCTTCCTGAAAATAATTCTTGATATTCAGTGAGGCTTTTCGGTACAACGAACAGTGTATTTATTCAAATCATATATCGTAATGAAACCAATTTTGGTTCCTTTGATTTGCATTTGAATAATGAGAATACAAGAAAGTACAAAAGTTAGAGGCATGGCCTCTTCAAATGTGCAGTTTTCTGATAAAATAGCTGTGGTTGCCATCACAATAGTTGAGGTATTTCAAGGGTCAGTAACTTTCAAATTAAGGCAAATACTGCAGTAAAATTGTCTGAGCATTGTATTATATTAACACACATTTTAGTGCAGATAGCTTTGAGCAGTTCTATAATTGAATAAAATATTTTACTTTTGTGTTATTAATTCGTTTATTTACAATCCTTTTTTTTATTATTTAAACGTTTATCTGTTACCCATTAACTACTATTATTATTTGATCATGCATATGCAAATTTAAAAACCAGGCATCGGTAAAAAAAAATATTCTCATTAGGCCCAATGATTAAAGTCCAGTCTCCAAACGAATTTTTACCCACTCTCTCTCTGGTCTCTCGATTTATGTCCTCTGAAAACGGACCATTGCCAGAAACGTTGCCTATTATATTGTTCCTTTTAAAGCCACAGTGTTGTATGTGTAGTGGATTCCACGGAGACACACACTAGAACTTGGAGGCAACATGTTTATTATAACACCCCAACAGGGTAACTGCATAAACCTACACTTGGTTAACTAGACCCCGACGGGGTAACTATACCACAACGGGGTAACTACATAACCAGGTCAGTCAGTAACATACTGCGTGATCCACGAAGCCGAGTGTAAAGACTGAAGACCGAGGACTGAGGACCAAGCATTGAAGAGACGTAGCACCGACGGGTTCCATTTCAACAAACAGCCGTGATTGCTCTCGGGACTTCCCTTTTATGCTCCCGAGCGTGGCCTCGCTCCGCCTTCTGCCACGCCCCCTTCTGGATCTTACCAGAAGGTTCTCAACAAAGCATCACGTTTCGATTTAAAGCTTTCGTGACTGCAGGTATTCATCTTCTTGGTTCTTTCGGTAAAGTCACGTAGAATGGAAATAATAAAATAATAAAAATAAAACATAATCAAATAATTCTCACCACGTTTCGGCCACAATGCAAGCAGCCGTCCTCAGGTGGAGAACAGGTCTGTCGAGGAGACAGAGTCTGAATGACAAGCCCCAGGCTTGGAGCGACTCTTTAAGCTGGGATGGAGGTGGCGAAGAGCGCCTAATGCACGGGCATAATGACTTTAAACCCCTCGCCAAACCTCCTACACATTTCACAAGTAGTACTAATCGCATATCTGCATTTCCCATAAATATGCTAAATTCCTCATGATATGCAAAATCTTTTGTCAAGGCGCTCTTCGCCCCCTCCATCCCAGCTTAAATAGTCACTCCAAGCTTGGGGCTTGTCCTTCAGACTCTGTCTCCTCGACAGACCTGTTCTCCACCTGAGGACGGCTGCTTGCGTTGTGGCCGAAACGTCGTGAGAATTATTTTATTACGTTTTATTTTTACTATTTTATTTTTTCCATTCTACGTGACTTTACCGAAAGAACCAAGAAGACAAGCATCACGTGTCCCTCGAGCCCCCTTTTGGGCCCGCTCGCTACCCTGTCCTGGTCACGTGCCCTCTCGGGTTTACCAGGACTGTCACGTCCTCACTTGCCCTCTCTCTGACCATCACCAGAACCATGTCCCCTAGGGCCCGCTTCTATGCCATACCTACTCTGGTGCCAGAGAGAGGCTCAAAACGCAAAGTTCCACTCTTGCGACAGGAGCTGGCGCTAAACGCCATAGTTATTCCATTTACGTCACTACATCTGTATGTTGAACCTCTTTCACATTGTATGTAGCCAACCATGCTAATCAGAGGTGCGGGGGAAGGACAACAAACTAAGCACAAAAAGCAGTTCTAAAGAAATTAGTTTTCGTTGACGAATGCGTTTCGCTTTTGTTAATTGTGCTTGTACACCACTTCCAATGTATCAGCACCAAATAATTTGTTATTAATGCTCATTTGTTTAGAATTTACATTTAAATATCAGATTGTTTTAATTCTTTTAACTATATTTTAAAGTAGCAATCCCAAAATTATCACAGTACGACGATTTGCCCATAATTCACCATGCGAGTCAGTGCAGATTGGCGAAAACAGTCTCAGGACATGTTCACATTTCTGTCACCACTGACGTTAGCCGTGGCAAGGAATCAAACTCAGGTCGCTGGGTTCATTGCGCTGTGTGCTAACCGCACGCTGACACACGCAGGAAGAAAACACAATTTCAACCAGTGGGATGCTCTGAAGTAAATCCACAACAATTACTCTTACAAGAATCATTCCTGTTGGAAAATAATTGACTTGCAGTCGAACAATAGGGTCCCTGGGACATGCTTAATATTCAGTGGAGTGGGACGCCTGTCAATGTGGCAAGTCACTCATCCTCTATACTGTTTGAGAGAATTGCGCTGCAGGCCTTGAAAACATTTAATTTTAAAAAAATGTCACAACGTGATATGATGATGCATTTTCTGGTTTGTTCACATCCTACACACTTTCCCAACTGACAGCCATCACCTCCCCCAATTGCCATATGTTTTATTTTCTCTACACTGCAGAAATGTGATTAGTTTATTAATGTTTTACCCAACTGGCAATACGCTTCTATTCCGGGATATATGCACATGGTGCCACCCTCGACAGAGTTTATGATGATAATATTCTACTTCTCTTCCATAAAAGCTTTATTCAGTCTCAATGCAATTTTTAGGAAGGTCCTGCTGAAGATGCTTGTTTAATTTTCTTTCCAGTATTTAATATTTGTAATTTTCTCAAATTTGAATTACATTCGACTCTTGGCATCATGTCATGAGGTGAAGTATCCATTTGATAACCGTTGCAGCGCGGTATGTCCCCCGTGTCAGAGAACAACCCGTAGAAGTTGATACCACAAGCTGCTTTTGAGAGCCCTTTAATTAACTATTGCATCCACACATTAGTGGGCGCTGCACTTTACCACAAATCCAAACATTGTACAGATAGATGCTGGTTGCATGGTAGTCAAAAACATAATTTAAAAAATTGTCAGTGTTATATTTTTGTCAATTTTATATTTTTATTGAATACGATGGCTTTTTACGCAGTCATTTGTGAATGGGTCGAGACCATCAACTGGCTATGCTTGAGAAGTCAGTTTTATTGTCGGTGGCTTCTCGGATTTAAACCCAGGCTCTACGGTGATGGCGCAGTATTCTCACCCCTAAATCACCCAGGAAAAGTTGAGTATGTATTATGCAGACGGAAACCAGAGTGCCAAAAGAAACCCCCACACAAATGATAGGATAAGCACACTAAAAAGATGGTCCACCAACCTACTTGCTGGATCACTGAGTAATGGCCACCTCATCGGTGGGAATTTCATGAACCAAACAATCTCTGCGGAATCCTCATCACTCCAAGTATAGCACAGATATATAAGTTGCATGTTTCGCTTGATCATTTTCTTTGTTTACACACATGACTCACGCAGTATTTATTCTGGAAAAAGCCACCGACGGTGCGTGAATCACATTTGCGAGGGACGTCCAAGCCCCCACGCAGAAATAATTCATTTCATAAATTAGCCGTGTAGGAGGCATTTGGCCAGGACAGCGATCTTGTCATTGAGCTGTGGTGGGATTTTTTTAGCTGGGTCACCGAGTTCACGGTCCCCCTCTCTCTTATCGAGGACCACCATGAGGTCTTTAATGTCCAGACGGCAGACAGCTCTTCGCTTTAATGCCTCATCACCCAAGAGACAGGGCCTTATAATATTTTTGTTGACGCTCAGCCGCAAGGTCTGTTGCATTAATAATTTCCATAAATTGTGTGCACTTTTATTTCATGACATTTATTTATCCGATCAATTTTAGCACTGCCATTGACTAAAGGGTTACTTGCCACCGTACCTAAAAAATCCGAGTTTCAAACACATGAGTGGGGGCCTGTGATTCCTGCTTTGGGGGAATGTGCTCGTTGCGCTGCTGTGCACGTGGCTTATTTACACGTGCGGTTGTGCAAAATCGGGGTTCTTGTTACAAATGGGCTCTCGCAGATGAATAATAAATAATATACGGCACCGTTTCCTATGTGGCCACACTTTCAATTATATGTGTAATTCAGTGCCTGCGCTAGGTATAATCAAACCAAGTAAAGGCTTCACGGCAGGGGGGGGGGGGCCAATAATTAAAGGGGGGCCACGGATTCATGCACATAAATTGTGGGTGTGTTAAATATCGGCTCTGTCGAGGTGGAAATTAATATTAGCCTCTCTAATGGCCTTACGTTAATGTTAAAAAGATATCCGTATATATTATCTCGCAAAAATCACTGAGTTCTGAGTTGAATTAAGCGTGCCGTAAAAATTACGCCGATTTTATGTAATACTAATAATATTATTTACGTATAAAAGGAGGCATTACAACACAACATTTCACATACAATTACGTTTAATCGCACAAACTGTGGTAAGATAAGCAAAGACTAATGACAACTGTCTAAAATAGTGAAATTTTCAACTTATATGTAGGATCGTGAGAGGTTGTGGCGATTTTGGGGAGGCCTTCATCCAGCAGTGGAGTAATCATGGCTGATGATGATGCAACTTAAAACCTAAATCATTCATGAGGAAATATACATTGACTGATGGCCTGGTGCTTGACTCATAGCTATGCATACATGCATGTCGGTAAATCAGAAATACGAATTTTAAGACCCTCAAAAGATGCAACCATCATACTACAGGGTGTTCGTATGGTTATCATCCAAAGTTAGAGAATTATAATTACATTAAGATTGCACAAAAATAGCAGCAACATACACATTTGAAGATAAATCAAGCTCGCCGTTCGTGCACGGATCCAGATAGCCACCGCTACAAGAGGTTATTTATGTTTGTGGATGTTTAGCATTTATTCCTAATTTTTTTAGGTCAGGAGTGTGTTCTCCTTCTCCTCGTTGCTGATGGAGGTCGAGAAGTACCATCCTGCATAGGGGTTCTGCCCCTTCCTTCCCTCCCCTTGCCCAATTTTGTTATTTTCAAAAACAACTTGGACGCAATGGAAATACTGTCTTGTTCAAAATATAAGTTTATAAAAAAAAAGTCGAATCCACTTGAGCTGGCCGTAGCAAACAACCACAGACAAAAGCACTCCGCTGTTCTCATTAACGTGACCTCATTCCATCATGTTATATTCAGTAATAGGCTGACATTGTAGATCTAAACATGGGCCAGAGCCTGGAACGTTATCTAGCCTGCTATATATATTTATTTTCTGTTGTGAGGCAGTGGTAATGATGAAAGATAATGATATATGCCATGAGAGTCCACTACAACATAGGTGATGTTCACCCACAAGAGGTTAACTTTTCCACGTTGAATGTAAACATTTTTAAACTTGATTTGCAAGCTTGAATTTCATCTCTGACTCCAGGCTGATTTTAAAGAAAGATCTGAACCAATACCGATAGAATGGCTCATAAAATAAAAAAAATGCTCACAAAGCTCTGCTTTTCTAAACGTACCCACATTAATATTCACATTGTTACGTAGACTGTACAGTGCGTGCATTCTAATCAGTGTGAAATTACTATTTACAGCTATTTATCAATTCAGTTTGTGAGCATTTTTCACCAAGTTGGGTCCAGAACCGGTTCAAATAACACATTCCTGCGGAGGGAGCTGGTAGGAACGTTGGGTTGCTCGGTCAATGGCCAGGGTCAACTGCGGCGTGGTGTATTCCGCAAATATGCCCGACTGTGAGGGCGGGGACAAGCCGGAGTGAGTAGGTTAAACGTTGAGTTTTATAAGGGCACCACGGGTGACCAGCCCCTCCCCACCCAGCCCCTCCCCACCCAGCCCCTCCCCATCCAGCTCCACCCTCCCCACCCAGCCCCTCCCCACCCTCCCCTCCCCACCCAGCCACTCCCTCCCCACCCAGCCCCTCCCTGCACGACGGACACAATAATCCCCTGTGGGATGGTGTAACCAGGAGGTTCCTACCAGTATCACTCGCCACTGATGATAGCCACGGCTGGGTATTGAACTCGGACTGTTGGGTTCCTCGTGCAGTGCGTTAACCCCTGTACCACTGCTCCTTCAGTGTGAGATACATGCGACCATATGTTCCAGCGTGATGTTCTATTTATAACCATCATGTTTAATCAAAAAATGCTTTGGGCATAATGTAATACCTCGCCATCTCTTTCATTTATATCTGTGTTGCATGGTGAGGTTGCTGTATGCTTAATAGGTATGCAGTATATTTAAATGATTTGGTGACTTGTGCCGATGCAAATTCTGATATCTTGACAGGTCCCAATATTTAGATAAATGATCTCAAGTATGGTGTGCTATTTGGCTCGCACAGAAGAAAGACAAAAACCTCACATTTAGCCACGGACTATTGGGGATGGTATTCTGGAGGAGGATGCATTAAGGGAGTGGTATGGCCAGTACCATGCCTTTGTCTCCCTCGTGATGATGTTTGCACACTGCGCGAGGTATTTATAAACTCAAACTAAACGATGGTTTGTTTTACCAGGTAAGGCCCACTGAGCTGTAGAGCTGTTTTTCAGAAGCAACCTGACCACAAATGATAGCTCAACGAAGTGGCTTATCACGTGGAAGTTTATATAAGCTATTACAGGCTAGGGGAGGACCAGGACTAGTTTTGATAGTGAGTGCATTCACTGTTTATTAATTCGTTTTATTTGAGTTTACTTTAAAAAACATGTATTAGGTTTTTGCTGCATACTGGAACAATATGCCCACTGCAGAACATTGCGCTCCAAAACATAACAACCACATTTGAAATGTCCGCCAGGCCCATGCCGCCCATGCACTCGACGCGTCCTGGTTTATGATGAGGTTATTTGGGTTTATTTCACGAAAAAATATTTCAAGTGTGCTGTTCATATCCTTTCATGAAATGAAGTACTAATTCGAAGTTCTTGCAGGAACAGTCTCCTATCGTGCAGCCTGCATACCGACTATAATAACCCAGGAATGTCCTTAGTGCACGTGACGCCACTCCACATCGACCAGCCATTTGTGGCCGAAACGTCGTGAGAATTTTATTACGTATTATTTTTATTATTTCCCTTCTACGTGACTTTACCAAAAGAACCAAGAATATTAATCCATGCAGTCACGAAAACTTTAAATTAAAATTGCACACGAAATGATGCAATGAATATCACGTCGCGGTCTGCTTTTCGCTTGCAACTTTCAGATTTACTGCAATACACCCGTCCTTGGGTGGGCAAAAGGCGAGTTGATTATATCACATGAACGTCTTCTGAGATTCCCTTTATGTGACCTGATATGGATACTTGTTAGGCAGTCAAACCCAATAACAATATTTTGAATGTAGTGACATTAAGTACAACTTATTTTCACGCGATGTCCTGTTTTGTGCTCGGACCATCAACTAATTTTACTTGAGAACCTGGTTTAATCACTGGCAGCTGAATCCAAGATTTGAATCGACAGTCTCGATGGGAGTGGCTGGTCCTTAACCAACTGGTCACCGCATGTGCCTTGCAATTTCAAGCCCTTCATCTCACCATTTAAATACCCCGTTTACTATACTGTGTCTATAGCTTCAGAGTTGTATAGGGATGGGGTAGGGTTTGGTATTTTGGCAAGTGTCCCTCCCTTGTAGATCTGCTGATGATTGTTGAGTAATACAACATTATCAATCCTAATGGGACATCTTAGCCTTTGAAAAACATCTCACTTAACCTTTTGACTAATTGATGTAATAATTAAAGTATGATTGATACACAATTTGCACGAGTTTAATTAAAGCAAACAAATGGCAAATGTGCAGCTGTTGCATAAATTGACATCATGGCCAAAATTGTCCTTCGCTTTTCTGCGATGAACATCTGCCTCTTATTTTTATTTGGCCAGCATAGCTTCACAAAAGCCTTACTATGTTTGCAGCTTCATCCCTTTGCCAACATTAAGATCCCAAGATCCCACAATGATCCTTGCAAGGGCATGTGTCTGTGTGCGATGGTCATGATAGTGTGGAGCAATGGTGCAGTGGTTAGCGCACTGAGCTATAAACCCGGCGACTCGAGTTGAATTCTCTCTCACGGCCAACATCTTTAATGAATATCTGAACCGGTCCAGGACCTCCCCTGGGTTAACTCAGCCTAAAATGAATACTTGGTGCGGTGTGCAAACATCACTGCTCGAGTGACTTATAGATGCTCAATGGCAGCATTGGGGCCTACAGTCTGTCTTTGTATTTGATAGTCATGATAATTCTTCTCAAAGTAACAATTCACAGCTGAGAAGAAAGCTTTGTCACACCACAATACAGGAGTGTGTCTATAATAGATTTTTTTTTGGGTTAGATTGCATAAATATATAAATGTGTCGTTAAAACCCACCACCACCCAACACAGCCAACTAGTAAAGGTTGTCACGCAAACAGAACGTGCCAATTCATCACTAATACAGAACACCGGTGTGTTGGAGAGCCAAGCCACAACATTTACAATCTGAGTACGATGTTTCGCCAGTAATTACAACTAGCTTCATCAGGCGACAACCAGATTTGTGGAGAAGTCTAGGAGTGTGTGTGTGTGTATCCTGGTCTGTTTACCCATGAGCATAGCCTCTTTTGTAAAAAAAGAAAACAGCTTTAATTACGAAGGGATCGCTGATCTCCACCAGAGGAGTATGTAATTAATTGCCCATGTGAGTTACAATATTGTGGTATCTCCACAGTAGTGGTGGGGGGGGGGGGACAGGGGAGGGTGTGTAGAATGGTTCGTGTAGATATCACTCACAACTGCTGAAGCTGCATCAGGATCAACATTAAGAAGTAAAGAGGTGATTGAAAGCAGGGCGAAGCATGTTTACTGACATTTTAAATAACAAAAATGCTCACGTGGAGAGCATAAACTTGGACACTGACATGAGAAATGGAGCAAACGGTTGAAAAGTGCACAAAGATGGTTGATGAGAATTACACTGAGAGAGAGAACTAATGCACATTAGAGACCTCGTATATCGCCTAGGGGCTTGGACAGGGATACATCGATGGATGAGGCCAGTGACAGCAGCCAGAGGAGGGAATGACCACCACAATGGAGATGCAGCAATGAGATTAGCCCCTGTGCAGGATGAGTACAAGATCATGTGGGAATTGTCAACGGTCTAGGGGTGGCTTCATCAAACAGTGGATGGATCATGGCTGATGATGATATTGATACAGCAATTAATATTTAACACGAGTTTGATGATGCGTTTTAATTTATTCGGATGCTCGATTGTCTTAGTTGTTACGTGACCTGCACAGATATACATTTTCACCTCTGGCAATGTGTCTTCTTTCAGAAAGCCAATACTTAGAAAAATATTTTTACGATTGAAGATGCGCTTAAATTATTTATGTTTAAAATTGTCGACGTATTTCAAGAAGGTGCAATATTATTTTGCAGTTCACAGCGCAGGTGTGAAATATGGTTTCTGAATATAAAAACAAATATGGCCGCATTTGATGACTTGCAATAAACTCACTCAGGTGTAGTATACGGCACTTTAAGAAGATATTTTTCAACCGACACATTGTAGTCAAATAGAAATAACGTACACTGTCTCATATTTTCCTGCCAATCTAAACTGGTATTTTCGTTCAAGCGAACAAAACACTCTCCCTATCCCACTAATTTGTGTTCAGATTACAGTTAAAACACTCACTGGTGTGTTATGAGGAAAATAAATAATAAATGTACTAATAAAATGTACCAACAATGGTCCACACAGCACGCACCAATGGAGTTATCCGTTAAATGAATAACAGATTGTATAAGTACGGTTCAGTAAAACATGTGTTCTAAAATTTAGCAAACCAGGCACACTGACCATGCATGTTCACTGTAGACAAACGCATTAAAATATATCTTTAGGAGAAAAGTACACACGTAAAAAAAACGTATTCTGGAGTGCTGAATTAAGTTATTTGCGAAATGCAATTACGCACGTATTATCCCCCCCCCCAATTTCGCTAAAGAAATCATTTTGAAATTAACCGTAATCAACAATAGTCGGGAACAATGAATAGCGGTGCGTGTTGGGAAACTGGGTGCACATTTTGCGGCGAATTGTCAAAGGAACGCAAACCCAATTAAAAGGTAGAGTATTAACCCGGTGACTAATTGTGGTGCGTCTCCCGCTTTATTAAGAGCACCCATGTTTTCTGCCACGGCATTACATGGGTGAGTTCAGTGGCCTCGATTCACATCCCCGTTTCACCTTCTACGACGTGCACAACACCGCCTCTTTGTGATCCACGGCCGCGGATTGCGAAGAACGCTTCAGATCACGCAGTGAAAGAACCACTCGGTCATGATGAAATATTCATTCGCGCGTTCAGAGTTCTGTCAGCCGTAGGTGTAAGGGTTAACACGGTAACTAGTGAATTAACTCGATCTCATTTTAATTACAAAATGCTAATTTAATCATTATGCACACTGCCTCTCTGTGTTGTTTGCTAGAATCTGCTGACGTTCAAAACTGCACACGAAACGTCATGTTTCTGTGGAGAACTTTTAACTCCATGGGTTGATGGAAACAAAACCGAACCTGCTCCCCCATACCGCAATTCTCTTGACAACAAATACGATGTTGAATTGCATGCACTATTTTTTTGTATCTATGTATTTTATTATTTACAGAATGCTTTAAAATGTTTATGAGGCTGTGAGGCATTTGACAACACAACTACCTTTTCACACTTGGGAAATTAATCCATTTAATATCGGGTTTTCCTGTGTTTTGTTTGTAAATAAACACGTGAAGTTGATTATCCTAATAGTGCTAATACTTAGTATGCAGGTAGCAAACAAATATGTAACTAACTGGCTCAAAGATTAAAAAATATTTTCGAGCGTTTCTGACAGAATCATTGGTAAAAAAAAAAATAGTTTATTTTCACCTATGCCATTTTAATTCCATATTATTTATGGCGATGTGTAAACGATATTAAGATCCGAAAAGGTTTAAATCTTGTGAATGTTTCGGACAAAAAGTTATCTTTGATGTTTTAACGTAAAAAATGTTTTTTTTTGTATTTAGTTTATTGTACTTCCCCTGCACCTCCGATTAGCATGGTTGACTTCATACGGTACAAAATAAGTTCAACATACATATATATACTAGCCATGACATCGTTTATTATTAGTATTATAATACCAATAATTGAATATGGAAAGTCTCCCTGAGTCGTAAGACCCTTTTCTCGTAGGCCTTATTGAGTTTGGCCAATACCATGAATGAGTGTTAGGCATGTGGGAGGCATCCGGTTCCCAGAAAGAAACCACGTGTCCTCAGGGCCAAAATGGTCAATGCTCTCCAGAAATGTACTGTATGCAAAAAAAAAAATCAAAATTCTGTACTGCCATCTCCTGGTTACCTGACAGCCTGGTGGGTATGACAGTCACTAACCATTGCATCCAAATTTCTGGATAACTTTCTCACTTGTCAAACAGTAGCATCTTGGCATTCTGGTTGCAGAATGATCATTTCCCAAACCTGGCTGGCACCCAGCATGAGAGAGATGCAAGCTTAATGCCCTGCCATGGACAGCAGTCCTTTAAACCAGAAAGCCCACCTCGCCTTTGCAAACTTTGTACATCTTCTTGGTTCTTTCGGTAAAGTCACGTAGAATGGAAATAATAAAATAATAAAAACATAATAAAATAATTCTCACGACGTTTCGGCCACAACGCAAGCACATCTTCTTGGTTCTTTCGGTAAAGTCACGTAGAATGGAAATAATAAAATAATACAAATGAAACATAATAAAATAATTCTCCCCGACAGACCTGGTCTTCACCTGAGGACGGCTGCTTGCGTTGTGGCCGAAACGTCGTGAGAATTATTTTATTATGTTTTATTTTTATTATTTTATTATTTCCATTCTACGTGACTTTACCGAAAGAACCAAGAAGATGAATCCCTGCAGTCACGAAAGCTTTAAATCGAAAAACTTTGTACAGATGAACATTGTTAGATAAAGAGGTCTGGGGGAACACAAGCTACTCAACGTGTTGCCTATATGCTTTGCACATCCACATGCTGTGTGTGTCTGGCACACCAGAGTTTTATTGGCAAAACAATTGTAAATGTTGTGGTTTCACGCTTCAACACACCGGTGGGCTAAAGTAGTGAACTATTTGTCTTTTGTCAACGTGACACTTTTTTGCTGATTGGCCTTGTCGGGTGGTGGAGGGTTACGGAACATTTATAAATAACGCGATCTAACCCAAAACGTTTATTATGAATCTTAATAATATTGGTCGCGAAAGCCTACGTGTCAAACTGATTTTAAAAAGAGTTTCCTTTGAATTAAATTACGTCTTTCCAAAAACAGCATAATGTTAAGTAATAGGCAAATTCCGTATTAAGACGTAATAGTAGTTCAGTGCCATTCTCGCCTTTCATTATGTATGGAGAAAGCGGTAAGCAGTTTGGGTTACATAATGAACGTGTTTGCATAATGAACAGATCCAATGTGGCGCAATGCATTTATGAGAGCTTCTCTCTTAATGCTGTAAAATTGTTAATTTAACAGTGAAGCTGAAGTGGCACCCCAGGGTAGCAACCCACCATGACAAATAGACGAGGGTTAGATTTTATTGTTGATGACCGTTAGCATGCCCATACACTGAGCACTAAAATGCCACTGCCTGTGGTCATTGCATAACACCTGTAGGCAAATGATGCATCACTATACCTATTTAAAAAACACAAATATCATAAATAGCTTCCGTTTGCAATATTCATTTTTATTTCGATGTTTTAAATGTGAATGAATAAAACACATTTCCTTTAATAATGACGTTGCGCTAACTTATTTTTTTTGGTCTAATTATTGTCAATGATCTAAGTGATATTCATTGGCATTGACAGTTGAATATGTTGCATCTATATATGTCGGGGTATTTTATTTTGCACACATCCACTCCTGCACGAGTACAAGTTTTTTGTATGACGATGTCGATCAATTGCGTATACATTTTACACACAATAGGCGAAATGGCCGTGATGCATTGCTGCGTGGTGTTTGTATTTTGGAGGTTTCTGTATTGCTGTTCAGGGTTCCTGCATTTGTATATTTTGTAAACTGCACTGCGATTATAGGCAAATGATGAGGTTGGACTAGTATTGCGGCGTGAGAGATGGCAGACTCAAGGTCAGAGGCTTGTGGACAAGCGGTTAAATTGCCGAAGAGACATTTCAAAATGGATATGATTTCATACACCATTGCTGACATCTTTAGGTTAATCACTGCCCCTTCTGCTGTTCATACCAGTGTTCTTCACACATTTTCAGAGGCCGATAAGACATCAGTGTGAGGGCCGCCACACATTTGAAACCATTGGGTTTGACAGCATGATGGGGTCCATACTCTTTTATTCTTTCGGTAAAGTCACGTAGGTATAAAATAAAATAGATCACGACGTTTCGTGACTTTACCGAAATAACCAAAGAGTATGGATTCCTGCAGTCACGAAAGCTTCAAATCAAGATTTAGCATGATGGGGTGTTTTCACATTTGTGTATTGTCAGGGGCTGCACGTGAGGGGCCACGCTATAGGCCACCAGGGGCCGCCAGTGGCTCGCGGGCCTTGCAATGAACAAGAATTGCATGAATTGGAACAGTTAAAGATGTATAAAGTGCATGTGCAACATTTTGTGTAAAATTTATGAGGTAAAGCACAACACCACTTCGAACGCATGCTATATTCTCGCCGATGCAGTGCACATATGAAGGGTGACAGCACAGGCAAGAGCCTTGACCATTAGGCCTCAATTGCCAGCCCTAAAAAGTAAGTTTAATTTTTTAATCACGTTTGAGCCTGAACAACACGTGTTTTCATCCATGCTTCAAACATTCCCGGTTATACAGCAAACAAAAAGCCTGGCTTCAAGCGTCCGGTTTCCTTAAGGAAGTTTGCTGTGTCACTGCTGAAAGCGCCTAAGGTGTGATGTCCCATGTGAAGCGAGTGTACATGCTGATAATGGGAGTGGGAACGTGTTATCAGGGGTTCCGAGATTACATTTTGAAATGGAGAAAACCTTGGCCACAGACACAGGAGCTCCAGCAATAAACTTGTCAGCAACCCTCTCCCAGCTTAACGGCATAGCCGTAAAATGTCTCACACTGGCCAACCAAAATAGCAATACAATACAAATGCTAATGAAGATGAGTGTCTGAAGCCTGATGGTGCCATGCTTTAGGCTGTAATATTTTTGTTTTTATTGTTTTGATGAGAAAATAATAGATATTATTGTTTTTTTCGGTAAAGTTACATAGATAGAAAATAAAAAATAAAATGCAATTAAAATTGAAAATGAATTAAAAATAAAAGCAAAAAAAACACGACGTTTCGATCGCAACACAAGCGGTCTTCATCGGGGGCGGAGAGAAAAGGGGGCAAGCCTCCAAATGCAACTGCTTAAAAGGGCTTCCAAAGTGAGTGGGCGGAGGAGGAGAGTTGTGTGGCGTAAACAGCATTGGCGGGGCAGCCGGTGCTTGTGTAGGAGTACAGCACGAGGTCGAGGTGGAGCTGAAGGCGAGGGGCGCAGTCCAAGTGTGTTAGACAATGGGGGGAGGGAGGGGGTAGAGATAGGGGGAGAGAGAAGGGGGGGGGGGAGGGGGAGAAAGGGGGGTAGATATGGGAGGGGGGGCATTGCACCTCGCAACACACATCCACACTGCTGACGGTAGAAGTTGACGAGAAACACACAAATCAAGTCATGACCCAAAGTGGTTGATGACATCTTTCCAATGATTTCTAAGTTTATAACCGTCGTCTCGGTTGAAATCGTGTCTGTATCTGTATATATGGATGTTTTCGTGAACGAATCTTTGTTGATAGCCAGTCGGCTTGCAAAGTACCATCGTCTTAGAGAAATAAATTTCCTGTGAGCCAGCTGCATTAAAGACATGATCAGCCACGGCAGAAGTATTGGTCCTGCCGTGTTTCAGATCTGCCTTATGTTCACGAACACGGTCCGAGATATGTCGTTTAGTTTCCCCAATGTAACTGCTGCCGCAAATACAGATTAGTTTGTAGACGCTGGGATATTGCATGTCAGGAATCTTGTCCTTCATAGATAGGATCAGATCACGAATTTTATGCACTGTGTTGAAACGGACCTGGATCTTGTGTTTGTTCAAGGTTTTGGAAATCTTTTTGGCTATCCCTGCTATGTAAGGCAATGTGATGGTTTTGATTGGATCTTCAGAAGGCTCCTTCTTCACGGTTAATGTTTTCAGTTTCAGTTTCATTTATTATGTATAACCCTGTGAGCGATGCGGCTCTTGACTCGGGTGCAACCGCAACAAACAAAAACATGAACAAGAAACATCTTAAAGTGACTACACACAACAGAAGATTCCAGGAAAAAACAGCAAAGTCTTCCAGAAAAAAACACCAAACAAAAAACAATACACATGTTATAGTTGCTAAACAATAATCAATAAACAGGCAAACATTTTTAGAATCAATGACCAATTTCGGAAAGTCATTCATACGTAATTGATTCCAGTGAATTTTTAATTAACGAATGCACTGAATATAACGTTCTAAACGTACAAAGAGCTGTGCCGGGTGGTGGCGGGTTTAACGACACATTAATATTTACGTGATATATCTTCCCAAAAAACCCCTTTATCATGGATTGTTCACATAATTTATATCTCATCAGCTTTCAGGAGATACCTCATTCATTGCAATTGGTGCAGCCATCTAGGAGGAGTTATCCAGAGACGCATACACAATGCACATTAGCCACAACAACATACATCGTTTTGTTGAGCGTCAACGTTTACAAAAAGTGCGTTCTTGCTGTTCCCACAACCTGCATGAGGTCGCAGCAATAATAAATCCAATTTTTTTCGCAAACCAATTTTTTGGATTGGCGGTTGGGGATGAGGGGGCGGGCGTCACGAGTTGAGAGAAAGGAAGGGGGGGGGGGCGTGATGGAGGGAGATAGGTGGGGGGTGTCCGCTCGGCCATCGCTTCGCTTAAAATGCGACCCCCCCCCCACTGCGGCGCACAACCACCCAGAGAACATTCCGCTTCACGGCCCCCCTCCCTCTCCCCCCGCAATCACCAGTCTTGACAATTCAGCAGCCCCCCCCCCCCATCCATTTACCAGTAAACTGCCAATGCCTCTTAATGCATTCTAAATGAAGCATACAGAACACGTAAATTGGTTTTCATTTTTTTGCTTTAATATGGCATGTCCTGCGATGCATAAGGCTTGCAGTGACCCATTCTTTATATGCGCCTAATTTTTGTATAAAACAAAATCCCATTATCGGCTGTAAGGGGCACCGACAGGTCATTGCAGGATCACTGGAAGAGCTATTTACAGCGGTTAGCAAGGTAGCCTGTGGAAGCCATTATCACTATTGTTAACCTCTTTTCAGGTTGTTTATCTATTAAGGCATTTGCTTGAAATGCTCAGCTCTCGCATGTCATTTGGGCCTCTGAAATGTAATTGGAAATTTCCATGTGTCCATATTTAACCGGGACTGTTCATTTGGTTCCAATGCATCCTGTTGGGACTTATCCATGAGTCTTCTACGAAGCTTTGTCTTTTGATGCACTGACAATAATTAGTTATTGATATTGAAATAGAACAATCTTAGACCGAGTTATGAGTTCTGTGTATTTATGTATTATTCGTTTATTGGTATTGGAGTTGTATGTTTATCTACATAATATCAACTTGAGGAACATTATGTTAGGTGGCTGTTGCCCATAATGCCATAGGCAGAGCTGAACTCTATATTTATATTCAATGGTATTACTATGGATACAATGGGCCCTGTTATGGGAATGTCGAATGTCGCATTGCTCCAATGCACGTTTGAGCATGGGAACACTAGTTTTGGTTTTAATATTTTGACTTTCATGAACAGCATTTTACATATTCTTGGTTCTTTCGGTAAAGTCACGAAAGCTTTAAATCGAGGCATTTTATATATTTTGTGTTGTCCTGTTTATGCATAATAAACCGTGTAACTTAGCCATTAAATAGTCTTGTAAAATATATGTACGCATCGTCATCATGGTATATATAAAAAAAACAAGTTAATTGGAATTAAGAGTGACAACATCTGTTTGAGCATACAAGAAGAATACAGTATATCACAAATCCGACTCAGTGGGAACTGAGGTGGCTATGTGAGAAGATCAGACGTGTGAACTGATTTTGAACATTACTGTTACATGATCACACGCAGGATACTTGTCAAAAATGAAGTACAAACGGCTCAAGGCACGGGCAGTGAGCGAAAGTGCGTGATAGTACCACCACAGCAGTGTTACACATGCACAAATAATACCGCACTGTGATATGGACAGTTAATTGGTCAGGGCGGAAATGTATGCATGTTGAACTTTGTTTGCACCGTACGTAGCCAACCGCACTAATTGGAGGCGTACAGTCACATTGCTGTAAGTGGCCATACTTTTAAATATTTTTCAAATGATGCCACTACAACTTGTGTATGTGTGTGTATACATACTGTATATCACTCAAGTGTATTTGTTGCAATGCTATCATATTTGCACTTGACATTTTTATTTTGATATAGGACCATCTGTCAAAATTTTGCGAACGACCCTGTGGGGCCAGTAAAAAGACACTGCCAAGAGGTTCACAGCACAACCTTCCAAGTCACCGATGCAAATGAACCTTTCATTCATTCAGAAGAACTGTCATCAACCCTGCCAAGGGTATGAACCACTTTTCAGATAATTAAATGAAACACTCATATCCGTAAGAGCGTGGGATAGATTTGACGTAACTCCGAGAGACACAATGACCTTGTTTTCCAACCATGCCTAATCGCTTCGAGCAGGGTTTCCCAAACTCCAGCACGAAACTGTCTGTCAGCGTTGACCGATTTTCTTCTACCCTTTTAAATACGAATAAACTCGTTCTACGCTGCACGCGCCTGATGATTGTTAAACACCTACCACGTGATGCGATAAGCAATTAACGCTGTCTGAAACACGGGCAACACGTGCACACAACAAGACAAAGATCCCCTGTTTAGCCTTAACAGACTGTTGGGGCAAATGCTGTAAACGAGCACCTATGAAGGCCGGAACGGCACACGAGGGGGTGGGTGGCCAGTATCACGCCCGGCCGCCTTTGTCTCCCTAGTGGCGATGTTTACATACTGTCTACCTAGGGGATGCCCATATCTCAGTCTTTATGTGAATCGGCTCGAGTAACCGCAGATCGCGTTAATAGCTTCGCGCATCACGTGGGACGTGTTTAACAACCATTGGCGCGCGCAGCGCGGAACGAGTTAATTTGTATTTGAATGGGTAGGAGTGAATCTGTACACGTGGAAAGACGACGGAGCGTGGTGGGTCGCGCGGACTGGAGTTTGGGAAACCCAGGCTTAGAGATAGCAGATGCAAAATTAAGTAATATTTAAAAAAAGTTTTTAACAACACGCTTTAATGAAATGTACCGTTACGAGTAATGGCAGAACTCCACGACTCCAGGAAGTGGGCCCGAAGCTTGCCATAACGTAAGGGACCGTGGTGATTTACAGCCAACGTCAGTTGACCGTGGACAATTAGAGCCAAGCCGAAACATAACATAAAACATAATATTAATTTGTTTTAAATGATAGAATATAGTATTGTCATAAGTATGACATAAATAGACAACGTTTGCAGTCGATACCACATTGGTAAGTGGGTTAAAAATGAGTTACAAGATTTGAGGATATGACAACAACAGACAGTGAGTTAATAAAAAGCGTGTAAAATAATGTTTTAAAATCTATTCTTTATGATAGAATATAGTATTGTCATCAGTATGACATAAGTATACCAAGTTTGCAGTCGATATCACATTGGGAAGTGGGTTAAAAATTAGTTACAAGATTTGAGGATACAACAGAGTTCATAAAAAACGTATAATAATAAAAATCGTGTAAAAAAGCCGCTTCGCCAACCACGAGAACACACACGACCTGAATTTCCAGTCAGAGTATTTCTCTGTTGCACTCTTGCTTGGAATTAAGGCGCATTTGCAGGCAGGTCAGAATGTCATAATCAGCTGGTCAAGTTGAGGCGATTGTTTTTCCACGAATTAAAACAATAAATGCCCCTTCATACTGTCGTGGGTTCATTGACCATTTAAATGAGCGCTGTGATCAACGTGCGTTTCCTCCTGTACACAATGTTCAGTTTTATATTTTCTGTCGCGCCGTGGCCATTTGTTCCACACATTCCTCCTGCTTTTTTTCAAAAAATAGGAATTCGTATTCCTGGGCTACAAACGCAGACGCCGTGGCTCGTGATGTTTGCAGCCTCTGAGAATCGGGGCATATCTTTTGAGCGTTCTGAGAAGCTGGTTAGCGCGCGAGCAACAGTGCCGGTCCAAACAAATTCAATGAAAGATAGATGCTGCGCTTCTCCCATGTGCAGGTCCTCTGAGAATCGCGCCGAAAATGATGGATGCTACCCGAGTGTTCAGAATAAAGCCGTGTGTATTCAGTACCGCATTGACGATCGAAACGAATAGGGACAACGTCAGAGTGGAATTTTCAATATATGTTAATGTCCCCCCCCCCCCTCATAATTATACAGCGGACGTGTGTCTGCGCGCGTTGGCAACACCGAAACAGTCGTGGAAATTTCCACTTGCCCGTGATGGCAGCCAGTCTATCTAAAGGAAAACCACAATGTGGTTGTCAGTTCATCAACTCTGGAGGAATAGCAGGCAGATTCGACCTCCAAGCTCGATTTGAATTCACAACCTTTACCTGTATGATTACCTTCTTTCGCACCGTACTCCTAGCCAAGCGTGCGAATCGGATGTGGTGAGTCGTCATGCGCTCTAGCCACAGTTACCACCCAGCCTGAGTTTATAGCTGCGTGTGTCAGTGCGTGTGAATAAAATAACCGCTGCCAGACCGGTGGGTGCTGGTGATGAGCACTGGCTCGTGATGAAGCCCTTTTTCTGTGTAAGCACCGCGGGGGAATATTCACAGGTGAGATGAAACTTGCTCCCAACCATTTGCCAGCAAGGATTATGTAATTTCTGGTTTCAGATGGAGAATACTTCTTCTGGACCGGGGTCCGATGGATCCATGTCCACACTGGTTATTAAAGTGTGCATTGGTTCCGTGGCATAAAAAAAAGAATAGCAACACCCGAATGTACACTGGTGTAGGATTCGTGTGTGTGTGTGTGTGTGCAAAGTGTGCTCGCGAAGTGCTCGCTAAGAGGACTTGCCCCGACAGTTTGTTAAGGCTATATGGGGGATCTTTGTCTTTGTGTGCAAAGGTGTCATCTCGTTCGAGTGAACAGCTTGGCAGGGCTCAGCACGTATGGCGGTCCCGAGGCAGTAGTGGAAATTTCACATCGCTATGGTAGAGGCAGTCTCTCCATACGATGACGACTATATTGCACTATATTGTGTACACTGGTGCTGTTTTACCTAGCTTATGGATTCAAGAGTAGATTACATTTAACTGATGACGGTTATTTTTGCTATCAATGAGAGGAAAGTAAGATATCGACGTTTTGGCCACCTGGCCTTACACAGAAAATACTGAGGGTGTACAGCTTTGCAGTAAAACGTACTGGATAAGGAGATTGGGGTTTTGTGATGGTAGGTTGGGTGATGGATGGATACCCATTTGGAATCTGATGCACCAGAGTGAATGGGTAAATGTGGGTCAGCCTTTTGAAGATGGACTATAAAAGCTGTGTACAAGTATTGTACATACTACAGTATATCTGGTTTTGTTGGCTCTATTATACACTGTTGAATGGATGCCTACACTACACGTGTCACTGCACTTCATTTTGTGAGCCAAAAAAAAGCCAAAATGTTACTTAAACGATGCTGTCATATTGATGCTTAATGGCATTATTCCACTGCTGCCCCCCATGATCTGGAACTCGTCTCCCCCAGCCGTCTGTGCTGTGGACTCCCCGCACCTGTCCAAATCCAGGTTCAAGAACCTGACTTTCCCCCTCTACCTATGACTGACTGACTGCCTTTAAAATAGATGTCCACTGTTTCACTTCGGTGTCTACATATCTTGTAAACATTTTCTGCGATACTGTGTTGAGACTTAAGTCGAAATTTTGTTGTAATAAAGCAGTAGGGTTGTGTTAAAACATAACACTGTACTGATACTAATGTCTTCTTGTTTTATTTGTGCGTTAATGGGATTGATATATATTATATTTGCATGTAAAATGTGTAAACTGGATGTGATTTTAAATAACATTTGTAATACTACGAATCCAATCTTTTGTCTTTGCTGTCCTCCTCTGCCTTGGGCTAATGGCTATTGTTTGTTTACGTAACTCTTGTGCATATCCCAGAAACACATTCCTGCGGAGGGAGCTGGTAGGAACGTTGGGTTGCTCGGTCAATGGCCAGGGTCAACGGCGGCGTGGTGTATTCCGCAAATATGGCCGACTGTGAGGGCGGGCACAAGCCGGCGTGAGTAGGTTAAACGTTGAGTTTTATAAGGGCACCACGGAGGTGACAAGCGCCTCCCCATCCAGCCGACCCCTACCACCCCCCACCCAGCCCCACCCTCCTCACCCTCCCCTCTCCACCCAGCCCCACCCCTCCCATTTTTGGATGTACGACGGACGGACACAATAATCCCCTGTGGGCTGGTGTAACCAGGAGGTTCCTACCAGTAAAAGTGTGCGGTTAGTTGTTACTCTACGTATTATGTGAGCTAATAAAAAAAACAGTCAGCCGTTTCAATACGTGGCACATTCTATAACAGATTCCCATTTGGGTAACATCTGCGTCGGCGTTGCTCCAGGCTTTACAGCGATGAACAATAATTCAGGTTGTTATAGTTATTTGTGTGGTGATTAGTGTTTCCTTAATCCCATTCCCGTGCCACACTCCACAACATCTTACCCGTGGGACATTCGACTCTATCGGAGAGGAAACGAACTTCCAGACAAACTAACAGCACTTATGTCTCATTTTAACCCTTGGGGGCAGACGAAACTAGCAAATACGGGGTGATTTTGTTTTCTATGTAAACTGATAAACATGGGATGCGTGCGGACAAAGCTTGTGTCGACAAATGAACCTTATGGCAGGACCCCGGGGTCCCATAAGCCCCCGGCTCTCGCGTAAACATTACATTATAATGTAAACAAAAAACTTTGCTCCTTTTCACCAACCGGTTTGAAGGATTGTGGAAAGTGTTGTCTTGTTAAACTATGCGTTTAAAACTGAAAACTACTTACCTGCAGTACCTCTATTTAAATACACTATTAAAAAAATAATGTACACCCCTCTGTCAATCATCTTGTTTCTCAGTGTGGATTTGTGAACACACTTTGTAAACAATACTTTAATAGTACTCGTTTTAAATTCGCTGTTCATATTGTAACAAGCGTTTATACCAATGTTACTCTACAGAGTAGTGGGTCGCCGCTCATCTTATCCGCATTGATACGGACAAGATACGTATTATAATTATCTAACAGGGGCAATTAACGGTGCAACGCATCTCATCTGTTAAATATCTGCAGGTAATAGGATTGTCATCGATTGATCCTGGCTGCAGACATTGGTAGGTCACAAATAATAATGAAGATAAGGGAGCAGTTTCACTGCATTATGCAGACCGTTATGACAAATAAAGGACTTAAGTCGTGTAGGCAGTTTGAGCAGCTTTGGATGAGACTTATGATCCTGCCCATACCCGAGCATGGAGTGCATTTGCTTGTTCAGCTCTTCTGCACATTCGTCCTCGCTTTTGCGCTTGGATAAAGTCGCCAAAATAAATAAATACATTTATTTCGATTTTCATTTCCGTTTATTCGGGACCCGGAGTCCCGCCATGAGGTTCAAATGTAGCTTCGAAGAAAAGGATCCACAGTCAGCTACTTATCAGTACGATCATGTTTGAGTTATTTCATCGGGCGGGTTATTTTCATACATTTCTTATTGCTCCCTGGGTTTTCATGGATATGGATATATTCAGTAGAACTTCACTTGTACATGCCGAGTGGCTTCCGATATTCGGAATACACTGGAGCTATGCACTTTTAAATCTCAGATTAGCACGGTTGGCTATGTATGGTGCGAAAGAAGTGCACCATAAATACATGTGGGGAACTTCGTGGGGTTATGCGCGGATTTGCTCCACTCGTCGGCAATCATCATTGGCGATAGAACAGGGATAAGACGATGAATTTGCCAATGTTTTATTGTAGTTTCATATTTGTTCTTTCAACACAGTTACTGAGCACAGACCCAAAAGCCCAAAACATCATTCTGCCAGGCATACAACGACCATGTCAACGTTGTAATGGATAACAAGTGAAGGCCAGACGATGCCTCATCCGCTCCAGTGTCGTCTGTTAGAGGAGCCGCGCAACACCAACAATTGACGATGCTTGGTGCCTGCGGTCCACACAGGCTCATCATTGATCTGTCCAAGTTGGTCTGATATGGACGCACAATTAATGAGTGAATGAATAGATAAGAGTGAACACGTTTCTTACCACCTCTCAAAATCTTGCTCACACAATATTAATCAAAATTGTATTGTGTGAATGCAACCTATTAAAATTAGTATCCAATTGAGATAAAGAAAACAGCCAATAGTTTACATGAACCTTTTCTAGTTTTTATTAGTTCACAATCATATTTTGCGAGTTCCATAGTTTCAGCATCGATGTGCAGGAGAAAACATCAGTCCATTCCGAAATGCCTTCTGATAGCAACACAGTAATGTAGGCAGTCTATGACATGGAGGTGTGAAGTATTTCACAGGCCCTCAATTGCTAGAAACTCACCAGACTATGAGCTCTCTCATGGTGCAGATGAGTGATTGGCTCACAGCTGTGGTGAAACGTTTCTGCAATTATCTAGACTTATTAGAGGATTCAACAATTCCTCCTCTGAGCGGGATCGGTGTACGCGCTGTGCTCTCGTTTATCTTATAGTTGTCCATTTGCTCCAAGCTGCCTAAAAAACAACAACTGCTGATACGTCTTTCAGGTAGGCTAAGCTTGTGTGCACGGCAGTGACGAGATGGTATTTAAGAGTTGTAAAACTATAAAACTAAACTGCTTTTCTTTTTTTTTACCAGGAAAGGCCCACTGAGCTGCACAGCTCTTTTTCAGAAGCGACCTAGCCACAAATTATAGCTCAACGAAGTGGCTTTTCGTCATGTGGAAATATATAGCAGCCAAATACTCTAAATGCATGTTTTTAAATGTGAAGGTAAAAACCGGAGGACCCGGAGAAAAAAATCCACTCCATCACGGGGAGAACATGCAAACTCCAAATATTCAGGCGTCCGGGTCGGGATAAAATCTACGACGTCCTGTATAGCAGGTGAGGGAGTTGACATCTGACCACAATGGCTTCGCTTTTGAAGGCCTTGGATTACTGCATCAATATCCACTGATTTAAATGCACTGTTATAGGCTTCAGAGGCTTGATGCAATAATATTTAAACGTATCCACTTTATCTATTTGATGTATTTATTTTTAGCGATTTGCTTACCTTCCCTATTCTTTGCACTCTGATGTTTTGTTGTTGTTGTATTGGTTGTAACTTTGTGATCCACTCCTACTGGACATCTGTGAAAATAGCTTCATAGCTCATCGTATTTTTCCAGAATAAATACAGATTCTGATGTCCATTTTTTCTTTAGAATATGATATACTGTATGTGGTCGATGGTAGAAAATAATTCCCTTAAACCTAGCTTGCTCATGTAGTTGGTTAGCCTCTAAATGTTAAAATTATCTTTTCCCAGTAATCTTCATAAAATATGCAAATGTGCAACATTATTTGCCCAACGTTAAATGTTTCGTGGGTATACAAATACATTTCTTATTTTTATACACTCGTACACTTTTTGCTCATATTATTATCCATTTGCTAATATTAGATGGTATTTATGTAGAGGAGTGAAATATGCGGCGTGCACATTTGACTGAGGGCAACTGAGGACAAACAGGTGCGCGCGTTGCAACATGGGGTTTGCACAGTCAAACCGACAGTTCATAATAAAGGTTTTTGGGTTAGATCGCGTTATTCTGGCGAATTTGCCCGATGATGCTGGATGTAATTACCAGCGAAACGTCGTACAACTCAAAAATTGCAAATGTTGTGGATTCACTCTTCAACACACCGGTGGGCTAAAGTAGTGAACTATTTTGTCTTTTGTCAACGTGACACATTTTTTACTGTTTGGCCGTGTCGGGTGATGGAGGGTTACGACACAATTAGAAATAACGCGATCTAACCCAAAAACCTCTATTATGAATAATCTTGGTCGCGAAAGCCTACGTGTTAAACAAACCGTCAGTTGCAGCGGCTTAAGCGGAAGCACGTGAGGGCTCGTCATGAGCAGGGAGATATAAGCGGCAGTGGGTGTGAGAGTCGGGAGTTGTTTCCGGGAACCAAGAGTGAAGACATCTCGCCGCTGCCGCTCCAGCCGTCAATGGGATCTCAACCCTCTCGCCGTCGCTGGGCGGGTGTTGGCTGAACCCCCCGCCCGGGACAGACGAGTGAGCGGGTCTAAGGGAGCGTAGGTGAGGGCAGCGGTGGAGATGCAAAGACGCTGTGTGCGGAGTCACTGTGTGTGAAAACGCTGTGTGTGGAGACGCTGTGTGCGGAGTCGCTGTGTGTGGAGACTCTGTGTGCGGAGACGCTGTGTGTGGAGTCGCTGAGTGCGGAGACGCTGTGTGTGGAGTCGCTGAGTGCGGAGACGCTGTGTGTGGAGTCGCTGTGTGTGAAGACGCTGTGTGTGGAGTCGCTGTGTGTGAAGACGCTGTGTGCGGAGTCGCTGTGTGTGAAAACGCTGTGTGTGAAGACGCAGTGTGTGGAGACTCTGTGTGCGGAGTCGCTGTGTGTGAAGACGCAGTGTGCGGAGTCGCTGTGTGTGAAGACGCAGTGTGCGGAGTCGCTGTGTGTGAAGACGC
>CM025631.2:4451266-4463278 GCA_014621495.2 Entosphenus tridentatus | reverse complement strand
GTGTGCGGAGTCGCTGTGTGTGAAGACGCTGTGTGTGAAGACGCAGTGTGTGGAGACTCTGTATGCGGAGACGCTGTGTGTGGAGACTCTGTGTGCGGAGTCGCTGTGTGTAAAGATGCTGTGTGTGGAGTCGCTGTGTGTAAAGATGCTGTGTGTGGAGACGCTGAGTGTGTGGATGCTGTAAGTGGAGACACTGTGTGCGGAGACGCTGTGTGTAAAGATGCTGTGTGCGGAGTCGCTGTGTGAGGAGACGCAGTGTGTGGAGACGCTGAGAGCAGAGCTGCTGAGTGCAGGATAAGTGAGGTGCAGAATAGATAGGAGCGGGGAGAAGTTGAGTGTATGTGACCGTACAGATAGTTATAGGTGTGCCTATAACTAATGCAAGAACAGGTGAATAAAGTGTAAGCAGGTGACTTGTTACAACGTCATTAGACCTCCTTTGCCAGTACCAAAATATAATATTAGGCTTTTCCCCCTTTTTTCTGGCAACAAAACTGAAACCTTTTTACAAGGATTCATGTCTGCATTAACCACAATACTTGCAGTCAAAATGCAAACAAAAAACATACTATGATAATATATGCATTGTCCTTGAAACTGATTGGTCCACACCAAGGGACGGCTTTCTTCCTTTTGGCGTCCTCTGGTCGAGCACCGATTGAGACGAGGCTCAAAAGAAAGCCGTCCCTTGGTGTGGACCAATCAGTTTCAAGGACAATGCATATATTATCATAGTATGTTTTTTGTTTGCATTTTGACTGCAAGTATTGTGGTTAATGCAGACATGAATCCTTGTAAAAAGGTTTCAATTTTGTTGCCATAAAACAGGGGAAAACCCCTATAATTACTGTTACAACGTGTCGGTGCGAGTAATTTTTGAAGACACTCATATGATGGTACTCATACCCATTGCTGATTCTGAGGCAGTGGCAATAGTGCTATGGCACGGACTTATAGTGTATATAGAAATTGCTTCCAGTATCACGTAGCCAGATGTAATATTTACCGTTATATTTCCTTCGAAGCCAGATAACAGAAATCTTGTTTTAACTCTTGTCACTTATTCATATGTGTAATATATACTTTATTAAAGCAGGTCTCTTGGGCTGTGTCTCCTGTAGGGGCACTGACAGTGCCTTTCCCTTGTATCACAGCGGTTCTACAAAGCAGTACATGCCATATACGGCATACCTTCCACCAATTATTTACCAATTATACTGTTAATGTGACAGTAGCAATGACCACACACACCGATCTGTTGGTGTGACGACTGCTTCTGTCAATTGTTAAAATGGCTCCGTTTGGCTTTATGTAGATGTTCAATTCCTTTACCCTCGCAGAGTATAAGCAGTTTCTTGTATATCTGTGTTTTGCAGGCTATTTGTGTAATATCATTTATTACCGAAGTGTGTGGCTTTAGCATTTGAGCATTTTTTTTAAACGAACAAAGAACGCCACTGAAGAAGAATCTGCGTCTGAGTTCCCACCTCTTTTCATCTCCCTAATTACTTTATAGCCTATTAACACTAAAGGTAATACAAAATCATCAAGGACATCTTTGTGAGGGTATTGGGCATTTTGTGCAAAAAAAGCAATTCGTGCATCAGTCGAGTTTTAATGGAAATAAAGTTAATTGACTTAGGATAAGCTGATGAGTTTAAAATTGGTTTAGGTGATTGGATTGGTGAATCCAGGAATTGCACCGAAATCTAAGCGCCCTTTAAATGAATAGTGCTTTTGAAGCTCCAAGTGTGGGTTTTCCTTCTTTCCATACAGCGGTTTAAAATGAGTTTCATTAAAATTGGAATAAAACTAAAATCATAATAATTTTTGTTCGGGCAAGCACCCTTCACCACAGGGCATCTCAGAGCGCTATTGAGCTCAACTTCAATACTCAGAAAATCACTTCGCTTGCAGTTACAAATCAAAATATTTAATCGTAACCACGAAATTATAAAATAGTCATAACAGTTTTCATCAATAATACATGAGCAAACTGTCGAATAGTAAGTATAATCATGCTTCTATAATTTCTTAAATTAATTACATGAAACGGCTTAAACGACCCAGATGGTCTTTCAAATGAGAGAAAAACGAATTAGAAGGATGAATTTTTTTGTCTTTTAGAGAAACAGATATACTATCCGGGATATATATATATATTTGCAGCCAAGTGAGCAATCAATATACAGTATATGTATACAAATTATTATATACCAGTATTTCCTTATCAGTTGCCAGCTGTATATAATAAGTAGGGCTGAATTAAGGACATTTGTGCTGTCATTATTGACTTATCCAAGTCGTATAACTTTCAAGGTTGACCTACATGGGCATGAACCTCGTATCAGGGAGGTGCTGTCTCGTTTTCCATATATGAACATTATTCTCCTGGGCCAGCCAGCCACCTAAGTGACGGTTCACTTAAAGTCGTGAATTGATTGGGAAGAAAGAGACAAATTAGCACCATTAGTGTGCTAGTTTTCCAAGTATGGTTCCACAATTTGCTTGCCTCGATTGAAATCTTATTTCTCTCCACCCACGCGCAGAAAAAAACACCCCATCACACACGTCACGGGGAACAAAAGAGTGAGTCAACTAATTGCCACGTGTCACGATGGACAAATTTACCGCTGCTCATTATCTAGCAATCACATCATTTAGCACGCCAGGTTACATTCTGTAATTTAACAGCCTTTAGCATTAAATTAAAAATGGGAGGTAGGTGGTAAAAATGGTTGTGTGCAATTAATGGATGAGATCGGATTATTAACATTTAAATAAGAAATTGCGATAGTAGGACGGGAATATCTTCTGGGAAATCTTGGAAATGTCACCATGAATGCAGGCTTTCAACTGTGTACACTCGGGTTAGGGTAAGGCATTAACTCGAATGGTTAACCTTGTCTTCATCATGAAAACACGGTTTTGATTGAAATGTGAGAAGTATACGAGGATAAAATGCATCACGTGATTTGTTGGTGATTTTAATGCAAAATCAGTTACAGGTATAGAGATGAGAATGTGTGCCAGTCTCACATCGGCATAAGACATGTGTGGCGAGCTTTTGCTAAAGTTCGCAGGCCAGCAAATATAATGAAAATAAGAGCATACGGAATGCCCAAAATGAGATTGACAAATCCCAGGTTGGTCAGAGATGTGTCTTGGTCGTCAACAAAAAAACTAGATGCGATCGCACACTGCTGAGGGCCACAGCGAGCAAATGGCAAATAACAGCGAACCCCCCCCCCCCCCAAAGAGTTTACATAAAATATCTAGGTCAGCAGGTAACTGATGTTAGATTAACTCTAAGAAACAGATTCAAATTCCTCAAGGGGCACACTGAAGTAACCACTCTAAATAATGAATTAACTAGTAGCACTTAAAACATTTATTAACTAGACATCTTGGCGGGAGGTGCATGCTTGGAATTGCAACTGAAATGTGTGCAAAGAAGAGTGCAGCAATGCATGCTTTGGAATTTTGAGAAACAGAACATGTGGATTAGCGATCATATGCAGGTTAATGACACAATTATAATTGCTAAGAAGAGTAAGTTGGCTTTGGCATGGCACGTTGCGGGAAGGTATGATGACACATGGTCAAAAATAATGACAAAGTGATAGAATGTGTCCGAGAGAGAGGACTTTCACCGAGGAGATTAAATCGGCTTGTGTGCCACGGGTGCTGGTTTGAGTGTTACAGCGCTAGACCTTGACAATTGGCGCCATCTTGGGGAGGCCTTCATCCAGCAGTGGATTTATCATGGCGGGTGATGTGTAAGCTGTGCCAATTCTTTTCAACCAGCAGCTATCAAGGGATATTGCAGCTATTCATATTGTTCTGCTATTACTAAACTGCAGAAAGTTAATGTTTTGGCTTGAAAACCGGAACGAATATTGTAATTTTTTTATTCACACATTCGCAATGTCTACTCTGCTGAATGATATTGTGGTACAGTATTAAAAATTCACCATGCAGATGGCAAGCTGTAATGCCGAGGATGATCAAGTAGACGTAATATTGTAGGCAAAAAATCCTTCAGTCTGTCTCAGTGTATAACTATCGGGCATGTAATGACTCACCCCCTGGTGCTTTGATAAATTGCCACATTTAGGCGTTCTCACTTTAATCAAACATTTAATATTTTGTATAGTTTTTTATAGTGTTGCTCTAGATTGTTCTACTGTTTTGTACGGAATCGATTTGAATCTTTTAATCAGTCATTACACAGTTGTAGTGATTCAATCACAACCAAAAATACCCACTCGACTTTATGGACAGGTCGTGCATAATATGGACAGTCAGGAAGTAAAACAAACCCTTCAGATTGGTACTTAACGGGCCTGAAAGGGGGATTGGTTAGAGGCAGGGGATTGAAGGGATTGTGGAGGAGAAATACAAATGTAAAGGGCGGGAAACGGAGGATGATTAACAGGGTGGGACGGTTGGAATCCGTTCGGAAAAGTGGAAGGTGATTGGCTGGAGGGAAAGCGGGTCGAGAAACCTTCGGGCAAGGGGCTTGAGGGATATATTAAGGGAGAGCTCAGGACGCTTGGAGTGAAGGGAATTCTTGAAGACCGTCTCTCGTGCTGGAAGACGTAAATACTCTTCTGTGTCGGGTGTCACTACACAGTTGTGTTTGCTTTATTCGCATTAACGTAACATGAGAATGTGTCATTCCAACACGTGCCGTCGTAGTGGGCAGGTAGGAACTTGGTTGGACAGCCCATTCGTGCACGACAGAAAGCTCGTGGTCACGTGATGCACTTCAACCAATCCGGGAGCATACATGTTTGGGAGGGGCTATGCACGACAGACAAATAATCCCTGGTGGGCAGTGTGGAACTGTTGTTCCTACCTGTATAATTGTTTTTAATTCATAAACATTTCACATACATACTTCTCACAATGCATTTATGAAGGTGAAAATAGATGTTTTTTTAAAATCTAGTAACACATTGTTGCATGCCGACTAACAATTAAATCATCTTAACGTCAGCCATGATCTATCCATTGCTGTAAGAAGTCCTGATTCTTGACCCACCTCGAATAAGCACACCAGCTGACATCGTCGCATCATCTCCGTGGTCGCGTACTCTCAGAAGCGTTCCGTCCTTTGGCTGCTCCTCCACTATCGTTATTCTTGACCACTGTCCATCATTCGAGTGACACGGCCCTCCCGACCCCCCCCCCCTTTCTTTTATTGACAGTCAACACAATCTCTACACCTTGTGCATACTCTCTGATCTCTGTGCTCCTCTGTCCGTCTCTCAGTTTAGTTCAAAGTGCATGCCTCTCCATGCTTCTTTGCACACCCTGCAGTATTTTATATCCAATATCTTTGTCATTGTCCGTGTTTTGATTCATATGTTATAGCAGGTAATATATATGTTCTGATTCAAAACATAGTTTATTTCTATACAATTTTCTTGACCATGAGAATGGCCGCATGGGGAGGCCTTAATCCAGAAGTAGTTTGACCATGGCTGAATATGAATACCATGTCCCATTTTATTTAGCGAGTGCCTAGTAAGGTTAGCATGGTACATGCTGGGGCTAGAACCCAGCATGCTTGGCATCCTCTTCATTTCTTATTTTAGGCTGAAAAAACCTAGGGGAAGGCCAGGCCAGCTTCCAAATTGACACAAATGTGGTAAGAAGCAACCCCAGGTTGCTGGGATGATAACAGAGCAATGGTAAGAGTATCGCACCACCGCTCCCCTCTCTATAATAGAATGCACATACATTTCACATGCGCACGTATAATATATTCATATAGAACATGAATGCATATCCATACATGCATAAATGTGACATATACATACAAGCGTGCATATGCATATGCTCCCGAAGCTTTACCGTGACCAATATACCGCTCCCACTTTTGAAAATAGACAGGTAATGATGTTGATTTTGCCACGCAGTTTGATGCTTCATTCTTGTATTCATGAGAACGTGAAAGCCATTTACGTGGCTTCACGGGTGAACCCCAAACATTCATCCACAGGGATGTGTACGTGTGAGCGGGGCTTGGGGAGTCGCCTTCTCCTTGGGTGTCGCATTTAATTAACCGATACTCTGGGAAGAGAGGGGGGGGGATGACAGTTCAATTGAAGCAATGACAAATTCATTTGCATTGGTGACAACGAAGGCTGCTTTGTTAACCCTCTGTGTGCTGGAGGGTTTTTTTGTTTGTTATAGACCCAGACCCTGCAGGGTCATTAGCAAAATTGTTGTGATGCGCTGTGCATTGCATCGCTTTGCAGCACTGCTCTTTGCCAACAAAAAAATTATGTGCATCCAGAATGCAATGGTTTTGCATGTAATGATCAATCTCTCTCCACCTGACCCTCTCCTCAGTGATTCGATGATTAATCACGATTCAGGGTCATGATTCGGTAAAAAAAATTAAAGACCTGATCTCTTTGTTTAATGTCTTGAAAAGGGGAAAACCTATTCTCATGTCTTGATTGTAATATTATACATTTTCCTTGTCTCGATAATAGTTTTGTTTGCATTAGACAGCATATACTTTGCATAACATTTACATACATTGTAAATGATTGTCATACACAGCATTTGGTACTTGTATTATGAGCGCAAGAATCTATTGAGATGGATGCATCGTTATATGCCTGCCCGCCCACAACGGAAGGCTTGTCAAATTCGAGTGACGACCTTTAAGTGGCCCGAGGTCTGTATGTAGTCTGCAGGCTCCCACATTCAAAAACCCTAGTGGTCACGCATTTCACTGACCGACAGATGCTTGCCATTCTTGTCCTGTAGTAAGCATGAGAATTAACATAATTGCTACAAACGGAAAAGCAGGCCCATAAGGAAATTAGTTTTTGCTGTTACATGCTGTTGCTGGTATGATATTCAATGGACAATTCACCACCCCTTCCCATCTTCTCGCGATGCAATGGATTGTCAAGATTCAGTAGCACAATTCGATGCAATAATCTTTTTTTACATTGTGGTGAGTTTCGGGGCTTCCATTGGCTGCAGGGGTCAAATCGGCTGCTTACATGCAACATATACACTTAAAAAAAGTGTAGTGTTGTTCAACACAGAGGCACACACTCTGGACTGGGAGGCAACACACTGAACGTAATTCCGGTTCTATAGTAGGTGATGTGGCTAACTACGCCAGTAGCGAGTTAACTCGAGACGAAGACCCGAAGACGACGAGACGCGGGACCCAGGCTTGATTCCACAGACGAGTCCAGAACACTCCCGGGACCGTCCCTTGATGCTCCTGGGCGTGGCCTCGCTCCGCCTTCGGCCACGCCCCCTTCGAGACCTTTCCCGAAGGATCTCGACCGAGCATCACGTGCCCCATTCAGACGGCCACGTGCTCACTTGCCCTCTCTCTCTCAGGCCATCGTCAGGACTATGCCCCCTAGGGCTGGCTGACATGCCGTATTCTTAGGTTTTTTCGGTAAAGTCACGTAGGTAAAAAATTTAAATTAATAAAAGTAAAATTAAAATAAAAATCACGACGTTTCAGAGGCAACACAAGCTTCCGTCTTCAGGTGGGACCGTCACAGCACGATAGCTGTATCAAGTGAGAGAAATTCCAAGAAACAGTATTTGTACATATACTGGTTGAGGGTGGGAGGAGTCAAGGTAGGCCCTGAATATTATTTTTGTGAGGTTCGGTGCGGCTGAAGCACGATGTTAGGAATGCGCCTTTGTTATGTAAACTAGGTGCGGATGATGTAAAGGTGCGTGTGAAAGGGACTGAACCTTTTTGTTATGTAGAGATGATGCGGCTGAAATCGCTGCCAGGAAATTAGTCTTTGTTGTGTGGAATCGTTGACTGAGCCTATTATTATGTAGAGGTGGTGCGGATTAAATCGCTGCCAGGAAATTACTCTTTGTTGTGTAGAATGGTTGACAGCCTATTGTTATGTAGAGGTGGTGCGGCTGAAATCGCTGCCAGGAATGCTCCAAATATGTGGTTAAATCTTTTTTTGCATGGTTAATAACATCTTTCCAATGATTACTAAGTTTGTACCCATCATCACGGTTGTCGTGATTTTTATTTTTATTTTACTTTTATTAATTTAAATTTTTTACCTACGTGACTTTACCGAAAAAACCTAAGAATATGAATCCTTGCAGTCACGAAAGCTTCAAATCTAGAATGACATGCCGTACTTTGGTTCTAGAGAGGCTCCAGACGCACAGTTACGCTACTGTAACAGTAGCTGACTCGAACACCCTAGTGACACCATTTACGTCACTACAAAAGCACAAGTTTTTGCACGATGCACGCATTGTGAAATGTCAACTCGAAGATTCGATGCATCATTTCAAATTCCTGAGTGAAACGCGAAAACTCGCCATCAGCTGATAGCACCGGAATACTTGTTGTGTACTTAGAAAGTAAGGCTTTTACCGTCGCTTCTTAGCCCAGGGTGGCCTTGTCGGGCATTCGGCCGCCGATTTCACGACACTCGCACGGAGCAGAGAGGGGGGGAGACCGCGAGCGGGTTCTCATCTCCTCCACGATACGATTGGACTACGTCGCTCTGCGGATCCAACGAGGGACCCTGCAAAGACCCCCCCCTAACCCCAACGCCATCCAGGAAACCTTTTCCGGATGAGCGCCTTTGCTCTAGCAGGCGGAGAAAAAAATAATAATCGGCACTCGCCGGATGGAACCGTGGGCGGATATGGACGTGGCAATAAACACCTCGTGGAGGATCCGACCGTGAAAGCACCGGCGGGCTCCCCTCGCACACGGCGACGGACCTCGCATTAAAACCGCGCTCTGACGCAAAGTGCGAGATACCGGGAAGGGAGGGAGGGGGGGTTAGCCATGACGCACGCATCACATCTTGCACGTGAGACGCGTTATTCCGCGTGAATGAAATGCAAAATTTCGTACATTTGGGGGTCAAATTTTAATTTAAAAAATGGGTTGAATTCTTTATTCCGATCGTGACAATTCATCGAGGGGTGAACGCTCACGTGCCTATAGTCCCTATGTAAAGTTTATTCACGCTGGGCTCAATACAATAACGTGTATTATTTAACGCACAGTGGCCTATTGCATTGCCAGCACTGGCCAATTGCGTGCTGTAGCGGCATATCCCTCAATTAAATAAACTTACAGGCATATACAAACATTACAGTTCACCGTGTAATGCACATGCACACGGTTTTGTTTGCGTGCTAGTAATAAATATGTTGTTTGTTGCATATTTCATATTTCATTCTCGTTATGAATTCTGTTCCAATTCTAATAAAATGCAAAACAGTGTATTTTTGCCAGTGGCCTTCACAATTTTCAAATCATCTCTCGTATAAGAGGCTGTTTATCTGTAGCTTGCACTTGGTCAGGGTAAGAGGTTTTTTTTACTCTTAAAATGCCAATATGACCAAATTCACTCTTTGTAGCAAATGCATTTCTGACCCAAACAGCATACACACAACCACTGAACCAAATACTGTGTTGTGTTTTGCATTACACGGTTTAAATTAGCATGTGTCTACATTTATTTAGTTATTTAACCATTAAATTGAATTTGGATTTAAAAATACTTACACTCTGTAAATATGGCAGCATATTTTATCAGATTAACTTATAATTTAGCTTCAGCCTGGACATCAATGTTTGGGGGAGAGTAATTTAGTTGCTTTAACATTAAATCCGTTTTTGCTTAATATATAATTGTAATATATGTTTTAAAGACTTTGGTTGTTCTTCTTGGTTCTTTCGGTAAAGTCACGTAGAAGGGAAATAAAAAAAAAATTAAACATACTGGTTGTTGCCTACATTTCACATTTTTTGCAGAATTGGATGTTTTGTCGGAGCGGTTGTAAATTGTTTTAATACTGAACTCACAATTCAGTGGAACTCGGTGCATTTCGATACCATGGCAATTATCAATGTAAGCATGTAAATACCTCTAGATACATATTCTTAGGTTTTTTTCGGTAAAGTCACGTAGGTAAAAAATTTAAATTAATAAAAGTAAAATAAAAATTAAATACGTGATACAGCAATCGTGCTGTGACGGTTCCATCTGAAGACAGAAGCTTGTGCTGCCTCCAAAACGTCGTGATTTTTATTTTCTTTTTATTTTACTTTAATTTTTTATTTTTTACCTACGTGACTTTACCGAAAAAACCTAAGAATATGAATCCTTGCAGTCACGAAAGCTTCAAATCTAGAACCTCTAGATACGTTTTTAATGCGAAGTATGTTATACTTTGCAAATAATGTAATTATTGCCCAGACCAATGAATAATTAGTTATATTGAGTGCTTAGTTGTACATTGCTGAAAATAGTGTTTAAGCCCTATAAAAAGTATGCATGTATGCTATCAACAATCTAATCAATAATCTACGAATCAATGTATCCATACACATCCCAATTGACTTTTGAAACAAACCCTTCTCGGATACATCGACCCCGAAGATCCATTTAGCAATGGATTGTGAATAAACTGATTTCCCCATTCCTGTTGATTTGTATAACATTTTAATTCGAATAATAGGGGGGTTTCCATTTTTCCTGGCAACAAAACTGAAACCTTTTTACAAGGAATCAATTCTCCTTGGTCAACCTGAACATGAATGGGGTTTCTTCACAAAAGTCTGCCATTGTTTTCAGTATATCTATATATAAAAAAACAACTGATAGTGCACATTATTCATGAAAATCAACCATTTATGAACACTTTTAAACATGCAGTATACAAAACTGTTTCCAACCGCTCTTTAAATTAACTCAATCGAGTACGTATGTGGAAATCAGTGTCTGTGAACTTAAACACTTAATGGGGTTAACTTTGAACGTTCACGTGCTTAGGAAGCACCGTCAAAAGTTGCCTCTTAGACTCCTTTTGTTCGCCCTGCTGTCTCGTGGAGCTCACATAACCCCGTGTATGCGATAGGTGACAAAAGCCTTAATCACGGCATGAGCAGAGAGTGATGACCACCAGCTGCTTAGGTAATGAAACCCGCACAACACTGCACCACAGCCGTCCACTCACCGCCCAGCCTTTGCAGATTGACTTAATTCTTTCACACACAATTCCCTTGCTTGCCAGCGTGACATTTCACCGGCATATTGTTACCGTCATTAAACTTGTCTCCGATGGCCCTTTGAAATTGTTTACTGCATGAATTCAGGGCTATCTGTTCCACGGGGAACTTTATTTCGGGTCTGCAAACTTTGCACGCCATGTGTGGAAATGAAATACTGCCCATGCAACAAGTGTAGGAAGAGCACGTGAAGAATGAGCATATCGGATCTTATAGTACAGAAAATGCTTGTTAATATCTGTTACAAGTCCAACAGGCTACGATTGGAGTTCAATTTGAGTGGCGTAAGAGAAAATGAGTCAAACTTACAAAGGCAATTTGTGGGGGGGGGGTCTTCGTGAGATTACAAATCCGGCACTTGCCCCAGCGTTCTATATGACTCCACGGGAGATCTTTGGCTTTGTCTACGTGTGTGTGATGTGCATGTGTGTGATGTGCATGTGTGTGAATGCTGTTTATGTAATTTGTGGCCATTTCAGCGATGCTCATGAATTAAAGATGTCGTAATGAGGTGTCTGCTGGTTAATCCATGCCTGTGCGCCTCTTAGGATGTTTCCTCTACCATCGGGGTCTTTTGGGACTTCAGGTTTCTGCTGAAAGGAGGCATCACCTCCTTGGTTGATACTGAAATATAGAAACAGTCACCTCCTGCTCCAACCCTCGCTCAGCCACACTCAATGCTGCCCTTTGCCGAGCCGAGCGTACGAAGGTCTTCGAGCTGAGCCTCCGTGGCCTTCAAATTCTCAATCGAACAATGTGTCTGATTCATCAATGTATATACGTGTTAGAAATTGTGCTTGTGAGTATCATTATTATTATTATTGTTTATTATCCCTCCATCGGACGTTTGCCAATGCAGCTCGCAAGCTTTGCCTTTGCTAATAAGGTAATCATACTCTTTGTTTCTTTCGGTAAAGTCACGTAGATATAAAATAAAATAAATCACG
>CM025631.2:4435795-4449619 GCA_014621495.2 Entosphenus tridentatus | reverse complement strand
TTGCGCATTTTGATGTGATGTCACATTTCTCAACCCCCCCCCCCCCCTTGTCACACATAGTCACAAATATCTGACCCCCCCCCTAGGTGCGTGACGTCATTTATGGACGGCCCCACATGACTGTTAATCATAATGACTTTAAATGGGACATTTGGTTTCCTGTGTATAGCCACGATTGTTAACCAATGTGCTACAGTATTTGCAATATTTTGTTTGTTTGGTTTGGATGTTGTTTTAGGTAATGTGCATTCGAGCTTTATAAGACGGTTTGGATGGATATCGCATCTAAATGCAACCACATCTCATCGTGCTCTACAGAGCAGTCGGCCGTACACAATCTAGATGTTGTATTGGGTGTAATAGGTAGCACAATAGATTTGCAATCGAGAGGTTGCAAGTTCGATCCCTCGCTGGAGGAGGTGATCAATTGGAAAGTACTCAATGAATCACTCCGCCTCTGTCCACCCAGCAGCATGTATGGGCACCCCACAGCTCGTCGCTTGGCAGGTCGTGTGTGTAGGGTGAAGTGTGGGTATTGTGACCTCTTCCTAGATGTGTGGCTAACGTGGAAGGATAGGGCCAAAAACCTCTCTATAGGGGTCCTCTAAAGCTCCGTCTAGGGGAGGCCCTTGAGCCAACGGTGGCATGATTTAAATAATTACAGGGCTGCACCGATACACGATATGATGTTACCTTTAAGTAAAGGTTTTAGTGAAGTAATAAAAAATGTATATTTTAACAGCGCAGCTTATCAGTGTAAAATACATACAACAACGACATTATAAAGATCAGCCGGTATGGAAATGTAAGATGTTACATAACGCCGGGTGTCCTTAATTCTCGATTTTATTATTAGAAATGTTGCTTTTTGATGTTATGAAACATTTAAGAAGCACAGTAAATAATGAAACAAAGCCCCGCAAACAAAATAAGTGCTCGTGACCATAAATACACACGGAGCATTAGCTGTGTTGTCTGTGGATGCCAATTACCAGATATTCTCCATCTGATGCAAGTACATATATTATCGTCACATTCAGTAGAACCCGCTTCATGTCTCGTGTGCCTCCAATCGCGAACAAAAATTCCACCACAAACACGTTCCTGCGGAGGGAGCTGGTAGGAACGTTGGGTTGCTCGGTCAATGGCCAGGGTCAACGGCGGCGTGGTGTATTCCGCAAATATGCCCGACTGTGAGGGTGGGCACAAGCCGGCGTGAGTAGGTTAAACGTTGAGTTTTATAAGGGCACCACGGGGTACCCAGCCACTCCCCACCCTCCCCACCCAGCCCCTCCCCACCCTCCCCTCTCCACCCAGCCCCACCCTTCCCATTTTTGGATGCACGACCGACGGACGGACACAATAATCCCCTGTGGGCTGGTGGCACCAGGTGATTCCTACCAGTATAATCACTGTTGGTATCAAAATGTAGTTTCGATGCCATGGAGTGTCCATGCCATGATTACAAGCTGCAAAGTCACCGTTGTTTCGTGAAGACAACAGGGAGAGGATGGTGCAATTGGGCCAGCAACTGGGACATTTTTGGGTAGGAGGGTTACGGACGGACGGGGTCGGCCGATACCAAAAGCAAAGCCATCAAGGAAGTGCAGAGCCGATGAGTGGATGAGAGATGACGAGAGGCGCTGCGAGCCGGGCGTGCCTGCTTGCCTGGCTGCCGAGGTCATCCCTGTGTTGTGACTCACGATGAGATGATGATGGTTCATCTGCGTTCACCCCGCCTGCGAACGGTGCACTGTCAGAATAGGTTGGGTGGAAGGAATCACAATCTTTATTTATTCTGGAGAAATCCGAAGAGCTATGAAGCTCATTTCCCCACAGATTTCCAGTAGGAAAGGGATTTTTGGTTCCTCTCATTGAAGCAAGATGCACTTATTTGCTGTTATTTGTCTGCTGATACTGAAGACACCCCACGATTTTTTCTTATGACTAAATGCAACCAATCTCGTCAGACTTCCGAAGATAAGCAGGATTTGAGCCTGGTTAGTTCTTGGATTATACAAACCAGGCTCAACCCTGCATGGCTCTGCGAGATGGCCCCAGGATGCCAGTGCTGAGTGTCACCCCCATGTATGTGTGTGTTTTCCTTGAGTTCCTTTTTCCTCCCACATGAAACCAAATGTTCATTAATGGCATTGGTTAATATCTCAATGCAGGACCCTCCTGAAAAAGTCTGGAAGCTTATGAAGGCTTTCGTGGTTAAATAATGGCCATTATTGGATAATTGGCATTATATTGCAATACTTGTACTGGAACAGGCCACCAAATATCTGAATATAGATGCCTACATATACAATAAATAAGGTTAGTTGTTTACACTGCTCTACAATAATGAGCCAAGTTCAATTCATGGCTATACATAACATCTATCTAATTGGTAATGGAATACTTTCCTGGTCATTATTGAGATTGACTCGGCCTAATTGGTACAATGTGGTCAACGCATCACCCCTGAAGAGACAAAAGGGGCTGAGTATTAATGATGACCCCACCACCTTTTGCCTCAAATGAAGATTTGACAAGACAAAAAAGGCAAACCTCTCTCATCATTTTGGTTTAACAAGTAGGCTTTAGCGACCATTATCTTAGCATAGCTACACACTTAGGCTGTGTGTGCTCATGGCGAGCCAACACAAGTTTAGAGTTTGTTAATATGAATAAATACTGAAACGTTCCTTTTGGCACTCTAGTTATGTCATTTAGTTATTTTTACTTTTTCATCTAGGAAATGTAACACTGAGTAATGTCACCTTTTTTTCAGGATGGTCCTGCATTTTGCTTTCGTTTTAGATGCTTCAGCCAATTAACGAGTATTTAGACGTGTGGGAGGAAACCTGAGCAGCCAGAGAAAACCCACGCGTGTGAGAGGGCACAGCACTCTATCCCCGTACAGATTGAAACACACGGCGAATAGTCCACTTGCTCTACTGCCTTCTGCTGGTAAGCTAGGGAAGATAGTTGCACGACATTTGTGCGACCCACCAACCCACGCCTCGGCAGTTCTGGAACACATTCCTGCGGAGGGAGCTGGTAGGAACGTTTGGTTGCTCGGTCAATGGCCAGGGTCAACGGCGGTGTGGTGTATTCCGCAAATATGCCCGACTGTGAGGGCGGGCACAAGCCGGCGTGAGTAGGTTAAACGTTGAGTATAGCCCTACCCTCCCCACCCAGCCCCTCCCCACCCTCCCCACCCAGCCCCTCCCCTCCCCACCCAGCCCCTCCCAACCCAGCCCCTCCCTCCCCACCCAGCCCCTCCCTGCACGACGGACGGACGGTCAGAATAATCCCCTGTGGGCTGGTGTAACCAGGAGGTTCCTACCAGTATTACAGGCATGCATAGTCACCACCACTCTGTTAGCCGTTTTACTTTTCAACAGCAGTTATATAACAAGGACAATCTGCATACATCTTTTGTAGATACAATGCACATCTTTGTACGGTGTTAAATGTATCATGAGGAATTACTATGGTTCAACCTTTGAAAATCACTTGAAAGAATGTTATTCTAATGAAAAAAGCTTGTGCCAGAATGCACGAGACACACAGCCTCGGCATGTGTCTATGGGATAATTGCACAAATGCTGTCATACTAATTGGGGGGATTTATAGTTTTCTGCTGTTAGAACAGAGGGTAATGCAGCAACATTAATTGTTGTGCTGTATGACCCAATGTCGAAGCTCACCGATTTGGCCAACCTGCACTGACTTCGTCTTATTAAGAAGCCTGGGGCAGCCGTTTGGGAAGCATTTGGGGGTCCACCAGTGATATGAAGCTGGCGACGTGAGTTCAATTCCCAGCCATGGCTAACATCACTGGCAAGTAATATATCAATTGCTCTGACCCCCCTCCCCCGTGCCCACCACAACCACCTTCACTGACTCACACTGACCAGCGTGGTGAGGTTTGGTGAAAAAACATCCCCAGTATCTAACATGCTGGGACACGGTGATCTTCATCCACTAATAAATTGACAATGTATGAAATATAAAAGTGTGTTTATATTTGAGCCGTACAGGTCTGCTTATTTTTGGGATGGATATATCGAATTTCCTGTTCACAAGTTCTGTCCGACCCAATTGGAGCAGTGTAGCTGGTGGAAGGCAATTTACTGTGGACAAAAGGATCGTGTCTTTGCTGGCTCAATGTCAAAAAAAAATCACCAAATTGCAGGCAGTGCAGCCACTAATACAGCAAGCAATTACGTCATTATATAAAGAATGGCAACGCCGGAAAGTGGATTAATGTTCATTGGCAGCTTTATTAGGTACGAAGGCGTGGCTGTGGACGTGTGTCAGTGACCCTTTTGCAATGGTACACCAACTGTGTATTCTGCAGCTTTACAACCAGACAACAACAGCAACAACAACAACAAAAACTACACAGGGTGCCACAATATTGGAACATATTTTTCTCAGAAGCCCAGAGGCATTTGTATTCTCAAATGTGCCAAGTGGCATTAGCAGAGCTCAGCGTGTTTGGCAAAGAAGCCAACAGTTTTTTTTCCCTCTCTCTTGTGTATCAATGTAAAAAAGTGCAGTATTTGTGTTGCTGTTCAGATGGCATTAATCCTATTTATGTTTTTCTTCTACTCCGATAGCTATCCCATTGTTGTCTTAAAATAGGTTTTTGTTTCATGAAATCAATAGTAATTTCCTGATTGTACTGCCGTAACCATATTTAGTCTGGACAGATAGTTGCATGCATTGTAAATTTATTGGGGCCCTTTACCCAAGACTTGATGGTATTCTTGAATTCAACATCTGATATTCTTTGCTACTTGAAAGTCATCTCACGTGCACATTGTGTAACATTTAGCTCTGTCAGTGCTTGAGTATTTTGAATTAGGCTTTTTAGAAAAAAAAAATTCTACTTTTATATTCGTAGAGTAATTGGTGACTGGTCTGAGACCCTCAAATGTATTCACTTGAGGACCTGCTATAATTACAAATTACTATAACCCGGGTCCAAACATAGAATCCAAGCAGTGCTGGTTTCGTTGCTATAACATGGTCTTAATGAGACCCTGAAGCTATACTGACACTCCTAACAGTCTTTTTAACTGGAATTACGAATATATATTCCCTGAATGAAGGCCATTCCACAAAATATCAGTTGTTTTCCATGAAAATGTTTTTTTCCCTAAATTAAAAACCTGAATAATGTAATGGAAAGATTAGTTTTATAATATGCAATATATTTATTTGAAAATAATCATTTACAGCGCATTGTTGATCCACTACGATATCATAATCAGAATATATATTCATACTGGAGGAATCTAATGAGCTATTAAGCTATTTTTCCAAGTTGTATATACAAAGGCCCTCTCACCCAATGTCATTTGTTTGTGGTTGTATGACCATACTCCACTACACAGGTTGGTAATGACAGGGCCTAGGTCTCGTACACATCACTCACCGCTGACATTAGCCATGGCTGGGAATTGAACTCAGATCGCCAGGTTCATAGCAGAATACACTAAACACGATACCATTGCTCCCCAAAAATTGTTTATATGTATACACCAATATACTTAATATTTATATATGTTTGCAGAGTATAATTATTTGGTAAAAACTTCAACGAGAATCCAATATCTATTATTTATTTGTATCTCTATGAAGGCTCATGTGTAAAGAAGGTGGTAATTTATTTTTTGAATATGACAGTTAAACTGCCTTCTGTTACAACGACGGTACATTAGTACTGACATGCAGAGAGTTTGATGAGCAGACATACAGAAGTGTACAATGCAGACATTATTTTCTGATGTACGAGTTCGGTTTCTCGCATGTCTGAACACGGATGTGTTCATGGCATGGATCAGTAGCGCGCGAGAGGATATTTCATGGGCTGCGCAGGTTACACGCACACGGAAATGGCAAACATTAATCCAGCATACCGAAGCACACCCAAAATGACGAGCATTGCAGCCTAAGAGAGCTGCTCTTCGGGGAGCATGATTTGACTGTGTCAATCGATGAAAGGTAAGCTCATTCAGTGTGAATGCACGCATCATGTATGTTAAACTTCTTTTGCACCGTGCGTAGCCAACCGTGCTGATCGGTGGTGTGGTGGGGAATGACACCAACGGTGGTTGGGCACTTTTGTGGAATATAGCACGAGTCAAGCAGTGTTTGCACCTAGGTCCTGGATTTGCGTTTTAGCCACTTGTGGTTTATTCAGGTGTTCAAGGTCACCAATGAGTGCAAAATCATCACGTGTTCGTATTCTGTGTGCGGCCCGTCGGAGTTGCAAGGAATACGCACCATTTGTAAAGTGCTTCGTATCAGACAACAGCGACCCCAGACGTCGTTTTTTGATGTTCCGACCTAAAATTTGCATTCGTCAAAATGTTGAACCCAGGAAAATCCGTTGAGATGAAACATCTCATTCGCAACAGTGTCCAGGATACAAAAGGTAATTTATTTGTTTAATGATTTAACTTGAGGAGCAGAATTGGCATATATGTGTTGGATTAAAAAAATAATATTGTAGTGCAAAAACATAATGCTGGGCAAATGCTGAGGTTTTAATAATTAGTTGTTTGCAGATTAGACCTGCACACAGTGCTCAGTGATTGACATGCCCATCCGTACATCAATACAAAGTAAAGATTATGAAATATGAATGGAAAAGGTGGGTGAGCATGTGTGAAGACTATACCATGAGTTGAACTAAAGAGTCTGCACCACTCCGATCCTTTGTTCAAATCTTGGAATTAAATGTTACTTTATCTTGGAGTAATTTGCAGAACATTAACGACTGCCTGAAAGTGGTGGGTTAAATAGGCATATGACTGCAGAAGTAATTGTGATGTAGTTTTTCAAGGCCTTTCCCTTTTACAATTTCAAAATGTGTTTTTTTTCTCTCTCTCTCTCTCTTGATTTCACTCCGATAAAATAATTGATAAAAAAACAATAGATCAATAACACTGGGCTGGCATATGTAGCTGGAGTGTTCATAGTTAGAGGTTTGAAGCTGGACAGCCGGCTATCCAGACAGCCAGCTGTCTAGGAGCGAGTAAGAGAATTGAAAAGGCATACACAGCACCTCGATGATTGAAGCAATACTTTGAGTTATGGCACAGGCACAGAGCACACGTCATAGATTGAATTGAATGTGGCAGTGCAGCAGATGCCCAGCACATTGGTGATTGAATGGAACATGCCAATATGTCCTGCTAACGTAACCTTTAGACCCTGGCGAGGTATTAAGCCACACGGGCTGTACCGTCACTGTGAATGCCTTCACTTGTCTGGCGGTCGCTCGTATTAAAAATAATAATACAGGAATAATTATGCCTGTACAGTCATTCATAAATGTGTATGGTCTCGGTGTTTATATATTCCATTGTAGGGGCTGGTAGCATCGTGGTTAGCACTTTGCGCTACGAACCTGGCAACAGAGTTCGATTCTCAGCCACGAGTAAAATTAGTGGTGATTTGCTAAAATGGTCTCAGGCCTTCACTAAATTGACTCAGCCAAAAATGAATACCTGGTGTGGTATGAAAACATCAATATTGGGGGACAAAGGCAGCCCGCCTTGGTGTTTGCCATACCACCCCCTCATGCGCCATGCCGGCCTTCATAGGTGCTCACTCGCAGCACTTGGCGCTGTTACCTATCTGGGCTAAACGGAGGAACTTTGTCTATGTTGTGCTACAATTCTGTGAATCTGGTTCCATTTCTGACCATACACAATAATCAGTTATAATTCAAACCAGTACCAAGTCTGGGTCTCCCCTAGGAGAACTCAGCCAAACACGAGTTTTTGGAGCTATGCCAAATCACTGACTATATTTTCCAAAGAGAATATTCTACATGGCTGTGTGGCGATCTTTGTTGGGTACGAGTTATCTTGCGTGTGTACGTGTGTTTAATACAAAAAAAGGTATCATCATTGTATTTGCTGTGCTGCAAGGGCTAGCAACGGTTTGAAAACAATAGTATCACTGACATATGAATCGCAAGCAAATACACACACAATGAAAAAACCCAAGACAAAGACACACACACACTGGCACAATTCACCTATAAGTGGTGGTGACGTCGGGATTATGGCGATGTCAGGCTACGTAGCACAACAGGCTCGGGTAACACCTACAAGTATAAAGACCAAATACATGGCGCCTCCTTAGTACTGACGATTAAACACGGCACCACAAATTAATCTAAGGCCGAGTTCATCCAGGGCGGGCCCGAGGATCAGTTGAGATTATCACTCAGCACTGATCTTAGCCGAGGGGAGACCGTGGATGCAAGTGAAATGACCGAAAAATGACCCCAAGCCAATATGCAGCCGAAACGGCGATTTTAAAATAAACAAAAGGTCTCCGATTGGCAGAAAGAGGCCTCCACGGTGATTGGTCGAGAGGAAGACTTTTAATGGGATTGGAGGAATAAGGTTCGAACGAGATCGATCGGAGAATAGAGAGTATTCGTTCGAGGGGAAGGACAGGGATCGGCTAAGGGAAAACAAGGACAAGAAGGTTCCAGAAAGGGGGGCTCGAGGAATATAAAAGGAGAGAGAGCACGAGGGGTGGAGACGTTGTGAGGAAATTACAGGCTGGAAGACAAGCAGGAAGCCTCAGGTCCCATATTGTGGCAGTGTTCCAAATATAAGTGGCTCTTACTACTTCATCGTCACCGTCGTTACACAAGTGCAGTCAATACACGTGAAGAGGAGTCGGAGAATGGTCAAAGTACTCTTTAATTCACCAACGCACAGCAACACTCGTTCCAAGACCAACCCCAAACACCCGTCCCACAGCCCCCTTTAACCCATCACCAATACTCTTTGGTTCTTTCGGTAAAGTCACGTATAAAGAGAAAATAATAAATAGTATTTAATAGTATTTGATTTATTATTTTCTCTTCTCTTTATACGTGCCTTTACCGAAAGAACCAAAGAGTAATTCCTGCAGTCACGAAAGCTCCAAATTAAGTTCCATCACCAATACACATTCCCGTCTGGCACGCCTTGGTCCGGGTGACGTCACTGCCCTTTAACCCTTGACCCCCGTCCCGCGCATTCCCGCGCGTGCGTTTGGTGCGTGTTGCCGTGAGAGCGGAGGATGTCGTGTTTGCGTGGTGCGTGTGCGTGAGGGTGGCCCGCAGATCCCTTCCACACGCATGCGGGCACATGTCCTGTTGGCGAGTAGCGCCTATGAAGGCCGGAACCGCACACGCGAGAGTGGTTGGCCAGCAACCACGCCCGGCCGCCTTTTTCTCCCCCAGTGGGGATGTTCACGTACTGCATAGGGTACTCATTTGAGGCCGAGTCGACCTAGGGGAGGCCCAGGACCGGTTCAGATAAATAATCGTCACCGTTGTTGGCCGTTAGCGGGAATCCAACTCGGGTCGCCGAGTTCATAGGAGCAGGAGCGCGCTAACCACGACACCACCGCACGCAAACGTAGAGTACACACACTCTTGAATTCTGAACACCTAACAATCCAATAGGGCTGATCCTTTTTTTTATCAGGGAACCCGGACAATCTTCTTTGCTTGCACAAGAAATATTTTTTTTTCACCCAACTACCCCCCCCCCCCCAAGAAAAAAATCGCCCCCCAAGATATGCTATTTCCTCAGAATTGCAATCTCTTAAGTACAGAGTCAATGGTTATTGCCTGCATTTACACATCATGTCTAGGAAATGAAATTGTTCTTGACAAGATAAACAGTATCTGACTTGGATTGTGAAATAAAAAGCCCTCACCGACGTGCACACAACAACAACCGCCATTCGTCACTAAAGTGGCAGTGATGATGTCACCACCACGCCTGTGCCAGGCTAAGTGCACGTTAAGGCCACGTGGAGTCTCGAAAGCCCGCTGGCAGGAGGTCACGGGACAGACACAACAACAACCGCCGTTCGCCAAGCTAGTTGCACTATGACACCACGTGAAGTTTCGAAGGCTCGCTGACAGATCCACGGAACAGACCCCGCTGCTATGGGCAGACTGAGTGAGATGACTGGTCCCCACTGTTGAATCTTGCTGCGTTTTAGCCGCCCAATGCTCTGCTCGTTTAACACGTAGGCTTTCGCGAACAATAGCATCCATAAGACTTTTTTTTTGGGGTTAGATCGCCGAAATATATATAAAACCTGCCACCACCCGACACAGCCAACTAGTCAGGGTTGTCAGAGAAATATTAAATACTCCCAAATACAACTGTCAGCAGTAGCAGAACACGCGTGCCAACAAGGACACTCAATTGATTTTGATAATGTTCTGTGCAAAACTAGCTACTACTGGCCAAGACTAATTAGAGAATGTATCGAAATTGAAAGAAATACAAATCATTTTAACCGTTCGGATAGCTACCGACTTAATGCTGCGTGGAAGCGAATAATCAAGTAACACATTATTTAAATGCATGCCTACAAAGGGCAGCATACTTCAATAGGGATTACCGTTGGTACGGCTATTTTAAAACACACAATGGTCAGGAAGGACAAGATCAAAGGACTATCATAATGTGCATGCATAATGTGCGTTGCTTCAGTAATCCCCTCCCCCCCACTTTGCGCAAGAGCGCAGAAGTGTGGTCACAGACTTCTCCACAAATCTGGCTGTCGCCTGATGATGCTAGCTGTAATTACTGGTGAAACGTCGTACTCAGATTGTAAATGTGGCTTGGCTCTCCAACACACCGGTGTGCTGTACTCGTGACGAACTGGCATGTTCTGTTTACGTGACAACCCTTACTAGTTGGCTGTGTCGGGTGGTGGCGGGTTTTAACGACACATTTATATATTTACGTGTTCTAACAAAAAAAAACTATATTATGCCTCTGCTCGTTGTTGCGAGCGTCGCTTCTCTGCCCTCCACTGTTGTTGGAGGGCGACTGCTTCTAACTGTCCAGTACACGGAGTGTCCAACACACACAAAGACCCCCCGTATAGCCTTAGCATACTGTTGGGGAAAGTGCTGTTAGCAAGCACCTATGAAGGCCGAGATGGCACACGAGGGGTTGGGTGGCCTGCACCACGCCCGGCCACCTTTGTCTCCCCAGTGGAGATGTTTACAAATTGGACCAGTTACTCATTTGAAGCTGAGTGGCCCTAGGGGAGGCTCAAGACCGGTTCAGATAATCGTCACTGGTGTTGGCCGTGAGCGGGAATCAAACTCGGTTCATAGCGCAGCGCGCTAACCGCTACACAACCGCTCCCGGACACAAAAGACATACGAATACACGCACGCACACAAATCATAAACTCTATATCCTGCCATATCATCCTTCTGGGCAAAATAGCTGGAGAGTCGAGATTGATTTTGGACGTCTATCTGACTGTAATGAAAGTCCTCTCGAAAACAACGCCTTTTGTCACTTTGTCCAAGCGTGGCTTTCCCCCACTAGCATTTTAATTGCACCGCAAGCAAAATGTTCTCAATGTATATAGCGTCAGATCTTATGTTTGGAAGACCATTGAAATTCATAACATTTAAACTAAATATATATTTACTAGAGATGTAACAAATAATTCTGAATCAAGGTCACGAGTTGATTAAAAATAATGTTTTTACCATTCACGTAATTTGAATTATTTGCATCAAACAATGTGAATCGACAAATGTCACAATGATGCACACAATCAGATGCGTGTATCGTGAACTTAATAATCAATATTCATTGATAAGTAGATGCATCACTACACCCATGCCATTTACCCAGTCAAGCCTTAATGAGTCTCGAGACTCAGTTTGAGATGAATATGCCATTGGGATTGTTGATCAATTGTTAAGCAGTTATATTACACACAAGCGAAACTAAAGTGCTTGGAGAAATTTCACGCATTCGACAGAATAATGTTCAAACTACACGGAATGAACTCAAACAAATTTGCTGTACTGCATCTTATAGCCAGAGCAACTATCCCTGCAATCCTGAGGATCTCCCTTTTTAAGATAAGTAAAAAACTAAATCCCAATTATCTTCGAACTCTGTGGCTGGCATCAAGTTATGAGAACACATTCCTGGGGAGGGAGCTGGTAAGAATGTTTGGCCAGGGTCAACGGCGGCGTGGTGTATTCCGCAAATATGGCCGACTGTGAGGGTGGGCACAAGCCGGCGTGAGTAGGTTAAACGTTGAGTTTCATAAGGGCACCACGGGGTGACCAGCCCCTCTCCACACAGCCCCACCCCTCCCATTTTTGGATGCATGACGGACGGACGGACACAATAATCCCCTGTGGGCTGGTGTAACCAGGAGGTTCCTACCAGTATAAAATAATAACATTCTGGTCTCTTAATGAGCAGTGGTACTATCTTGTGCAAGAGACCATCCTGTAAAATTATAATGGAGGAATACATATCTTCAGTGGCCTCTTTCATACACAATGCGAGACATATTTTTTAAAACTCCATTTTTAGACGAAGTATTCATTGGCTAAAATTAACCTGAAAGTGTAAATCCTAGTGAGCTGGAATATTCCAATTGATATCACGCAACGAAATGTAAAACACGCATATTTTGTGTACAGCCTTCGGCGACTGGACTAAGATAATCGGCTCGCTAACAGGTGATAGATAACCCAATGTAATCATGGGCAGCTTCCTGGATTCAAACCGAGGTTCTTAGCGGCGCCGGGTTTGTGCTTTGACGTGGGGTGAGTTCCCATCTCCACTGTGCACACGTGGCTCCAGCATGATCCACCAAGCCCACCTCCACATTGGTGGATTACCTGCATGCACCACCCCATGGGGCGATAATACTCGCAGCATGCTGTGATGTAATCTGCATTTCCAAAGAAAGGTTACCAAACATTGCATTATGTATGTATATGCAAAAAAACAACTGTAGCTGAATGATAAGTAGCAGGTAGGCTCGCCTCTCCCGACTACAGGATCGCCTTAAAATAAGCTTATTCGCATTTAACCACAACGCAAATTTTGGATTATTGTATTGGCATGGTGATGGATTTTGTTAAGCGTAAGTGGCAGTTTGTTAGATGTTTACAGCATTTTTTAGTACCAGCTATCAAATGCACACCAGAGGCATCTTCAAGTATTTACATTTTGGCAAGCTATAAGTGGACTCCAAAGAAATGATGATAGAATGCAGATTGCCTTCTCAACGTGGACGTCATGTCAATAAACAACTATGCATGTCCGTGATGATCTCTTTACATCTGAGAATATTCCCATTGCAGTCCTAAGTTTTTAAGTGCTGTCAAGCAGTTAGGATAGCAAATGCATTTAAGTAGCAGTTGTTTTGTTTGGTACTACACTAATAGCTTCCGTAGCATAAGGAATGTATTTGGTGAGTGTGGGGGGGGTGTTTGCGGAATACTAAGCATTCGAATAAAGCATTAATGTATCCCATTCATTATGCAGTATATGGAGCAGAGCAATACAACTCTGGGCTAAACCGTGGCATGGGACATGTAGTCTGACTACAGTCAGAACTGTTTTGAAAATTAAATACGGGAAATGTAATTAGCCGGTGCCTGTCATAATTTTTTAAATATATATTTCACACTCTCACAAACGTTGCAGTAAGTACACCATGGTTAGAGCATACGTTTCACATATGCAAAGTTAGTGACCTATGCATTTCTTACCCAGGAAAGTCATGTCATTCTAGATTTGAAGCTTTTGTGACTGCAAGGATTCATACTCTTAGGTTTTTTCGGTAAAGTCACATAGGTAAAAAAATTAATTAAAATTAATAAAAGTAAAATAAAAATCACGACGTTTCGGAGGCAACACAAGCTTCCGTCTTCAGGTGGAACCGTCACAGCACGATTGCTGTATCAAGTAATACAGCTGTATCAAGTAATACAGCTGTATCAAG
>CM025631.2:4402469-4435785 GCA_014621495.2 Entosphenus tridentatus | reverse complement strand
GCTGTATCAAGTAATACAGCTGTATCAAGTAATACAGCTGTATCAAGTAATACAGCTGTATCAAGTAATACAGCTGTATCAAGTAATACAGCAAGTAATACAGCAATCGTGCTGTGACGGTTCCACCTGAAGGCAGAAGCTTGTGTTGCCTGCAAAACGTCGTGATTTTTATTTTACTTTAATTAATTTTAATGTTATTTTTTTCCTACGTGACTTTACCGAAAAAACCTAAGAGTATCAAGACACTGTTTTAAAGTGTGTCCCGCGTTGGGGTGTTTGGCCAATTTCACTACTGAGTATTAGCTGCACTTGGAGGCAGGCTTTGGCACGGATACTGCGGCAGGGACATTCTTGTGTGTGCCACTTTGCGGCTTCACGGTGGCTAAATGTTAGCTACCTCGCCTGGTGTACAGGAGGTCGTGGGTTCAATCCCGACCCTGACGCCTGCTGTATATTTGGAATCTGCACGTTCTCCCCGTGGTCGCGTGGATTTTTCTCTGGGTCCTCCAGTTTTTCCCTCCACATTTAGAATCGTTTGTTTAGAGTATGTGGTCGCTATTCATTTCCGCACGATAAGCCACTTCGTTTAGCTATCATCTGCAGCCAGGTTGCTTCTGAAAAGAAGCTATATAGCTCAGTGGGCCCTACTGGTAAAATAAGAAATATATTTACATCATTAGACCTCTTTTGCCAGTACCAAAATATAATAATAGGAGTTTTCCCGTTTTTTCTGGCAACAAAACTGAAACTTTTTTTTACAAGGAATCATGTGTGCATTAACCACAATACTTGTGGTCAAAATGCAAAAAAACCCCACACTCTGATAAAATATATTAATATATTATATATGATCAGAGTTTGTTTTTAATATATATTATCAGTGTGTGTTTTTGTTTGCATTTTGACCACAGGTATTCTGGTTAATGCACACATGATTCCTTGTAAAAAAGGTTTCAGTTTTGTTGCCAGAAAAAAAGGAGAAAAAACCCCCTATTATTAAGAAAAATATTATTTAATAGTTTAAAAACGCACTAATACACAGCGACAAACAAGTTGGGGGGGGGGGGGGGCCATCAGGTGGCAGGGGGTGTGGCGAACTGTGATCTTGATTGGGGGGCTGCCGTACCAGAAAGGTTGAGAACGACTGCTGTTCTGCGTACGGTCACCTCGTGACCCAAGCTGACACCAGCAGCAGCAGGCAGTCCCAGGCTTGTGTCCTTAGTCTCAAGGCAGTCAAGGTCAACTCAGGATTGATTCCTTCTGGGAATGTTAAAATACTTACCACTTTGTAGGAAGTCAACAGTGCTTATCTGATGGATATTCTAACCTCTGCCATGGGAATGTGGAATGTTGGGCTCAGGGTTGGAAACAGAAGATGTACACCTCCCCACATTTTTTTAAAAAAAAGCACTTTATTTAAATTTGTATACTTAACACATATGCGCATCCATACACTTTATTTATGCTCTTTGTGTCTCTCTCTGTGTGTGTGTCTCTCTCTCTCTGTCTCTTTCTCTCTCTCTCTCTGTGTCTGTCTCTCTGTATGTGTCTCTCTCTGTGTGTCTCTCTCCGTGTCTGTGGTTGTCTCTCTCTCTATCTCTCTCCCTCTGTGTGTGTATCTCTCTGTATGTGTCTCTCTCTGTGTGTGTCTCTCTCTCTGTGTGTCTCTTTCTCTGTGTGTTTTTCTCTATGTGTCTCTCTCTGTGTCTGTGTTTGTCTCTCTCAGTGCATATGTCTCTCTCATGCCTGATGACGGTTGCTTGTGTTGCAATCGAAACGTCGTATTCTATTATTCATTTTCTTTTATTTCTACGTGACTTTACCGAAAGAACCAAACAGTAATTCCTGCAGTCACGAAAGCTTCAAACCCAGTTTGATTTACGCTGTATAGCACTTGAAATACATCATATACGAGTGGATCTCAGCCTTGTTTTAGCTACTCTACTCCCCTTGTTGAATGTTGTTTCAACTGAGTACCCCCTTGCAAGAGCCAACATGTTTCTGAGAAATAAATGTATGAATAATGAACGTCAATATTTTTTACCAATTGTCCATTCTGTGAGATATCCTAACTAGCTAGTAACTTCAAGTCAATAACAAAATATATGCAACAGACGCTCTGCCTGTATGACGTAATTTGTTCGCGCTCGCCAGTTACCCTTGTAAACACGCATCGTTTACGATCAATGAGTTTAGAAATGCATTTTATATTGTTCGAGGTTACCACATGGATAAAAAATTTTTTATCGTAGTTATTTTATATTGGCGGATTCATACGTGATTATCCTCCAATCACTCTCATGTACAATATTTATAAAAGGCAAAGTTGTTAGTATGTGTGTCTGTTCAAAATGTTTAGCGTACTTCCCGACATGCAACAAACTTAAAAAAAAATGTGGGGGGGGGAGCTCAATAATGCATATATATTTTTTGCACGGCAAGTGAGCTGTGACGTCACACTGTCACGTGACCCGCGCATGTGAAAGCGTAACGCATTGTCGTGTAGTGGTTAACGCTGCGCTACGAACCCGGCGACCCGAGTTCGATTCCCGCTCACGGCCACCACCGGTGACGATTATTTGAACCGGTCCTGGGCCTCCCCTAGGTCGACTCAGCCTCGAGCGAGTAACTGGTGTATGTGAACATCGCCAGTGGGGAGACAAAAGCGGCCGGGTGTAGTTAATCGAAGTCCTGGGCGAAGCCGGGTAGTACAGCTAGTGTACAATATAAATTCACACATTTATAAACACATCTCACGTATCCCCTGCGACGTTGCCACGTACCCCTCGGGGTCCGCATATTGTAAACAGCTGCGGGAGTGCAGTCGGTGAAGCAAAGGACTGAATATGTGTGGTTCCGTGCGCTCGTTGTAAATCATAATTATCGTTAATAAGCTCGGACTCTGCTCTGCCGAAGGATAACTCGGCAATCATTTCTGATATGAAACAAAACTAGTTGGCATAAACAACTGCGTGCCTCGCACTGCAGTTTAAGACCACATTTATCATTGAGAATTAACGAAGTTGGGAACACGTGTAAGGGACATCCTCTACGTTTCAGTACAAAGCTGACGGGCAAACATTACACGAGTAATTTAATCAGTGGCAATAATGGTGACAGGCCATCGTAGTGCCCCGTATTCCTCAGCATTAAAGACCCAGGGCATTAACCTCATCAGGACACCGTACACCGTACCCAGGTGTTGATTGGCACAGACTAAGGACCAAGGGGACGGGAAGCGTCGACGTGGCTCTGGGGGCTAATGCACCGTGCCAGGGTACTGAACCAGCACATCTGAGATCTGGGGGGGGGGGGGGGGGGGTTTGAAACCCGGGGCAGACAAGCGAAAAATGAACACTGCCTGCCACAAATCTGGACGGGCGCTTGCATGCGGGGAATTAGACCGTTCCAAATTCCAAACCCACGAACCCAATTTACTTGACGCAATTTTTCCCCACCTATAATTGACGTCTTGCGCATAATTAAAAACATTATGCTAATGTGTTCCGATTCCTACTTTCATTCGAATGTGTTTTGTTTGAAGTCTTAAGAAACGGCACACTGTGTGTATTGCTGCACCCCCCTTGGGTGTGCTACCCGTGACTGTTTAAGGCGCGCGGCTGCAAGGTGTGTTTTTGCTCACATTAAATGCACTTTGTGGGCTCCATCTGTGGCTAACAGCGGAGGGTGTTATTTTTTGGTCACACAAAAGCAATTTTGGAGCATTCCATCTTACAAGATGCCCCATCTTGGCGCTTTCAAAAATCAATTTCTGATTGCGGTGTGCCGGTAGTTTTTACTGCACTGTGCAAAGTAAATCTTACAGGCCGTCTCGGAATGATGCTTGTAAGAAAATAATAAATGAATGTTACGATAATGGAGATGCTGCTGCTGCTGCTGAAATACGGTATTTGTTTTCGTTTATCTTGTGGCCTGCTACTAGGCTCGAAGCTCGTCATCGTTATTGTCAATGCACTCTATCGCGGAAGGAAGGAATCGGACGTGGCTGCTCTGGTAGGGATAGCGCTCTCAGGAGGACAGACGTAGCGACGCTCGCTCGAGCATAAACGAACCTGCCTGGGGGGGGGGGTGGTCTGGCTGGGAGGACGGGGAAATCTCTCGCCTTATTCAAAGTGAAATGTGCAGCCATGTGGCTAAAGCTGTGGAACACCTTGATGGTTCTGCCCAGTGTCTCCTGGGCACGGGAGGATGGGGAGGAGGTGGTGGTGAAGGTGCAGGGGGAATAGGGAGGGTGGCAAGAAAGTGTCGGTGTGTGGACAGAGAACTCTATGCTCAGCTCTTTTAGTAAATTACTGTCTGTACCTGGTATCCATGTCTTGGGGGCCCTCCGCTTCATTGGCACAGAACAATTACACAGGATCATAGAATAGTGTTTCGGAATTCGCAAGGAAACATATGGTTGCCATATGCCTTTGTGCCTCATGATAATATATCATCGTGGTTGATTGTTATTGTTAAATGGCTTATAGTCGAAGGTTAAATTATTCAAACACATGGGTGCATTATAGCTATAATCACTTATGTATGCGCTCATTTACAGCTGAACTGTACATGAAGACTCATACACAACTCTCTTGACCTGTGATTCATGGATTTTATGTCCGGATAATTAGTAATACGTTATTCACGTTATCAGCATCGTCAGCAACAGCATCAGTTAATGCAAATGAGAGCCAAATGAGACAATTTCTCTCAAATTAGTCCTTGTCAGCGCATATGGTAGAAGTAAGAGTGCAATACATTGCAAAAGTACGTGTAAGCAAACGTTGTGACATTGATACGTACATTTCCTGTTCATCTAATTATCGTTAGAGTAAATTTCAAAGTTCATTCGGTGAAAATGTGCAATAGTAAATTCAGAGTTAAATAAAATTCGGAGTAAGAAATGCAAGTGGACAAATTTTACTTCGTTTCAACATGAAAATGGGTAAAGAATACTTTTAAAAAGTATTGTTAAAACATTTACTCGTCACTTAAACCTGGATGTGGATGTGCAATCCCGTTTCTGTGCACGTAATTTCAATGTAAATTACATTGAGAACACGTAGATGGGGGAACAATGGTAATCAGAGACGTCCCATTCACTGTTTAATAAGAAACACGTGCATGGCCAGGACAGATTAGTCGAAGGGATGCAACACAATCCCGGTGATGGAATGGCACCCAAATGAGAGAATATGCCTGAGAGGATGAACAGTGGACATCACTTTCACGGGCAGGAGCGAGTGAGATGTATGGATTGTGGCACTTATGAAGGGAGGTGATAGTGCTGTGAGGTCATCATTTAGCAGTGGATAGAGCATCCCTGCTGTTCATAATGGGTGTAACTTACAGTCCATTGTACGTTTGCATACTGTATTTCAATATACAAATATAATTTATAGGTACACCTATAGTATATGTAAAAAAAAATCTCAAGCATGCAATTCAATGTAATTTTTTTAAAGTTTAAGCACCACTATTTCTCCTTATCCCCCCCTCCCTCCCCGTCTTCCTTCCAGTGCCTTTGAACTGCTGTGAGCTGCAGTCTCCAGCTAACACAGGGACCAAACAAAAAGCAGGACAGTGCTATGAATTATTACCAACTTCATGAATAAGGAAGCAGGCGTGTTGTTTCCCGTGACCACAGGGACACATTTATTGATCTCTCAAAATCACATGGAAAGCTTCGTGTTGACCCTTCCACAATAATACTCCATGGACATGCTCTGTCGGATTTTTTTAAGGCGAGGCAATTGTGTCTTAACTGTGCTGTAAAACTAAAAAAATATGTTAATGATCCCCCGAAGATATTAATTTAGCTCCCGTCAATATTTGACCCATCACAATCAGCGTTTAGGTCGCATTTGCAGTGCGTACCACACAATAAGCTGAGTTGATGCAGGACCAAAACAGGTGTTCATTTACTTATATGCTCTGTCTTGATTTTAAGTTTTCATGACTGCAGAAATCCATACTCTTTGGTTCTTTCAGTAAAGTCACGTAGGTAGAAAAATAAATAATAAATCACGACGTTTCGATTGCAACACAAGCAATCGTCATCAAGTAGAAAGATACAACAGTAGAACTTCTGAACAAGAAAGGGCTGTTGCAACAAGAAGTTATATATAGGTTTGAGGTGGGTGTCACCCAAGGGTAAGTAGGCGGGGTCAGAGATGGAAAGGAGTCCCGTCGCCGTACGCACGTACAAAAGCTGCGTTAATGGGAGAGATTGGCATGTCAATTTTAACGAGTTTAATGAGAAGATAGCATGTCTGTGTCAGAGGACCGGGCATAGCACCATGTCGTGGGCAACACAAGCTGCGGCGTTGGCTGCTGCGCAGTGAGAGGCCAGGGTATGAACGCAAGAGAACCACCATAACGGTGACCGTGCCAGTGAGACATACAGCCTATTGAACAGCGAGAGCTTCATCGAGGCAAAAGCGAGCAGCGGTGGCTATGTTAGTGAGACCTCGGTCTGTTAATGTAAAGACATTTAACAAGGTGATGCAATTCAGAGAGTCGGAAATAACTGCGAAACAACGGCAGGAAGGATAGAAACATCACAAGCAAGTTATGACTTACCTGGTTAATACCATCCTTACAATGATTGCTCAGTTTGTACCCATCTTCTCGGTTGAAATTGTGTCTGTGTTTATATATCTGGATGGCTTCATGGACAAATCTTTGATGGTAGCCCAAAGGTTTGCAGAGTACCTTGGTCTCGGATAAAACAAATATCGTGTGAACTGACCGTGTTAAAACAGTGATCAGCCACAGCAGAGGTATTGGTTCTCCCGTGTTTCAAATCTGGCTTGTGTTCGCGAACACGGTCCGAGACATGTCGTTTCGTTTCCCCGATGTAACTGCTACCGCAGATACAACGTAATCTGTAGACACCAGGGTATTGCATGTCAGGAATCACATCCTTCACAGATGGGATCAAATCACGGATTTTGTGTACTATGTTGAATAGAACCTGGATCTTGTGTTTGTTCAAGATTTTGGAAATATTTTTGGGAACACCTGCTATGTATGGAAAGGTGATGGTTTTGATTGGGTCCTGAGATGGCTCTCTCCCCATGGTTGGAGATACAGCTTTGCGGATTGTGCGGTTTGAATATCCATTCATCTTGAGGGCTTGTGTACATGCTCTTCTTCTTTCAGCCGCACACTTCCGAGTGCAAATTGCTGCCGATATGTTTACGCACAGTGAGACCTTACGCAGTAATTGTCCTGGGAGAGTGTGGGGGCCGACGTCCACCCCAACACCCTTGCTGGGCAGATGGGGCGCAACGTTCGCCCCCTCCACTCCCTCCCTCATCACGTCGATCGGCCCCCGCCGGGCCCCCACCGAACGAGTGATCGGCCCCCTCACATTAGCGCCCCCTCTGAGGGACATCGCTGAACTGCTGGCTCACCGCCGCACGGGGTTACTCCACACGCACCTGTACACCAACGTTGATACTACGGCGGCGGCGAGCATGCTCACGCCCCTGCCGGCATTCAAACTCTGATATGCGCACGCACTAAGCCTGATGCTAAATGGCTGCGCGAATGCGCGCAAACGTCCGCACTAAGACGCGCTCTAAAGCGGCTGCACGAACACACACACTCAAATCACAAGCACTACACCGACGCTACAGCCCTGCGCTCGCTCTCCCGTGCAGACTGTCTCCCCACGCAGTTGCACCACATGCAAATCGTAGACACCACACCGATGTTCTGTACTAGCTTTTTATTTGCAGCGCAAATACACACTACCTGGGGGGGATTATTTTTCGAGAAGAGCCTAGCCTAACTCTGCATATGCACCCAATTACTGGAACGTCCTACCATGTACCTCGAAGTTGTACTCACGGCGTCGCACGGACGCGGTGAGAGTCAGAGGGAGAAGGACGAGAGAGAACTGTACCTATCACTGCCCCGTAGCAGCACTCGCTGGCATCACACGGATGCTGTGAGCGGCTCGAGGAGGCAGGACGGCAGGGAGTGGGTATTGACGGCCCAGAGGTTGAAGACAAAGAGAGCAAACACTGTCCAGGGCCACTCTTTTAATTTCTTAAACTTCAAAGGCCCAAGGTGACGTCGCACCGCGCAGCCAATAGTGTGCTTACCTGCGCCGTTGCCCCTTTTTTTCTTCTTTTTTTTCTTCTCTACCGTGGTATAATCCCCTCACTTCAAAGGGCTGGGATGGCGTTTGTCCCGCGTGACCAATTGTGTGTCTCCCTGTGGTTACCGCCCCCTTGTTACTGCGTCCTTCCTCGGCCACCCATTGTCCCTCGTTGCCCATTGTTTGGAAGGGCGCCTGGCTTACGCTTTTCCTTCTTAATATTCTGCCCTCCGTACTACCCCCAATGTTGTGAGTAACTCAGTGCGGTTGGCCCAGTGAACCTTTTCTTTCTGCACCCATACAATTTTAAGCCAATTTTAGGGGCATCGCATTGTAACCTGTCCTGCGAGGGTTGGCCAATCTCCTGGCACCGGGAAACCGTGGGACTTTCCCTCTAGGGGCCCTTCGGATTGAAACCCGATGTGCCAGGCAATCCCCCGCCATGACACTACGTGGGTGCATGTGCTGCGTGTGCTCAGGGTGGGGCGTAGTGGAAAATCACGGCACTTGCGGAGTTGCTCCATGGTCGAGGCACCACAAGAGCGCTGAATGGGCCGATCATGGCAGTGATGCGAGGCAACGCGATTGTTCTTTTGCCTCCGCCCTGTGGCAGTCCTGTTAGATACATTGCACATTGCTTCAGTTTTTCTTATCTGAGCCTGCAGCTCGCGGTGCCAGCGTGCATATTATATATATCTCGCGGAGTGCTTGCCACGTGCCTTTTCATTGGGACAAATGCGGCCAGCTATGTGTTTTCAAAGCCTGCCCAGCAGCAGCAGCAGCGCGCCGAGGCACAGATGTTCCGAAGGTGGTCGCTACATCCGTGTGCGTTGATACAGCCCCAGAAGATGAATTCATTGGCCTGCAGCACTCGGTGTGCCATCTTGATCTGCACATCACTGTTAGTGCACATTCATTAAATCATATCCCCGGGCCCACTGCTTTGCTGGATAAATTTGGCTTCAGTGCTAATGCAGCGCGAAACTGGGGAATTATTCTGTGATTATGCACAACGTGCTTATTAAAACACAGGGAACTTATGTCTTTGTATTCGAGTATTTGCATGACCATTACTGCATTTCACACGTGCCATTAAAAACAAATTTGTTTCAATATGAAGGACATGCTAATGTGCCTAATACGTTGATCCTGCGTGGTTTAAATTGACTCATTATATAGTAATAGGGTTTTACCCTTTCAACTGGTACAAAAACTGACACCTTTATACAACGCATCATGTTTGCAATAACCACAACACAAGCAGTCAAAATGCAAACAAAAAGAAACAACTCTGATGATGATGATGATACGCACTGTCCTTGACGTTGATTGGTCCACACCCGAGACAGCTTTTCTTAGAGCCTAGTCTCCATTGGTGTTGGACCAGATGACGCTTTAATCAATTTTAAATCAAAGATTTACCAATGACAACATTCACATTGCAAAAACGAATGAAGCCCATGCCACAGTGAGCAATACCCCACTGACAGCAAGATCCACTCCACTTGACAAAACAAATCTTGGATCAGGAAGCTGGGCTAACCCTTGTCTATCAAATTATTATTTGTCTTATTCCCAGTAGCTGCATAAGATAATGGTTTTTGTCCCATTGCAGATGCCTTCTATCATTTATACCGTCAGAGCTGGTCATGCCTAAATTTAGGGTAAATATCAATTTTAAGAGAGCAGGAGTGCTGGCGAAAGAGGTCATTGGATGTTTGGGTGGATGAGTCAATGATGACACGGCTGAGACCATCAAAAGTCGCTACACATGAGAGCACCATCACTGCAAGTCGTAATCCAGGGATTGAACCATAGATCTCAGAGGTAGCGGCTCAGCATTCTGGCATGGGCATTGGGCCCCCGGGTCACCCGTTCATCACGTGTGTCTCATCCCATTGCATTTCAATTGCTGGGCTTTTTGTTCATGTGGTGATGTGTGATCACATTGCAGCTTCAGTAGATTCTATGTGATTATTATTCCTTACTATGAGGCATTCATCCAACAGTGGATAGATCACGGATTTGTATGATGATGTTGGTGATGATTATATTGAGACTGCAAACGTAATGATAACCTTGCTCATAAGCGGTCTTGGAAAAGAACACAGTTCACATTTTAATTCCTGAAGACTGCAGCAAAATAACCCGTTCAGCATTATTAGCCATATTATTTCGTCACGAAACCCATTTAAAAAGGAACATGGCTTTGGGAAATTGAATACAAGTATTGTTTAGCAAATTGCATGGTTCTTTGCTTTTTCATTATCCCGGGTGTCGATGATGGTATCCTCTATTATTATCAACCTATAATTACAGCAGCAGTTGAGCCAGGTCGATAAAACTAACGACGTATATATACATACACACACACACTGGGTAGTATGAACATTCTATAGCACGACTATCACCCCTCTATACCTCCCAATTGTTCATTATGGCAGAATCCTGGGTGTGATTGTTTCCCCATGATTCCTCTACATGCTGCTGAAGATCCGCTCAAGCTTTTGCAGTTTAAAACATATCAAAAGTACATCACGAATTGTGTTGCCAACATGTCAACCATGCAGGTGAAATTACCGTATAATTATGCATTCATTCACAAGAGGTGTTTGCGTTAGATCGCGTAAATATATAAATGTGTCGTTAAACCCGCCACCGCCCGACACAGCCAACTAGAAAGGGTTGTCACGTAAACAGAACGTGCAAATTCGTCACTCGTTCATTTACATATTTACGCAATTTAACCCCAAAAAACCCTCTATTATGTATGATATTGGTCCCGAAAGCCTACGTGTTATGCATTCATTACTTGAATGTATCTATTGATGGGGTGAGCACAGTCGAAACACACACAGGAGTAAATACAGGGCATATGAATGTGCGGGAGTATGTAGGTGATGCCGGTTTGTTGGCCAGGACTTTTAGAGCCGTGTCATTGCTGGCAGTCTGAGGCATTGAAGTGCAGACCCTGAGGTCTGCAGTGTTCCTAGTAAAAAAAAAGGGGGGGCTCCTATTGTAGGATTGCAAGTCTTGGTAGAAGATGTGTACGTGATCAGTAATATCCATAAGGGGGTTGTGTGAAGGTCAAGAAGTGGTGAGATGTTAAATTCCTCGCATGCTATTTAGGAGGTCGTGGGTTCGATATTTGGAGTTTGCGTGTTCTCCCTGGGGTCCAGTGTATTTTTCTGCGGGTCCTCTGTTTTTTCCCTCCACATTTCGAAACGTGTTTAGAGGATTTGGCTGTCATAAATGTCCACTTAATGAGCCACTTCATTGAGCTATCAACTGTGGTACTTCTGAACAAGAGCTAAACAGCTCAATAAAAATGTCTTAATTTTCTGTTTACTTTATGTTCATTTATGGACTACAGAAACCATTACGGAGGTGAAAATAGATGAGTCTGAGTGTAAGTAAAATGGTATTTGAGGTAGGAGCGCTTGCTATTACTGTATGGATCAGAGAGTTGGATCCTAACTAAGCAGCTCAAATAGGCTTTTGACATCTGAGGATCACGCGTCCGAGGCGGATTGTTCGGAATGTTGTGGCAAGACAGGATAAGCAATGTAGAAGTTTGTAAGAGAACATGACAGGTAAGTGTTATCGATATGAAGAGGCAAACCAGATTGTGCTGGGTGGGATTTGTGTTGTAGGGTGGCAGAGTGCCAGTTACAGAGACAGGCATTGGGAGTGCTCTCCACAAGTTCGGTAACCAAGGGGAAGCGAAGACCGATGGGCAGAGGGTGGGAAAGTATGAGGGCAGATCTTGGAGATTGTGTGTCAACTGTGTAGCAGCTGCGTAGATATGGAGGGTAGAAAGTTTTGACGAGGTGGGTGGCATCAACGGCTTTGGCAAAGGTGAAATCCTGAACTTGAATTCTTAAATAAAGGGTGACACTTTTATGAACGCGTTATGCAATGTCCCATTTGGGAAGGTTATGTTGTGCAGTTGGGAAATTAATTCAGCTCTGCATTTTCTGTGTTTTTTTTATCTAAGTTCATCGCAACCATCTCCATGAGTTTTAGAAATGCAAATATTTGTTTTACTCTGGTGTAAATTTTCCAGAGTAAAGCCAGAAAAAAACACAATACATATTCATACTGAATCTTTTTTTTATTTCAAAACTGTAATTAAAGGTTTCAACCCAAAATCTATTAACTGTGGTGTTAATGCTACTAAAATGCTTCGCTTATATTGAGTAATTTGTCAATATAATCATTATATTGTGTTATTCCTTTCAACTGCATTGCAGTATGCAGCATCTCTTGGGAATTTAAATATTATGCAGAAAAGCCCAAGGCTGAGAGAACATAGATTAACTACATTTATGCAGCTTGCACAAGAGACGATAACTACAATGCTATTGTCATATTACCTTTGTCATTTGTCTACAGAAAAATCTAGTGAACTGCTTTGAATGTTTACTGTACACATTTATTTTGCGTTGTCGTCATCATCAGCCGTGATACATCTACTGCGGGATGAAGACTTCTCCAAGTCTCCACCATCCTTGATAGTCCAGAGATGTAACAATGCACCCAGTATTCCCACTCTGTCGCATTGGCTGCCACTCTACCGTTATTCTTGGCCGCCAGCCATCCCGCCTTCGAGAAACGTCTCCTATCTAGGCCCATTTGCGTTTCTTAACTGTCAACATGATGTCTTTAACCTACCTGAAGATGTAAAAAACAAATATCCATGTGTTTCTCCTTTCAATCGCAGTGGAATTTCGGTTGTTTCGCTCCTTTGGTTGTCACTCAATAATTATTCCACGAAATGTTGTCATCCATTCAAAGTTTTCCAGAAGAACAAAAAATCCACATTTATATCCAAGTCTATTACTGGCAGAAGGAGTTGTGCGTTGTAATGTTGTTCCCAAGATACCATGCCAATAAAATAAATATTACAGTTTGCAAAGTTTTATTCGAAGTAGAAAAATTCTGTCAAAGCCATTTTGTTATATTCTCCATACAACTGCAGATTGAAAAGTATGACTGTACAAGGAGGAACTAAAAAGTAAAAATTTTTTCAGAGTCTATTTTCTGGATTCACTTGGTCTTGCCGCATTGGCAGTGGACTATCATTACAGCCCAGATACCCATGGATTTCACAAGCAGAGAGCACACTGTGGGGGCCCAGCAATGAATACAAATCAGTGCAGCCCCTAGCAATCTGTCCCACTGTCAGCATGAATTTTCATTCCCTTTACTATTCCTCTGTCGAAAGCAAAAAAAAATCAAAATCACTCTTGCAAGCGGGCAATGTTTTTCTCGTTGAATTTAAATATTTTCAGTTTTTTCAAATGTTAAAAACCTAGCCAGCTGATAGATTCGTTATAAAATTAAGTACATAAATGACGACCGCTAAATAATTGCAATTGGCTCTTTTGTTCAAATTCAACAATGAAACGTGGAAGAAAAATCATGGAGATGCATGGAGTCCATTTTTCTTTTAAACGTGTTTGTCATCAGAAGTATTTACTTATTCATGAATGTGTATAACCTGCTATGACATAGCGTTTAACGACAAAACGTAAGGTGTGTAAATGTGGCACAATGTGCAACGACACATTTAATAATGAATAACCTAACCAAAAAGTACATGGAACTGGCCTCGACAGTCGAGATTCTTGCTGTTAAAATGTTTTGGGTCTTTCGCTAAAGTCACGTAGATAGGTTAAAAAATAATAAAAAGAAACCAAAAACTACGTTTCGCTTGAGACCGTCACCCGATGACGGTCGCTTGTGTTGCGATCCAAACGTCGTAGTTTTTATTTATTTATTTTTAACATATCTACGTTACTCTACCGAAAAACCCAAAGAATATTCCTGCTATACTCGTTGGTTTTTTCGGTAAAGTCACCTAGGTAAAAAAATAATTAAATGAAAAAAATAAATTAAATCACGACGTTTCGGAGGCAACACAAGCTTCCGTCTTCAGGTGGAACCGTTACAGCCAAATTCACTGTAATAAGTGAAGAGAGCTAATAGAGAAACGCGACTATATAGGGTAAGAGGGGGGGAGAAGAGTCAAGGTAGGGCTATTAGCTATCTTCACTTATTACAGTGAATTTGGCTGTAACGGTTCCACCTGAAGACGGAAGCTTGTGTTGCCTCCGAAACGTCGTGATTTAATTTAGTTGTTTATTTATTTGTTACCTACGTGACTTTACCGAAAAAAACAAAGAGTATGAATCCTTGCAGTCACGAAAACTTCAAATCTGGAATATTCCTGATATTGTATAAGGGTTGTGAGAAAGAGGAGCAGGGAGATAATTTGCATAAGGGTACGTTATGTGCAAATTACTTGGAATGGCGGCTTGTGATTGGACTTGGGGCAGGATCGGGTGTCTCCCAAGCCTATGTTTGCCCTTGCCTACTTTCCCCCGGGGTTTGAATCGGCCAATGAGATGCTGTCCATCATAGAATCGATTCTTATTTTAATTTTAAATCTATTCTACCCAAATCTATCCAAGAGAATCGATTCAAATAGAAGACCTAAAAACTTTCGAAGCGGTGATTTTAACAGTTTTAATAGTTTTTTTTTTAAAGCCAATCATTAGTTGCTGCACCGCCCCCATGCCGCCACCATACAAATGTCCTGGATTATTTGTAAACCGGAGCCTGCTTAAGTTTTAGTGCTCTATAATCCTGATCAACTGAATAAAATTACCTACAAATTGATGTTTCTTTCGTATCACATCAATGGCTAAATCAATAACTAAAAAGAGTTTAAAAAATGTTAACCATTCCAGTACTTTAATTTTGTCTATGTATGAGGGAAATTAAACGTATCAACTAATTTTACTTGCATTAAAAAAGTGGAATATAATGCACAGAATGGCACGTACTTCATGAGTATAACTGCAAATTGACTAGTCAATAGGTGTGATACAGTAAATATTAAAAAGTTAAAGCCCCGTTAAAAAAACATTTCAGGCCATCTTTCATTGGGTACTTTAAATTTAAAATAGCGGACAGCATTGTAGCATTATAATTCAGTCAACTCTCCCATCTCTACAAGAACCGGGACCGCTATTTCAATGGAATTGAGGGAATCCAGAAGCTTTTGTCCCACGTGAATTAAAGAAAACCATCCGAATGAAGCATTAGACATTGGTGCGTGAATAAGCCCCTTGGACTGCTCTGTGAATGTTGCTCAATCTAAGGTTAACAACCTACGTGACTGAATAACTCAGCATTCATTGCACCTGTCACGAGGTCAGCTTGTACAAGCGAACTGTTTGATCACTGCTTTCTCTGTTGATCGCCAAAACATGCCATTCGGCAGTGACACAGTAGGCTCCAAAGACCATTGTGGAAACATCTATATGAGGGGTCAATTGCGTTTTTATTTTTTGTTTGTTGCGGTTGCCGAATGGCTCACAGGGCTATACCAAATCAATGAAACTGAAAACTGAAGGTCAAACAGTCCAAATGTAAAACTACCCATAGCTTGAGTTGTCAGACATTAATCACTGGCCCTTGGTAATTACAAATATCCAATGTCTCTTTTGGAAGTCATAAAGTTGTACCTGGTTCAGCGAAGGACTTGCACATGAATGTTGCATCCTTTTGTTCAATTGTCAGACGAGTTGCTGCAGGACCCTTATAGCCGGGCAATATCAACATAATGCATTTTAAGATATGTATTGACAATCATATGAACCAGCTAAAATAAGTAGGTACATACATACATTTATAAACGTGCAACTCTTACTCTTTGTTTTTTTTGGTAAAGTCACGTAGGTAAAACAATAAAATAAAATAAATTAAATCACGACGTTTCGGAGGCAACACACTTCCTTCATCATGTGTAAAAAAGGCACAGTTATTTTGCTGTGCCATTTTATTTAGTTGTTTTCATTTATTTTATTCTATTGATTGTTTTACCTATGTGACTTTTCTGAAAAAACCAAAGAGTATGAATCCTTGCAGTCACGAAAGCTTCAAATCTAGAATCCGTGCAACTCTTATCACCTAGGTATCATGGGTAACCCGAGGTTGATTTTTGGCCATGGCTAACATTAAACATCAGCGGTGAGTGATATCTGAAGTGCTCCAGGGCCATTCTTCATGAAGCCACACTGGTTAAATATGGTCAAAAAAAACCCCACAGCCAACACGGCATAGAGGGAACTGCATCCGACAGTCGGTTAACAAAGGGCTGTACGGATTAAATACGCCTTACACTTTGTAAATAATTATAATTTTCCTCTTCCTATTAAATTGGCTCCAGGATTATTTCTCTAGTGCCATCTCCCAGGGCCTAGGCAATCCCTGGTGTGATGTGAGGCTCTACTGACTGATGCAGATTCAGACGGACAACTCTAAATTTTCTTGAGATGACTCTGATGCCACACTTGGGATACTATTGATGATTGCAAATATGTGTACAGTATTAACAAACATAATTTACAACGCTTTGTCACTCCACTGCTGGATGAAGGCCTGCCATAGCGTGTGAGTAATGGCGATTGTTGGACCATACTTTACCGTGATGGTCAGTGGGGATTAGTGAAGGGAGGAGCCAAGTATAGTTTCAGATATCACTTGCCACCGATATTAACAATTGTACATGGATTCAACTAACCTTACCAGTGTGATAATATAATTACTGGACCACCACCACCACCACCACCTTCCTCTTAAAATATACATGACATATATTGTTTATATCAAAATAAAACTGTTTTACAGGAGAATCACCTCGTCATTAACAATTTGGCTTTGGTTGATTTTTGAAATTGAGATTTCACAGGGCATGAGTAGATACCAATTTCCATGGTGCATGTGACCACACATTGTCCCAGTAATGTCTTTATTGCCACTTTGCGAAAGGCCAATACTCTTGCCCAATCACTATGTTCGTGCAATTGGTGCTGGTGGTGATGGTGCTGTTCGTGATGGTGGTGACATCAATCAAAACACAATGTCATATCCAGGCAAATACAATCACAGTGTCTCTTTCATCAATTTTACACCATATGCCACCATCTCTGGTGGCGTCCCATAGCATTATTGAGCATTTGTCAGACTCTAACCTTCAACGCTGTACAAAAAAAATGAGTGGCATACATGTTAACAAATTGGATATACCGCCATTGATAATTAATGATATAATTCGTCGTTCAGAAGAGAGCTCGTGAAGTGATGTGTTAAGGGAGCACACTGCAAATGCACCGGCTTTATACTGGTAGGAACCTCCTGGTTACACCAGCCCACAGGGGATTATTGTGTCTGTCCGTCCGTCGTGCATCCAAAAATGGCAGGGGTGGGGCTGGGTGGAGAGGGGAGGGTGGGGAGGGGCTGGGTGGGGAGGGGCTGGGTGGGGTGGGGAGGGTGAGGCTGGGTGGGGGGTGAGAGGGGTGGGGCTGGGTGGGGTGGGGCTGGTCACCCCGTGATGCCCTTATAAAACTCAACGTTTAACCTACTCACGCCGGCTTGTGCCCGCCATCACAGTCGGCCATATTTGCGGAATACACCACGCTGCCGTTGACCCTGGCCATTGACCGAGCAACCCAACGTTCCTACCAGCTCCCTCCGCAGGAATGTGTTTAAGGGACACTCAAGATTTATAAATACCTGCACACTCTGTGGATGCAAGAGATGTTGGTCTTATGCCCAAAATTAACCACATCTACTCATGAACAGATTGTAAACAATTTCTATATATACCACTGTTGTTATTTCCAATTCATGTTTGATGATAAATATAAGGGTTCCTTGTTAAATATCAAATAAAATTTGAATACTATACAGAAGTTCAACGTACATGCATACAGCAAGCAAGTGGTATATCCTTTGATTACACGAACACACTTGACAATTATGAAAAAAAATCTTATTAATTAATGTTTATTAAATTGCATCCTTCTGATGAAAAATATTTAAAGTGCACTTCAATTAGAAACATCATAATCTGTTAAAGGACATATGTAAATGAGCGGGGTATATCCTAATCTGCTTTAAGTGTGGCATCATGGCTTTAGTAAGCAATTTGGCTTACCAAAGCCGAATAGGCAGTATAACAAAGCCATTTTCTCAGTGATTGCTGTTCTCCCACTTTTTTTCAAAAGATTACATATATTACGGAGCTTAATCGATAAAACAGGCCAAGTTGTGGCCTGCTTTTTGTTATGATGGCGTTCGCCATATTGTCATGGGCACAGAGCTCTATGAAGGAGTCGTGCCTGCCACCAGAAAGTCAACGGATGTTGCGACGTCGCAATATTTGGCAGATAATAGTCTATAGATTTATTTACATTAACTTTTCATATTTAGACGTTTATGAAAAAATGTGTTTACAGCCTATGTGTGTATATATATATAGCACATATATGCTGTATGTGTACACACACATTGATGAAATCACACACAGGCAGCCAGACTAGGGCAGTTTTAGAATTTTTGGGTTCAGTATTTATTGGCCAATAAATTATTGCCCAATAAATACTGAACCAAGGCTCAAAGAGCCAGACCAAGTCACTAAGGCACAGAGAGGCTTAGAGAGTCCAAGGCGTTTATAGCATTCTCAGGATAAAATGGTCATACCGACAACAAATAAAACCTATATGCAGAGAATCATAGCTGTAGAAAACCATAATACTACCATATAGGACATGCAGCTGCAATGGTATAAGGTTGCTGATTTTATAGGTTGAAGGTTTATTTCAACTATAAGTGGTGAAGATAGTTAAAGAGGAGGTGATGATACATTTAAATCTCTATAATCACGATATTGCTTTGATATGGAGTGTTCATGTCTGTTTTGCTATTTATATAGCTATAGACACAGATATAACATCATTAGGTGCTGTATTGGTAGATTAAAGATAATACAATAATAAGCAGACAAGGGGCTGTTTCATCACCAATTTTTTTAAAATTTAGTTTATAATCAGTCAAAAGGCATTCTGCTCAAATGTTTTACAGCAAAAGTTGTCCAAGTAGAAAAACCCAAGCCGGTCTCAACGTCTCGTCGACACGTTAAAACAAGTGCTGTTCAACAAAGTTGCCTAGCGTTACAGGAAAGAGCCCTTCCACACACTGTGGGCCAAATTCAGCACAGTACTGTACACCAACATTTTACAAATTCATGGTCATTATCCACTCTCTGCAAAAAGAGTGCTTTATGACAAGCAGAATACATGATGCCGAATTGAGCCAAGTTGAAATATAAGGAGTTAACGTAACTATTCATAAAATAAGTGAACACGCTGTTGGATGTTTCAGTATGAATCTAGATGATTTATTCTGCGGGGTGACACTTTGGTAGAGCGTTTAATAATTCGAAGGTTGCTGCTTCAAATTCTGGGTGTGGGTTGACTTGGTTAATCATTCAACTAGGGACAACACTGATCTTCCTTTGGAGAGATCGACTGTGGGACTTAAACTGGGTCATCATTGGAGATATGGGGTGACTTATTTCAACAGGGAGACACTTTAACATTGACTCACGCAGAAGTGCAACTTCGCATATTCGAGAACAGGCTACGAAATGCGATCTTATTCATTACAGAATCAGAATATTTATTCATACTGGAGGAATCCGATGAGTTATGAAACTCTTTTTCACAGTGGTCCAGTAGACATTTACCAGCAACAACCAACAGAATCAAGCACTGTCTTGCACATTGTGTGTTGCTTGTGTAGCGAATGGTGTAAGTTTCACAGATGGATTTTAGTCAAAGTAAAGTGAAGATTCAAATTGAATATGATGGTGAGGGGAAGGGGGGGTGCAATCATTAGTCACCATGCTGAAACCATCAACTTACTGCACTTGAAAACCTGGTTAAGGCGTGGCTGAGATGCAGATTTAAACCCTGGATCTCAGCAGTGCTGGCTCCTTGCCGCGACCTCTAAGCCACCGAGGCCACATTTATGCTCCATTATATTTAGAGCTGTGTACCAGTAAGAGAGCCATTAGAACTTCACCACATTTTCCGATTCTTCTTTTTAATTAAACTTCCATGCCAATCTCTACACTATCTTTTATTATTCTGTGAATAATTTGGCATTTTTTAAAACATCTTTTAAACTGTTGGCTCTCTGGTACTGCCTTCACACAAATGCATGGCCAGGGCCACAGCGCATAGATGTCCATGCATATTCGTTGCCAGTGGTTATTATATAAACGACTAGAAAATTGTTTGCATAATTTACGTGCAAGCAGTATGGCAGCTGGTGTTGGCAGTAAAATTGGTCGCAAATCTAGATAATACCTTAATGTGTTTTTTTAGGTATTTGTATGAATTAATTACATTTTATGACGTTTTGGATACTTTTAGAGTCTTAGTTTCTGATCTCTGTTTTCTTTTCTTTTATTAACTTGCTTGTCTGTGACGTAGCACCAAATGCATCTGGTTTGTGCAACAAAGCTCCCTGCTAAATTCAAACTGAAAATTTGCACGGATCAAGTCTGAGGGCAGACATGGGTGTTATTAAATGTTCAAATGGCACGATCCATGAGTGTTTTCCTCTGACGAAAAAATAAACGGTCATATTTATTTAACCTTTATTGATCCAGTAAGTCTCATTGTGATTAAAATCTCCTTTCTAAATATGGTCTGACAGAGGATGTGTGTGAATACGGGGTTACACAGATGAACCACGCCATGCGGGACCTTATAACAAGTGCAGCAATTAACCCTGCAATACGGAATGTGGACCCCGTGCCACAGTCAATGTACCGTGTTCCACCGTTCCATTAAAAAATGTCAATCATAAACTATCTAACGTCAACCTATATTCCCGCCTCGCAGTGGAGATTCTTAACGTCGTTAAATCCGTGTCCCCCGTGAATCGGTGACACTGTTGTTGGTGCTTCTGATAAAGGAGCTTTCTTTTGGTGAGTGACACAGAAGTCACGTGCATAAATGCAGCACATTACCTGCTGTCTGGCTTTGATGTTGAATATCCTCTTACTAAAATCCCACAAAAGGGCTCCAGAAAGAAGGATCAAACGCTGCCGGCACATGTGTCCACAGAGGGGATCTGCTGCAGTCAGTCATGTGTCGACTTTCACCAAAGCAGCAGTATTTCGAATCGTTATTTATAATGCGTGAATTTGACAAACGCAAAGAAAATGGAACCAAATGCTGACAAGTGCACAAATAAGCACGGGGAGATGAATGTTTGGAAGTACAACGAGAGACTGAAAACAGAGCACGTGAATCAGAGAGCAGGTATAGAACAAGCATTATTATGGAGAGTTAAAAGTTAGGTGGACTTGGGCAGCAACACATCAATGGACGGGATGTTGGCCAATGAACAAGACTGGTGACGGGATGTTGGCCAATGAACAAGACTGGTGACGGGATTGCAGCTGAAGGAGAACACGTGATCGAGAAGATGACCCCCCGTAGAAACGTAGCAGGGATTAGATAAACAATGGCATTGTACGACGGTAATGAATGCCAATGATGGTCATATCGATTTTGAAGAACGTTGTCATGATCACATGTAGCGGTGGACGGACAATGGCTGATGACGGATTTATATCGCATCTAATTACAACGGCATCTTCAGATGCTGTACAAAACAGGGTGGCATGCGTATCATGTACATGGTAATATATATTATAGGTATTCTAAAGAGGAGAAGAGGAGGACCTTGATCCTCGACTTGACTAGAGGCAGGGAGCTGGCAGCACGGATTGCTGGGGTGAAAGAGCTCCATGTTGTGAGGGCAGCGGACAAGGAGCTGAATGGGCATGGCATTCCACTTCCATCACTGCCTCCAAGGCCTTCTACATCCCTGTATTTCGTGGTAAGACAAGTTCAGATAGCTCAGGAGAAAGGTGCCATTCCCACCTCATTGCCACCTTCATCCTGAACCCTGTTGTTACACTGCTATCCACACGCTCCTGCACTAACAGGGTTTACTGTCTGGGTAATTTATTAACTTGACTAATTTATCAGTCTTGATTTTAAGTTTTCGTGACTGCAGGTTCTCAGGTTCTCCACGAATTCTTACCACTCGCCAGTGTGTCTTCTGCCAAACGCCTGTTTGAAGGCAATGAAGTTGTTGGAAATAATGTGTTTTCTCTCTCAATGAACATTTACGATTTATGATGATCAACATTCGGTCAATGGTGCTTTTTCCTGGCCAAACGCCTGCTTTTTCCCAGCTCTTGACTGCCATGAAAAGCCAGCTTGCTGCTCCTGCTGTATATTAGTAAAGAAGACCTGCAAGGCTCCAAAAGTCCTTAATGCTTTCAGCATGACCTGCAGGTTGAGCTTCGGTATATTCGGCAATAAGGAAAATATCGACGCAAACATTTTCACGCGGTACATTTATAGCACTTTGCTGAAGTCATCCAAAGGATAGACTGGCCCTGTCACGGTAATGTGGATTTTTTTTACCGTTGTCCCAGAGTGACAAACAAAAAGGAGCACTGCACCATGCTCGTTTGAACAAACACTGACTACATTAACACATTCCTGTGGAGGGAGCTGGTAGAAACGTTGGGTTGCTCGGTCAATGGCCAGGGTCAACGGCGGCGTGGTGTATTCCGCAAATATGCCCGACTGTGAGGGCGGGCACAAGCCGGTGTGAGTAGGTTAAACGTTGAGTTTTATAAGGGCACCACGGGGTGACCAGCCCCTCCCCACCCAGCCCCACCCCTCCCACCCCCCACCCAGCCCCACCCTCCCCACCCAGCCCCTCCCCACCCTCCCCACCCAGCCCCTCCCCACCTTCCCCACCCAGCCCCTCCCCACCCTCCCCTCCCCTCCCCACCCAGCCCCACCCCTCTCATTTTTGGATGCACGATGGACGGATGGACACAATACTCCCCTGTGGGCTGGTGTAACCAGGAGGTTCCTACCAGTATAAGGAATCGTGTATATGTCAGCCTGGCTATCTGGCCACAGCTCCAAACACCTCAGCAGTTAATGTGCACAATACTGTTAATCCACATACCTTTAATCCAGCACATACTCCAGTCACTTGCTCACCGGCGGTCAGGCACCTCCTTGTCACTCTTCTATTGCTACTACCATGGTCACTGTTCCTGTGACCTTTTACCCATTGATTCCTCTGCCCTATGTTGAGCACTTGGTCTACCAGGATCATCCACCCATACACCCCACACTGCCACCGCATCGCACTGCTCGACTAAGAAATTCCCTCCCTTTGTCTTTTTTCTCCCCAAACTCTTCTAACCATACTCAATCCGCGAATCTTGTTAATTTTTTCTATCACAGTTATGAGATGGCCGTTCGTTGCGGGCTGCCTGACGTTATGGGCCTCAGGGCCCTGTGTTCTGCAAGTGTGTAAAAAAATATCACAATCCACATTACACTTTACAGGTACATTTCTGCATTCTCAACGGAGGGTGCACAGAGCTGATGATAATTAAAAATATGTGCCCAACCTAGCTTTCAGTAAATGTAAACGGTAAATCACAAACTCTGAACGCGTTCCCAGAGAGAGAAAGGGAGCTGTGCGAAAGTGCACGAAACAAGGACCACATTACCGCACATAGGTCACAGCTGGTAAGGCTTTGTCAAAGGTGCATTAGCCAACAGTCATCCCGCTGATTGAAAAAAATAACAACACACGTGTCTTTGTGACTGCCCTGGGCAGGGAAGATAATGTGTATTTATTGAATCCAGCATTGCTGCAAGAATGGTGCCTCGCCATATAGAATCCACTGTACCCGTGACTCCTTCCTTGCAATAAATGCGATACGGACAAAATTCCACTCACGTACACCCACACCGAGGAGATGTGCATCCGTAATTGACAGCAATTTAATATCACGCTAACCCACTCCCCACCTGCCCGCACTCACTCACCTGTGTCCTGCCAGTAATTACATCAGGGTGGAAGTAGAAGTCCTCGTTTGACTGCTGCCATTTGGGATGAGGGCCACAGAGAAATCACCTTGGGGTGCCAGTCGCAGTGCAGCTATTCTGCCAGAACGCAGAATCACTTTGTTTGCTTGAAACTTGTGACCCAGTAGGTTTGCTTTCAGAGCATAGCATGGACGTAGCAGGCAAGGATCTGTGGTTTTATAATGCATGATAGCAATACCGTGAAAGGGAATTTATACATTTCATTGGCATAAAACAGTCCTTTGGCATACAATTATGAATGCAATTGTTGTTTGTACACTAACCTCCTTTGCAAATTATTCTTGAAAATATTGACAGTGATGAGCATATTTTAGGGGTTATTTTGAGGGCCAGATTTCATCTTGTTCAAGTATTATTGATACTACTTTACAAGGGATTCGCTTGTGATACGGATAATATTTAGAACATTTGGTATTTGCGCCATTCGTGTAGCGTTAGGCAGTAACAACGGTGCTGTGTGTTACAGAGTCCGCAGTGCATTTAGAGGAGAGGGAGATGGTGCTCCGTGTGACCTAAATTGAGACATTTTTGAGTAATTTTATTCAAATCTGTCAAATTTAGATCGTACGATGGCCACTCGTTTTTGAAATCATGTCAGGGGATTTTGAACATCCACTGTGAAGAAGACGGCCTGTATTGTTTGGTTAACACGCCCGCAGTAATAACCAGGGCAGCCTGCTGGACTCAAACCCTACGAACTCCTCCGCAACGAGTGGCGAACGCGCTAACCGCTGGGACGTGTGACTGCCCCAACGCAATGGGTAGACCACGGGACAACCCAGAGGTCTCCGATTCAATCTTCCAGCGCAGCAGTTACAAGGATGGGCACGTGTCTTGAATTCCACCTCTGTCCACCCAGATATATACATGGTGACACCACAGTTCATTGGCGGGTTGCATGTGGCGGGGTGCATTCTAGGTAATTTTTCCATCACGTCAAACCAACGTGAAAGAGTAGGCCAAATTACTCTCAAGTGGCACTGTAAAGAAGACCCTCCAGTAGAGGTCTTTCCATCAGTAGTGTGATCAAGAAATCGCAGGGCTGCACCTTTACCCTCTCCTACTCCATACTTGTGTAGTGACAGCGAATGATTCACTGAAGCGCGTGCCGCTGAGGGATTGGTAGGCAATAGAAATAGGGGTAACAGCCCGTTCTGTCAGTTGCACCTGTGGGCAAGGCACGGAGCCCTCTGGGGGATCCAGAGGGTTGTGGGGCCGAGGGCGGAGCCTGGCCACGCTGTTCAGGATCGGCTGCGATCTGGAGTGGAACTCGTGGTACCGTCGTCGTTGTGATCTTCGCCATCTTCAAGCTGTGGGTCTGGCAGCGTGTTGGCTGTCCCGACCCGGTGTGTGGTTATCCTCTAAGGCTGTGAAGGCCGGAATAAGAGAGAGAGAGTACCTCCTACTGGTGTCTGTGAATTAGCACACGACACTTGTATTAATTGGAAATGATTGAATTGTCTGCATTTTCATCATGCTTTATGACACGTTCATCCCATCATTGACAGCAGAATTTTGGTGGCTGTCACAATGGGAAATTATCTGCGAGTCTGCTTGCACAAAAACAAACAAGAAAAAAAACACTTTAGAAGATTGATACGAGCCTACCAACTGCAATCATGGGTTACTTGTAAGTGAGACGATCATTGATTTAAACTGCACTCCACTCTCCATGCTTGTCTGGTCAAGAATGCTGCAAACTTGTCAGCGTGCGTGGGTGGCATTATCGGTTCACACCTTACATGCAGTAGCGTATGCGGGTTTGAAGTGCATTCTGTAACAAGCAAAAAAATGCTCTACATGCATAAAGCCTTTCAGGCAAATATGATTGGCTCTGAGTGTGTACACGGCACGATTTTAATCTCGAGGTCAATGTGCCAATCAAGCAACAAATCCTTTGCTCATCTGCTGCATTCCAGCTTTAATCCCAGATTAAAAAATATTGTGGTAGGGCTTCTGAAGGTTACACTGTGGTTTGAAATTTGTCATGCATATTAGCCAGCTTAAAGTCTCCCCCTTACAATAATTGACCACTCCCTGTCATTTCCATCACACATTGGCCTGCTGTCGTGTTTTTTCTGAACCTTCGATGCTGTACAGTGAGGAAATGCACTTCCGTGTGCAAACGCATCGCGGTGTTTCAATGTGTTTAGATGTACAATGTGTTTAAATTACCATTGGGGTTAATGCCAAAAGCAGGGCAGCAAATATATTAGCTGAACATATGTCAGGCTAATATCGTTCACAGTGTGTGCGAGCTGCTGAGACCGGACTTGAGGCGTTTAAGGGCCTCGACGGACGTGGATATGGACCATATCAGCGGCGAGGCTGATTCAACCAGCAACCTTAACGCTCTTGTTTAGTGCAATTTGTTCTGAAGGGAGCAGTCGGCAGGCGATACAAATGCTTGTTTTTGAACGGCAGAATGGTGCATTGGTCTTTTGAAATTAGAGAAGACGTTGTTGAGATGCTTGCCATGCAAGCCATTGCGAACAACGCATTGCTGCAGTTGGGAAGGTGGTGGTGGTGGGGGTATTGCAGAGTGGTGGCGCAGTGCTTTACACACTGCACGATGGGCCCGGTAGGCTGAGTTGAATTTTGGCCATGGCTAACATAAGCGGTGAGTGATAGTGGAACCAGTTCTGGAGGCTAAGTATGGTCAAACAACCACCCATCGACTCTGGAAGGAGGACCGGCCGAGCTGAGATGCAACAGGGATTTGAACTCGCCCAGGATTGAACTGACATTCTCCATCCATTACAAGATCCAATAAACCTTAGACGAACCTTTGATCACCCAGAGACCGATCCTATATCGAGAACTTAGACTGGTTCCAGTGCGTTCTCTTGTGCAGCACCTACATTTTCTAATGCCCTCATAAGCATTCCACATGTAACTTCTTTCGCATGTTTAAGGCCATGCTATAGGATTACCTCTGACACAGGTAATCCTATAAATAAACTACGTTATGTCTGAATCTGTGTTTACGGTTATTTACATATGTATGTGCAGGTCTTTTTAGCAACTTTTTTATTCACATTTAATCGTTATTTACGGTGTATCCTGTGTGGAGTAAGCTTTACATGTTTGGTGGAAATTATTGTAGTTTTTTCTCTCGTTAGTTTGCATCTTCCCACCCTGCAATGTCCTGTAACTCTACTGCCACTGCTTAGTCTTGGGCTATGGTCGTCCTTGTAACAGAAATGCTTATCTCAATGGGCCTTACCAGCTGAAAGTTTGAGTCTGAACTCACATCCTTCCAATGATGTTAAGTGCTTTTTCATGTATTACCACCGAAACGATTTGAATCACAAGGCTATTGCTGTATACTTACAAAGATAAAGATCCTGTTATAGCTTTAACCTACCGCTGGGGCAAGTGCCGTTAGCTAGCACTTATGAAGGCCAACGTGACACACAAGTGAGTGGTGTGGATAGCACCACACCTGGCCGCCTTTGTCTCCCCAGTAATGATCTTTACACACTGCATCAGATACTAATTTAAGGCTGAGTCGACCTAGTACAGGCTCAGCACAAGTTCAGATATTTGTCACTGATGTTGGCTGTGAGCGAGAAGCGAAGTCAGTACCTTCCGTGCTTGTTGGTTGGTGTGCTAACCACTGCGCCACCGCTCCCCACAGATATGCACAACACTCTCTCGTTGCAAATACCCTCATTAACGTGGCTTTGTTCGTCATGCGCAGGCGCAGTGCTGCTGTCCAGTAAGCGGGGGTGCTGATCTGACAACACTGCTGTATAGACAACATTTCCACGTATCAGCTGTGACGGTAAAATAAAGCAGGGTCAGCTCACGCACGGTATTGCCTTTTGTATTAATTGATTTGTATTTTCATGCTATGTAAAAAAAAACATGACGTTAATCAGTACCGGCAGACGTCTTGAAAGCAAGCAAGTAAGTTTACAATTGTTTGATGACTTGAAAATGATACGTAATATGTTTGGTTAATAACTTAAAGAGACACAGGATTATAGCGACAGGGTAATAACACGAAGGTTGTATTTTCTGGGAGTCAGTGATTTCAGCAAATTGGAATGGCGTTGCTTCATTTATAGCACTGGCTATAATTAAACAAATACGTCAATAGAGTACTCGTTGCCTTTTTACATAATCTTACTTCATATTCATCTAGAGAGATGTGGCTCTAGGAAGCTTAAATTGTACGTGATATAGCTCATGTTACATATTCAGACGTTTGAAACAGTTGAATTTAAATAAAAAAAATCAGTGCTCCTGGTCAAGGTGTATTTATTGTAAGCTACAACTGGCACCTGTTGCATGAAAGCCAAGCCAATGCTGAGGATTATCACCAATTCAAAAGAGCCCTTTGTTCGTATATGCTGCATATGCCTGCTGTTGTTTGAACGTGCATGTTTATACTCAGGTTATTGATAACATTATATAGGAATAATAATATGGAAAATCATGATATTGTTGCTGTATAACATTGGAGTGTTGATACTGATGATTTAAGCACAATAAGGTCCTCGTTCTATATTCGTTAATTACCATTGATATAACGTGTTCTAATTTCAGTATAACTGCATAGAGTGATAATCATATATATATACGAGCCTCCACTAAAGTTCCAAGATGTGCCCCGAGATTCTAATATTTTATGGTACCGTGGCTATAAAACGAGGCAAGGAAGGTGTCTGTATATATGTTTCTTTATTTTCTTTCCTGAGTGAGTCCTTATTTTCCCATGTAGGGGGTATCCACAAATGATTTTCCAAAGCCTCCCTCGTCTGCTTCGTAGAATTGCACCCAGAAATCCGCCCACAAGCAGCTTTACGCCGCCGTTACTAGGATACTGAAGTCACGTGACGAGTGCTCTTTGCTGGTGGGAGGTCGTATACTTTCCCACCGAGTTTTAATGGCTGTGAGCTTTTTAGCACTTGCATTACGACAAATGTGATGCAACGTGTGATTGAGCGCTTAAAGTGCAAAGGTGCGCTGCATATTGATGAAATACATTGCATGTAAAGTGTGTGCGCTTAGTAGCGCAATTTGGATAATTTTGTGCCACTGTGTGCTGTTCTATCACATCTGAACGAAATATATAAAAATATGTTGCATGCACTGCATTGTGTCCCCTTTTTTTAGATGCCGCTCGTCTATGGAGGGTGATAAGTCATCGAATTTGTTTTAAACCTACTCTGAAATTATTGCGCAAATTTTTTTTTATTTTGCCGGAAGAATTTTTTGAAAAAAAATCAGCAAGCAAAACAACATCAACAGTTACTCATTTTTTTTAGATACCAATGTCTGGTATGTTAAACATGTTTCCCATTTAACCTTCGTTCATGCAAATTCTCCATAATATTTTTCGCATTGCAAAAACTTCACAATTAAATATGCTTCTCACTCTGAGCACGCAAATGTGTTTGCATTCTGGGCTTCCTTTCCTGTTAACAGTCGCCCTATGGCACAGCTTTGCAAAAGCTCAATCTGGGTGCCAAGACAAAGATGTCAAACAGTGGCACAAAGAGCCCCAAAACATCACCGTCATCTGGACAACATCAGGAAGACTTTGCTCCCATGTCATTCCCAAGTGTCAGAAAGCAAACGAGTCAGACTCGACGGAAAACGCCTCCCTCTTGCTTCCAGAGATCTCTCATAGTCCTCAGATGTGCGCGCTGGACATGCAGCTTGGAGACAATTTGTACCTGATCGCACCCAACGGCACGACCATGAACCCTGCCTACGTGTCCGCGTCGGAATTCTCCTGCCCCTTCAACGGGAGCTCCGGCGAACCCCTCCGCCTCTGGGCCCTCTTCGGCGGCCCCGTCTCGGGCGTTCGCCGCCTCGATCCGAGCCTGCTCGCCGAGGGAACGCACCGCTTCGCGCACGCCGGCGAAGGGAGCCTCGAAGCGGGCGCGCGCTTGGCCGTCAGAGTGCGGCGCCACGAGTGCGGACCCCTCGATGGGAACGCCGCCCTGTGCTCGAGCAGGGGCGCCTGCGAGGCTCCCGCTTCGGCAAACGCATTCCGGTGCCGCTGCCGCGAGCCGTACGCCGGGCCCTACTGCGACGTCGCGGCGGCCGGAGTCTGCAGCCCAAACCCGTGCGGGAACGGCGCGATTTGTGTCCCACGGACGGAGGGCGAAGCGGGGTCAGGCTACTGGTGCAAGTGCGCAGAGGGATTTGTAGGTGAGGAAGGAGGGGGAGGGGTGTTGAAATGTCTGCGATCAACTTGACCCTTTTCATTGTCATCGATTGGCACGCGTGTAGGTCAGAATCGGAATATTTATTCATACTGGAGGAATCCGAGGAGCTTAAAAGCTCTCTTTTTTGTTACAGATGTCTAGTAAGTATCCCCCCCCCCACTCCTCCTCCATCGTGTAGAAACATTAATTGTGTTCAGATTAGGATCTCAATGCCAGGCACGTGCACTGTCAATACGATGAGTGTAAAGTGATACGTTATTGAAATACGCGTTTTGAGTCCTATTTCAGTTAGCTGTCAGTTGGGGAATGTGCACTGCATTTTAAGTAGGCCATCACATTAATGATACAAGTTATAGTGCGGTGTTCAGTGATATGTTTTTGACTCAGGTGTTGTTTTGGTATCATGTTAATGATGTTTTCCTGGCATTGATACTATTAATCTGTTGAAGACAAAGCAGCTATTTAAGCTTCACATCAGGTATCAATGATGCGGCATTATCATATAATAATCACAAGACAGTATCGATTCATTGAGTTACCCATCAATATCGAGCATTAAGCCATGCGAGTAATAATCAATCATTCACGTTTCCTAAAGTATGTACGCAGTTGGTTCACGTGTAAACCCTGTAGCCAATAGAAATTCTACCACGCCACAGTTTCAAAAAATATTATTTTTATTTGAAGGACGACTCTGAATCATGGCAATTAACTTCATTGCTGGGGGGTTGGGGTGTTGAATTGATTGTAAATTTTCACAGATGTGAAAAAGAGCTTAAAAGTCCATCAGCTTCCTCTAGTTGAAATAAAGATTCTGATAACATCTAATAATACCCTTTACACATTAGCCATCTTGCCTCTAGAATTTGGCTCATAGTTTCCGGGATTAGAGCAACACTGGCTCAAACAGAACATAGTTGGCTTCAAGTTTTCAGTAGCATGGAGATAACTTCATGCTATACACAATGCTATCCTGTAATGAACATGCAAATACTGCAATGACAACACAGATAGCCGGAAAGTAATACAAACGAATTCAAAAAACGTTTTGAAAATACAATGCTGCATGTGTAAAACACACCAAAAATTTGAATTTACAACCCTCATTCATATCACTGCTGTGTTGATTATGGAGGTTCTTTTTTTCGGTAAAGTCACATAGAAGGGAAATAATAAAATAGTAAAAATAAAACAATAAAATTCTCACGACGTTTCGGCCACAACGCAAGCAGCCGTCCTCCGGTGAAGAACAGAGAATATGAATCCCTGCAGTCACGAAAGCTTTAAATCGAAAATTAAACTTCGCTATGCTGTTTCGTAGGTTAGTTAATTGGCCGATAACACCTTCATATATAGAGGACCGCAGAGCTCGAGAAATTGTTGGCGTGGGCTCACCGTGCGACTGCTGCCTTCCTGCTTGTCTGGTTCTTTCTCGAGCCTCTGAGTCAATCTCTCGCTTGGCTCGTTGAAATTCATATCATCATAATTATGATTACAGATAACAGTCTGCACTGCTCTTATCCATGGCCTAGGCATCAAACCCATAGCTCAGTATGCTACAACTTCCCTCTCCCCACATCACCTTTGTACTGTGATTTCTTCACGCATTTTATTTTGTGTATCTATATTTAATTAAAAATTTCAAATGATTTGCTGTTGCAATTGTTATCAGGCTGGAATTGTTCGGAAGCAGTCGGGGCATGCAGTGAGCAACGGTGTGAGCACGGGAGCTGTGTGGACGTTACTCCAAGCACGTTTGTATGCGAATGCCACGCAGGATACATGGGTAAGTTATCAGAGTATCACCGTGAATATTTGTAAATGCAGGCATATTATTGTCATTCAACGTATTCACCGAGCTATAGTTTTTGTTGTAGACTATATTACCACTAAGAGTATTGTCTCTATGTTTTTGTTATTGCCAATATCAATTAATCGATGTATCGCTAAGCCACTATATGCTAAGCCAAGCGTGGCAACTGCAGGAATACCGAAGATATTTATCGTGAGAATGCAAATCATTTCAATGTTCACAATGAAAAAAAAGGGCTTTAAGTCGGTATGTATGTTGAACTTAATTTGCCCAGTATGTAGCCAACTGTGCTAATCGGAGGTGCGAGAGTAGAGTCAAAAGCAATATTGAATCTGTAGGAATTGTTTACAGATGGCAATATAAAAAAAACGACTCGACCAATCTTGCCAACCTTAGATTGCACTATTGATGGGAACCTACGCTTTTTATATGATTTTATTGACGGAAAAACCCCTCTGCCACAGATTCCCAAATGAGGGGGTCGGTGTTTAGATTGCATTTGATCAGATCAACGTGTGCACAAGGCCGCATTCCTAGTCGTGGCATGGTGGCGGGGACGCGGGGGGTCTTTGTCAGTCCGTAACGGTGACACCCGTCGCTCGGTTTCGTGGCACACCGCCGCTTTCGTCTCCTGGGGGGTTCTCGTAGGGCTGCTCGCATCCCTCTGTGAGCCCGCATGCCGCGGCCACCACTTTGATTCGCGTAGAAAAAAAATCCTTTTGGAAAGCGCGAGACTTTCAAAGTCGGCCCGAGATGCAAGACTCCGCTGAACGTTTCATTTTGCTGCTCTTTTGACATGAGAAGCCTCGCGCGCTCCCCAGCGTTCGCGTGCACGCACCCCCTGTGCACCCGTGTGTACACGATGTGGCCAGACTCGTACTGTGACCTCCGCTGCATTTAAAATAATTGCCCGCCGAGGCAGCTGGGTGCCTTAGGGCGCCGCCGATGGCTGCTTCTCCGGAGAGATCTGAGCCTGCATTGCTGATATTTTGATTTGGTGAATGTGAGAGAAGACATGTTAACTCAAAGCCACAAAGTCAAAGTGCGTCGCTCCCCCCCCCTCCCCCATCGTTCGTCCCAAAAAAACAGGTGGTGCTCATTCTCTGCTCGAGGTGCTGAGCCAGTAGTGGAAACTCCACATTTCCATGTAAGGGGCCAGTACCTCAATAGAATATCGACTATTGACTTTTCACAAAGTGGTACTCATGGACAGGTTAAGTCACCTGAGGACGGCTGCTTGCGTTGTGGCCGAAACGTCGTGATAATTTTATTTTATTAGTTTTTATTATTTTTATTTTATTATTTCCCTTCTACGTGACTTTACCGAAATAACCAATAATAT
>CM025631.2:4381608-4402069 GCA_014621495.2 Entosphenus tridentatus | reverse complement strand
TTGGTTCTTTCGGTAAAGTCACGTAGAAGGGAAACAATAAAATAAGACAAATATAAAACAATAAAATTGTTTAGTAAATTTAATAATATTTTTTTATTATTTTATGGTTTCCCTTCTACGTTACTTTACCGAAATAACCAATAATATGAATCCCTGCAGTCACGAAAGCTTTAAATCGAAATTTAAGTCAGCGTTCTTCACTCATTTTCAGAGGGGGGGCACTTTTGCCGATAAAACATCAGCGCTGCCACACATTTGTAACCATTGGGGGTTTGACAGCACGATGGGGTGTTTTTCACATTTGTTGTGTCTTGTCGAGTGCCGCACGTCAGGGGCCACACGAAAGGCCACCAGAGGCCGCCAGTGGCCAGCGAGCCTTGCAGTGAGGAACACGAGGTGAAGTCGATTCCGTGGCAGGATTCATGCGAGCAATTCTGAGTTTACATCCTGGTCCCTGCATGTAAAGCACATGTAGATTGTATCCTACGCCTCTAAATTACTTTTTTTTTTTCAGGTTTTCACACATTAAGCGTTAGGTTAAAATTTTCGAAGCATATCCATATGCAATGTATTTTTTTGTTTTGTACAACAACAATAATATTGGAGGGAGTCACGCTAGCACAGACACAAATGTCTGCAAAAGCTGCATCCCCACGACAGCGATATTGTGGGGATATTGCACACCGCTGTTGCGTTACATTGCACACAGAGTTTGCCTGTACTGGTTAAGGGAACGAAACAAACTTTAATAGCAGATAGCAAGACTTGTGTGATGTGCCACATGGCACAAAACGTAACTTGCTCATTTAGAACTCAGCGGGGGGCTTTCTTGTGACTTCATTATGTAAAAATGTACAAATAACAAAAAAATGCGCAAATAAATAAAGGCGTTGTGAAAATGGTGACCTTTAAACTGTTCGCTCTTGCTTAAGGGCTGGTTGAAACAGCGAGCTTATTAAAAAATACCGTTCGCCTCTCGCCGCAGATTCCCAATGATGTACCGTGTGGTCTTGTTAACGCTGCTGCGTGCTATTGTGTATCATTCTGGAGCAATCGGAGAATTAAGCCAGGGTCGGAGGTTAATTCAATAAACATTATAAGGTTTTTAGAGCTGCTTCGTACCCTACGTGTAATCATGAACCACATTTTTGTTAATCGCACTTGAGATTGTTTAGCTTGTTACTTAGTTATTACAATCCAGAGTAATCTGTTAAAAGCTTGTGTTCTTGGAAATATGTGATATAGTAATTCTGTATTTGATTGTGTATGCTTTAAAATATTTAATGAAGGCAATTTGATGTCTTTTTGTTACAGTTTTGGCTTAATGTATTCATCAGTATCAAAACACACACCACTGCTTGTCTTGCATGCTTATTTTCCAGCATATGCCTCTCAAAGTTTCGTAAAACTGAAACATCTGTCACGAAACTCATTTGACAACAAATATAACATTTTCGAAAGTGCTACCATATATCAGAGAGCGCGCTTTTTAAATAATGTGTCAAACTGCACGCATTTGTTTGCCAGCTGATGGGGCATTCTCATTGGCTGCAGAGTATGTTAGCTTACAGATTTTATAGCATAAATGTTGACTCCGGGCCTTAGGGACTTCCGTTGCAGCTGTCTTCATGTCTATCAACGAGCAGATGTTTTTTTTAATGTGCTTTTCGCTGTGATTTACATACAAATGGAGAAACACGGGCCGACATGGAAATTCAATTAGATCTGGCAACCCTTTATGCTTAGAACTGCATCCACCTGTGCCACTGCCATGCTCTGCTGACACGCGCGTAAGAAAGCTCATCTACCAATGTACAGCCATGCATTCTGCTGTGGTAAGAGTTTTGTTTAATATTTAATTCCCCCTCACCCCCCCGTGGTAATTTTCACCACTGGCTCACATAATGCCCCCCCCCACCCCTCAACGCGGCGTTTTGGAGTTGAGCTGGTGTATCGCGCGCGGATCATCGTGTATCGAGGTGCAGCAAGCGTGCAGTGCTGGTGGATGGCAGTACAGCAAGTAGATTGTTGACCTGTGCTCACTTATCTTTTAGCCACTTCCGATTATCCCGGTCGGCTACGTACTGTGTGAAAGAAATTCAACATACACATATATTTTTGCATGCATGGGTTTTCTTGTGACACTCATTTTCCCCCCTTGCAACAATACTTGATAGATAAGGAAATTGAAAAGTACCCTCAGCAGGATCTTCCGAACAAAGGACTAATTAAAACATAATCACCGTATTCATCAACTCTACCTTCGCCACGAACGTGGTGGATTTCCTTAATTTGCCTTTGTGCACCGCTGCCAACACAGTCCTTTGATATTTTTCGTTATTCAATTTGTGATTAATTTGAATAAATGAACTTTCCTCGAAATATACACAGTATAAGTTTTGTGGACATGGTTGACACAGGGGTATGCCCACATACACGAGAATTCCTCATTATCGTCATCAGCCATGATACTACCACTGCTGGGGGAAGGGCTCCTAAAGCCCTCTCCATCTCTCATGGCTCCGTGACGCCACAGTTCGTCTCGCTCCTGAATATCTGCCGCCCTCATTTGGCTGCCACTCCACAAATAGGTCTCTACCATAAACCATCTTAGTTTGTTTTCTGGTTTGGCTACGTATGGTGCAAAAGCGGTTCAACATGTATGCTGTACATACATCCTAACAGTGCGTCCTGTCCAAACCCATTTAGCTTTCTTAACAGTCAATATGGGTGGTATTCAAAAAATCATATGTGCTTGTGTTTCTCTCTTTGTCTCGCATTGTAACTCCAACTCCACATCTCTCTACGCTTCCGTTTTCAGCTCCCGCATGTCACACAGCTGATATGCATTTATTTCCAACTTTATCATTTTCGGAGGGGGGGGGAAATGGGAATGTTATTTTTTGCAATATCAGGTTACATTCTCCAAAAGCACTTCCAACCTCTGCTCTCATTCTCCTCTTTAATTTAATCATTTTGATTCCCGTCCACATTCAATAACTGCCCTCGGTGTACGTCCTCTGATGTGTGTTTCCATTCGTGTCTCTCCAACAAATATCTTCACGTGTTTGGCAGGACGTGAGTGTCGATCGACGACAGAAATGTGTAACAATTCGACGGCTCTATTTTCTTTTCCCCAATAGGGCCGACTTGTTCTGCTCCGAGACATCGGTGTGCGTCTCTCCCGTGTACGAATGGTGGCACCTGCATTGAGGTTCCAGGAAGTTTCGTGTGCATCTGTCCTAAAGGTGAGGATGCTGCTTCTTTAAAAAAACAACAACAACAACAACACATAATAATAGGGTTTTTCCTCTTTTTTTTGACAACAAAACTGAAACCTTTTTACAAGTCATCATGTCTGCATTAACCACAATACTTGTGGTCAAAATGCAAACAAAAAACATACTCTGATAATATATGCATTGTCCTTGAAACTGATTGGTCCACACCAGAGACGGCTTTCTTTTGAGCCTCGTCTCAATTGGCGCCAAAAGGCATAAAGCTGTTGACAGAAAAAAGGGGAAAAACCCTATTATTATATTTTGGTACTGGCAAAGGAGGTCTAATGATGTAAACCACAACACACATGCGTAAGCTGATTTGATATTCACATGCGCTTGCAAGAGGCATTTTGCACTGTGGCTACTTCATTGCGTTTGTAACCAAGTCCGAACATTTGTTATTGCACACTCTCATGAGTCCAGGTCATCACCAATGAACAACTGTTTAAAATATTTAGCAAAACTGACTCAGACTCAAGGATGGATTCCAAATATCTGCCAATAGCTGGTTTTAATTCAGGGCATATTGTTTTCTGTGACATATGGTTTGGAAGCGTGGACACTGTCAAAGAAAATAAAAACCACTCAGGAGAATACAAAGAAGTATGTGGAGACATCATATTGCCTCTCTTTATAAGTCAAAGCATATTTATTTGTTCCAGGTATATGGGTATATTTATGTATCAAGTGTTGATTGACTTTGTCTTAAATTAAGGTTAATTGATTAAAAAAAAATTGCATTGCAGCATTTTATCTACATGTATATATAACTGCAATTGATATAAAACTCGACATATAACAAAATACATTTTAAACCATTAACATCTGAAAATGTATCTTGAAGGTTTAGCATTGAGAAGTGTGTTATGATTTAGGCACTGTCAAGATGGGCTCAAATGAAACTGGAATTGGTCAGGGCAATTATTTTCTTACACACAAATCATGGCTCGTACCGCATTTGTGTAATTTAATCACATGGAAGCATCGGCAAACTTACAGTTTCATGTGTGCATGAAAAAAAAATATTATTGTATTTTGAAAATCGTGTCACTAAATGAACTACGTCTAAAAGTTCTCACTGTTAGCTTGGACAAGCTAACATTTTTGACCATGGGAGCCAAACTTTGTTATTTTGTTAAATACATTATTGTCACGTGGTGCATAACATGGTGATATTGTCTTTTAACAATTGATAGTATTGCTACCACTCATGGATCATCCCAAACATGCTATCTTCAGTAATCGAGGTTTTTAAATATATTAGCCATTATTCAGCTATAACATTTTAAACAATTAGCTGTTCAGTTTCGTTTTTCTGTATTTTTGAAAATCATTAGCTCTTCTTGATATCGTATTTCTGTCCAATGCTTATTTATTAAAATAACATAAAAATGTTTGTTTTGTCTTAATATGGCACACTGACTAAATGTATTAACGCAATCCGAGTTCGCAAATATGAATCCTGCCCGAATATTTAACGGTACAATGAACAACAATAATACTATTGACGTACAGCCTTTTGCGAATTCATTTCTGCACGAAGCCCTCCATTTAGCAATGTTTGTTATGTGTTTTTTTACCATACTTCACCACACCTGTCAGTAAGTGCCATGCGCCATGACTCGTTCAGATATACTACATGGCTGAGAATAAAAACCAGGTTCCTGAGTTCATAGTGCAAGTGCATGACCACCTCACCATCACTCTTTCCTGAGTGAATATACACGTGTACATATGTTGTTGCCCACTGATGACAGAAACTAATTTTGCATTTCCAGGAAAAGTTTGCAGTAACAATGATATATGTTTACTTTCAGAAATTGCGAAACAAAACGTGTTTGGTTTACAGACGCATTGTAATAAAACTTTCAAAACCCACATCAATTTAAGATTGAAAAGCATATACTATTTAAGTATGAGCAATCGAGCATTCGTGAACAAACCAATATTAACAGTGCCGTTGGTCTATTCACGGATGTAGTTTCTGTAGCTACTCATTTGTGCCATAATCGAGCATGGCCTTGTAATTGCTTGCAACGGCCTAATTAGGTTCGGAGTAATGACACCTGGGATGGTGCCTTCCTCTGGGCTCCGTTTTGTGAGAGGAAAAAAAACAAATCATGTGCACTTTCATCATGCGTATGAAAATCATACCCGACTCAGAGCAGCACTTATGCCTGCGTTTCACCATTTACAAAGTTAATTTATCATTAATGCGCCATGAATGTGTTGCTAACACTGCAGCATCAACGTAGAATGTGCCTCGCTGTGAAAATAATAATGTTGCATTATTAGTATGTGTACATATTATGTACGTATGAAATACGTTGTCATCTGTATGCCGAGTGGTGTTGTGTGGTTTGAGTGTGTGACTCAGAAGGCATTGAGTTAAAATCCTGTTTGGGGCGTCGATTCAGCTTACACTCTCTCCTGGATCAATAAATTCAGTACCACTTGTGGAAAGGTGAGATTGCCGTCGTATGGAAAGACCTGTTCCCACCCCGGGAATGTGGAATTTCCACTGCTGGCACAGGCTGCCATTGCAAAGCAACATTTCTGTAGTGTCCTTTGAGCAAAGATATATTTTCATTTTCCACATTAACAAAAATATTATGATTTTTTTTACAATTACAATGCATTTACAAATATATTCTGAAAGCCCTCTGGAAGGATCCTGTAATTGTTGAATTCAGGGTTCTGTAAATATCGATTCAAATTAATGGAAAGTGTATGCTTTAAAATTTGTCATGCAGCATATGGCAAGTAAAATACTTGAAATCAAAGTATGTCTGTTTTCTTGGTTTTTTTATTGACTGACAGATACCATACCAAAGAGAAACACGTACTTAATTCATGAAAAAAACTTTTGAGATGCAATTCATTTTTAATTCTTCTGCCAGCCATGGTGGGATAAAATATTGACATTACATCAGCTGTCACATCAACACACGTAAACTTGGCCATAATTTACGGCATCATTACGGTTATTTGATAGGTCATGCCATTTGAAAATCACACCCAGGTAAAACTCTTCCAGAGTTGTGCTAAAATTATTTTTGATAGTAAATGACTTATCAAGTCTTAAATTTGCGCACATTTTCCTGCTCCAATGACATGACGGCCAGATTGAGTTTACAATCATTATCTTTTCATGTAAAGATTGACAAAATTATGCCTCACGCTTTCATGAGAGCATCCACTTTGGTGGTACTCATTCGTTGATCACTGCTCGGTGTTCATATCCAATGCATTATTTTCTGTTCGCATTCCTCCATTTACTGCAAAATCTTTCTGTAACAGCTGTCGCTTCGCTTGACCATTAGTGCATTTCATTTCAGTATACGTTATCATGCTCTCGTGAATTGGTGTCTCCTCTGCAGTAACGGACAAAAAAAACTATTCGGACAGTTAATCCCGAGGCTCTCTATGATTTTGGTTATAGATGCCAGAAAATTGAGGGGAGCAGAAAATCGTAACAAACATGTGTAGTGAGTCACTTCTGAGACACTAATAGTAGGAGGCAACACACGTTTATTCTACACTTTTAACACTTGTTCACACACGGGACAACTATACACGGGTCAGAGCAGCCGGAACGCTGCCTGACCCACGACGCCGAAGACGAAGCACGTTGGGTTCCATTCCACCGACAGAGCAGCCCTTATCCAGCCTCGGGACTTCCTTTTTATGCCCCCGGGCGTGGCCTGGCTCCGCCCTTGACCACGCCCCCTTCTGGAACCCACCAGAATGTTCTGGGCTATACCTCACGTGTCCCCTCGGTCACCCCACATCTTTTACCCTGGCCTATCACGTGCTCTGTAAGCCGGCCGGGGTGCTACGTACTCATATGCCCCCTTCTGCCAGCAGCCAGCGCTACGCACCCTAGTGACCCACTCCGTGGCATTGCATGCTTTGCTGGTAGAACGGCTGCTACATCCTGCTTTGCTGGTAGAACGGCTGCTACATCCTGCTCTGCTGGCAGGTCGGCTTTTACACCCACATTTCCTCTCTCTGTTAGTAACCAGCGCTACGTGCCGGAGTGACCCATTCTATGTCACTACACATGTACATAGTCCTTTGCTGTGTACTCTTTGGTGACCAAGCTAATACCATTACCGCAACACACTGGCCACGGGCGGCTGCTCAGATGTCAATGTGGGATCTATGTGGCACTGCCTCAGCGCTCTGGCATTGGAAGTTGTCCCCAAATGCGATGAGGGCAATTGTAACTTTTAATGCAGCAAAACATTACCGTATATGCAGACCGTACAAAAGTAACGGCTTACATGTGCATATACACATGTATGCCGTGTTTAATGACAAAAAAATTGGCCTCTGCACTGTTCGGCACCGTCAAGACGCCTTGTTTATGATGTTGACCTGAACTGAACTGGAAACCTTATAGGCCGCCTGAGCCAGCCAGGCCACATGTAGAGTCATTGTTTTTTATTGTTGACCTGAACTAAACTGCAAATCCTTTTCGGAAATTTCAGAAATGCCCAAGTCAATAACTGTCTTTCTGCTCTCCAAACCAATTGTGTGTAATCTCAGTGTCATGTTTTGTAACTGCAGACGTATTAATGTTTTCTTGTAGGTCTATGATCAGATTCCTCTCTGTCCTGTAATCCCCTCTTTAGTTTCACCCACGGGGAGATGCGATATCTGATCGATGATTTTTTTTGTCGTGGTCAGATCGCGTCAATGAAATATGTGTCGTAAAACCCTTCCCCACCTGACGCAGCCAGTGAACAAAGTTGTCACGTGATGAATCCACGTGCCGAACGATGACTCCTTCAGCACATCGGTGTGTTGGAAAGTAAACTCGCAACGTTTGAATCATCAACAGAAATCCCCACAAAACTATTATGAATCATAATATTGGTTCCGAAAGCCTTTAAATTAAACACATATACATTAATTTGGGGATCCTACAAATCTGTGCCCAATTGTGTTTCACCCACGTGTAACATATACACATAAGATTTATATAAAAGAGAAGACCTTAAGCTCTAGTTGCTGTAAGATGGGAAAAATCCAGTTTCTAGCACTTGTTGTTTTTCTTTTTTAAACGGGGAGAATCTGCTATGCAAGAGCAATGTGGCGCGTGGGAGGTGATTAGCACAAGACGCGACAAGCCAGTGCGCACACGCTCTGAGACACGGGCAGATCAGTACTATTTCAATAATTAGTTGAACAAATCAAAGAAAAGCAATAGCTCGCAGTGCGTTTAATAACCGTGGGTTGCTGAAAGTTGCCTATGTCGTCACAGCTGAGCATGTTTAGGATTCCTACGTTTCGGTGTGAATGTCAAAGGCTACAATAGCCGAATCTCAATTAAATAATTGTATATCCTACAAAGAGTAGCATCAGAAACGTCCAACATTTGTCGTGATTAAAAGTCTAACTTTCTGGATTATTGCACGTGTTAAATGAGTAATGCTACCATCAGAAACGTTTGAACAATGCCTTTGAAATATCTGGTATGTGCTTTCAAGTAAAAAGAAAAAAATATTTGTTTACATCGTCCTATTTCTTTTTCTTTTAAGGGAATGGTAAAAAAAGAAAATGGTTTGTAAACTCGATTTATTTGAGTGTGGGTTGATGCTCTTGAAAGAAATATATTTATGTAAGTCACGGTGCTGAAAACGCATTCAACATATACAGCGAATCGTGCAAAACCACGACAATCTTGCACCCAAATTGTATGTATAATGTATCTCTTTTTCAACAATCGCTTTTGGCCAGTTTCAACCCACTCATTTCAAATAGTTATCACATCGTGTAATGTTATTGGCCACACAAAGATATTGGAACTGCTCAAGTGATGCCTCCTCATGTGGTACCAACAAGTGATATATTTGGTCTGGGTGTCATCACTGGTGGTTATTAATGTTTGAGTTCAGGATCCACTACTGCTGGCTCAGGAATCTGACCTGTGACCTTCCCATCCACCTCCAGCCTCACCAGAATATAACATGTGAAGAGCCAAGTTATGTCTGGTCTCCTACAACAGGTTTATAGGTATTGTGGCACGCACCAAAATTGTGGAAGGCATGCGTATGGAATTTGCAGTTCCAAATAAGAATTATTCTATGAAATAACCTTTAAACACCCACTTTAGTTTGATGTGAGTTTGAAATTCTATGAATGTCTTTATATCAGTCTTGCTTTTTTCCTATTTGTATAATGGTTATATGAAGGCCAATTTAATGCTACTTTTATTCTTCTTGAGCGAGAATGAAAAAAAAATACTTTACTGAAAATATTTTTACAACTTTGGAAAAGTAGGGTTTGTGTCAGGAATGTAATAGGTGCGGGTAGGCCAGGGCTTCTTTCGTGACGCACGGAAAAATGGGAAAATTTAATGTAGCAATAAATATGAGACACGGGATTAAAATGCAAAAAAAAAGAATAATTCTTGATGCCACAGGCTCATTGTATCACCCAGGATACCAATCTTCTTACATTCGACCTCCGATTTGTGCTGCAACATTACGCTCCTTGGACATATTTTAAGTGTGCCGGTGTCGTAAACCAGGCCAAAACGGGATGACGGTCGCATACCATGAGATTATATTAAGTTGCCAAAACCACCAAGCAGAGAGAGAGAGAGAGGTCTTTCACACACCTATTGGTGCCGTGTTAATGAATGCAGCTTCACAGTGGGAGACGTATGACTGCTACCTGCTGATTACACTGGTCTACAGCAAAAATGCTTCCAAAATAAATGTAGTCCAACTTTACTAATTCTAGGTCACTGAGAATGAAATTATGCTTAAAATTGTTGATTGGCTCTAGTTTTAAGATATACTACTGGGTCAGACTTGGGAATGGCGGAGGCTAAGTGAGTTATCAAGGGAAGGGATCTAAATTGAAACCAGAAATGACTAAAATCCATCTTTGGCTGAATCTACGAATACATCTATGACTGGGTTTGGACAGTACTTGCTTTTTGAGCAAAACAATGAATGATGCAATCTGAACCTGGTATTGCGTCATACATGCTATGCACTGCATCATGTTATTCCCAGAAGCCATGGATGATGCAATCATAACTAGGCTTACATCCCTCTGCTGAACAAATTGCCCTATATCAGCTCTAGAAATCATTGCTCTCTTATTTGTCAGTGATGGATTTTGCGAAGAGACACATTTCTGTTGAACCAAATTGAGCAGAGATGCCTCGTACATGTGTGAACAAAACAGATAACTTCTGCAATGTTTGTGGTGAAGTGAATTTTACACATATAACCTTGTTGTAACAGCTCTCTCGCTGGTTCAGCAGTTCCACTGCTGGATTATTTATTTTTTCTCGCATGAGGACGACCGCTTGTGTTGCGATCGAAACGTCGTGATATATATTTTTTTATTTTATTTTTCTACCTACGTGACTTTACCGAAATAACCAAAGAGTATGGATTCCTGCAGTCACGAAAGTTTCAAATCAAGATTGAATTTTGCATCACAAAAGTGCAGGATAACCACTATGGTTAAGAAAGCTTATCACCTTTATTTTGGCTGCAAGATTTGAGATCAGGACAAGATGTGGGCCCCACATATGCTGCAACACTTGTGCAACAAATCTTTGCCAATGATTGAACAGGAAAAGGAAATCTATGCCTTTTGCTGTGCCAATTATTCGGAGAGAGCCAACAGATCATATCAGCAATTGTTACTTCCGCATGGCGCCTCCAGTTGGGAAAGGTGTGTCAAAGAAAAAAAAGTGGACTGTGCATTATCCAAACATTCCATCAGCTATACGCCCAGTAGCCCACGGAGAAGGACTGCCAGTTCCTGATGCACCAGAATCATTCTCACTTGAGTCAGACGAGAAAGAGGAAGAAACCTCTAGTCCTGAACCATCAAGGTCACATGACCCAGATTTTCTCCCATCCTCCTCCTTTGAACCACACCTTATAACACAAGGTGAACTTAAAGACCTTGTCAGGGATTTGGAACTACCCAAGAGGATGGCAAAGCTGTTGGGCTCCAGACTGCAGCAGTGGAATCTTCTGGCAGGTGATGTTAGGGTTTCCATGTTCCATGACCGTCAAAAGGATATTGTCCCATTCTTCTTCATGGAAGGTGATCTTGTAGCCTGCAACAACATCTATGGTATGATGGCAGCCCTCAACATCGTTCATGATCCAGATGAGTGGAGATTGTTCATTGATTCATTGAAGATGAGTCTTAAAGCTGTTTTGCTGCATAATGGCAATGTTTTTTGCCATCAATTCCAGTTGGTCATGCAGTCTATATTAAGGAAACCTATGACAACATGAAACAACTTTTGAGGTGCATAAACTATGACCAATATCAGTGGCAGCTTTGTGGCGATTTGAAGGTTGTTGCTCTCTTGCTGGGTCTGCAGACTGGATACACAAAGTACTGCTGTTTTCTCTGCGAATGGGATAGTCGTGTGAGAGATTCCCACTACATCAAGATAGATTGGCCACTCCGACAGTCAGTGGAGTCTGGGAGGAAACGTGTTCAGCATCTACCACTTGTTGAATCAAGGAATATTTTGTTACCACCCTTACACATCAAGCTGGGTCTGATGAAGAACTTTGTCAAAGCCATGGACAAAACGCAAGCAGCTTTCAAGTAACTCCGTGGAAAATTTCCAAGGTTAAGTGAAGCTAAGATAAAGGAAGGTGTCTGTTGGTCTTCAGATTCGTGAACTTCTTCGAGATGATGCATTTGACAGTGCACTGCGTGGCAAGGAAAAGACGGCATGAAACGCCTTCCCGTTAGTGGCAACACATTTTCTTGGAAACAACAAGGCAGACAACTACAGGGAGTTGTTGGAAAACCTCCTCAAGACATACAAAAGCCTTGGTAGAAACATGTCACTAAAGATACATTTTTTCCACTCTCATCTAGATTTTTTCCCATCGAACTGCGGAGCAGCGAGTGACGAACATGGCGAGCGATGTCACCAGGACATTGCAACAATGGAGAAACGCTATCAGGGCAAATGGAGCCCATCAATGCTTGCAGACTATTGCTGGACAGTGAGATGCTCCATTTAATGAATACAAGAGACAAGCTAAGAAGTGCCGAGTAGACACTGAATAGGGACTAAACTATGTACTTATATATACATAATAGTGGTTTGCCTTTTTGTTTCATATATTTTATTTATATAACCCTATTTTCTGATTTTTAAAGTGTTACATGAACAGGACAGGTGACATATTATCATGTAAGGCAACCATAAACCCATAAAAAGACCCAAGTTTACAATTTATGAGTACAATTCTACTATATACACAATTTCCATAGACTTAAAATGTAAAAACTTTAATATCTTGGAAACAGTAGCCAGTCAGTTGTATTAATTGTCACACTTGAATTTACCACATCAAAATCCATAATAAACAGCACATTTAATCTCTGAAGCAGATGACATCTAAAAAATTGTAGACCAGTGTTATTGTTTTAAAAAGTTCGCGGCACTTTTCATAAAAAAAACAACCCAGTAGTTAATGATGATGTCATCTAGTCATATAAAGTACTGAGTCTGACATCTTTATATATTAAGTTACTAAAGTGTTGGCTTGCTTACATCGTATCACCAATATCCATTTTGATTTTAAATATAATCTGGCCAAGTGTAAGCTTTTTTTGAAAGTATTTGGCTCACAACCAGACTACTCAGACTATCGTTCCTATTAATGAGCATTATTTTGTGGAAAACCAATAGTGGTTATGCTATGGAGGGGCTGGTTATTTTGAGACAAATGTGGCATTTCTATCACTAGCATAGAGCTACCAGTGGAGATAATACCCACCCTTTTACTTGTTTGAGCAAGAGGAATCTGACTTTTGACATGACCTTCGTGGTATCGTATTTGGTATTTTATTAATATTTTCCTATCTTTAGATTTGCTATCAAAAATAGGGGAGGTTGGCCTATCCGATCGGAGTATGACACATGACAGCTCAGTCGCTAGGCCGAGGCCTATTATTACACAACTTTCCTTCAGGTGAGCCACACTCACCCGAGGTCAAGGATTTTCCACGTGAGAAAGAAATGTTTTTGTAACCTCTTAGACCACAAACCTATTAGATTGTGCGGACCTGAGCACTATTTATAGCTGCATAAAAAGCTGCCCACTTAACTGAGTATTAGACCGTGAGTTGGCCCAGATATTCATAGGCCTGCTTATATAACTATGAGATAACGCAGCCATTAAATTTCTAACTGTAGGCATTGTAATGTAACGCACCCTTAAAAAAGGACAAGTTTTAATTGATAACAGCTGGCCTTGTTCTATGGCAGTCCCTAGAAAAGCAGAGAACACACTGCAGTTACGATATATCGCATTAAACAACTTAAAATTGACTGTAAACTCACACTGGTTTTCATTGCAATTTAAATCTTATACAAGCGTACGTTTTTTTGCGTATTTAAGAAAAATAACTTTAAACGCCCAGTCTTATCATCAATATATACATTAAAGTACAGCACTGGGGTTTTCTTTTCCATGCATATCAAAGTGCCCCAGTGCTTTACTAAGTGTCGAGACATGTTCATCTTTCTTGGTGTGCCTGCACCAGTTGTGGAAAATCCACGTTTGTGCAGGCCACCCTCGGTTCACGTGCTTTTGTGGTACGCCATTTTATAATAACGCACGCTTTGTATTTAGACCTTCTTTTGACACACGCGAGGCAATTTTCGAAATAACGTCATCCGCAATGCGACGTACGCCACCCTAGCTTGGCACCGCGACCCAATGGCGTTGCAAGCAGCCAGTGCGGTACGATAACTAGTGCGCTATACCCTACAGCAGGGGTGGGGAATCTTTTTTTCTGCCAAGAGCCATTTGGATATTTATAACATCGTTCGCGGGCCATACAAAATTATCAACTTAAAAATTAGCCCGTTATATTTGGTCAAATATTTAATTAACTCACCCCTAATGTGATGGCTGGAACTGCTTCTCTTTGGTGAGGCGTGGTATTAATGATGTTGCTACTCACAACTGCTTTTCCAGGTTTGCTCCTAGATTTATTGAATTTCGAGTCCTGCCTGCGGTTGCCTTGGCAGGGCCAGATCAAATTATTTCGTGGGCCTTATACGGCCCGCGGGCCAGACGTTCCCCAACCCTGCCCTATAGCATCTCGCCATGTGTATAGTGGCGCTCTTCCTTTTGTCTCGCGTCTCTCGTATTGTGTGTACATGTATTATATTGATTTAGGCTAGAATAATATAGGCGATTATGTCTGCGGGTGTTAGTGAAATCCCCTAACCCCCTCCTTTATCACTATTTCTTATGGGAAAATTGCTTTTGACATACGCGATTTTTACATATGCGCGTTTTTCCAGGAACGCATCGATCGCGTATGTCAAGGAGTGCCTGTAGTTGCAGAGGCCCAGTGTCTTTATTGGAAAAATGTTGAATTATCAAGCGGCACTGTATGTGGAGGTTTTTTTTCACTCGGTTAATTGGATCTTTGCCATTCACAGTAAGATACATACTTTTTCCACCTATTAGTTGAATAAGTTTCGATTTAAAGCTTTCGTGACTGCAGGGATTCATCTTCTTGGTTCTTTCGGTAAGTCACGTAGAAGGGAAGTAATAAAATAATAAAAATAAAACCAAACGACATGTCTCGGACCGCATCCGTGAACATAAAGCAGACTTGAAACACGGTAGGACAAACACCTCAGCCGTGGCAGATCACTGTTACAATTCAGTGGGCTCACATGATATTGACTTCTCCAAGACAGAGGTTCTCTGCAAGCCATCTGGCTACCATGAGAGATTCGTTCATGAGGCTATCCACATATACAAACACAGAGACAATTTCAACCGAGAAGATGGATTCTGGCTTAGCAATCATTGGAAGGACGTAATAAACCATTTCGGATCTTAACTGATTGTGTCCACGTTTACGGTGACTTTCAGACCGCGTTCCATTCACTGGCATTGTATTCTCCGCAGGGAATGGATTCTTTGCTCCGCTGCATTGACATATTTTGTTGCTTCCTCTTAGTATCTTTCACACTGTATAATAACACATAGTTAAAAAAATGTATATGCTTAATACAATGTACAAAGTAATCTATAGTATCGTAATTGTATAGTGAACATACAGCAGTGTGATATACATTAGGGTGGGTATAATAATACATAGTGTAATATTACAATGGATAAGGTATAGGGTGGTTTATAGCAATACAGTATATAATTTAATGTTTGGGTTTGTCTATGGCAGTATATAGTACGGTGTAGACTCGTGCGATGTAAGAGAATAAAGTTTAGATGGAAGCATATTATATTTTTTACGACGTAGAATTGTAATGTATTACTTACTGTTAGTAACTCAGCTTATCGTAGAGTATATTTAGTATAATGATGATACTATGTAGTTTATACTTTAGTTGTTTACGTGGTGGTTTTAGTTACTGCAGCTACATACTATTAACACTTCTTCCCTTTATTAATGCTACCCCTATCCCCTCCCTGTGATGCTGCTAATCCTGCATCATGCACGGGCAAAGTAGCACTAATCACATACCTGCATTTCCCATATCCCCTCCCTTTGATGCTGCTAATCCTGCATAATGCACGGGCATATGCAGTACTAATCACATACCTGCATTTCCTATAAATATGCTAAATTCCTCTTGATATGCATATTCTTTTGTTAAGGCTCCCCCTTTCTTCCCCCCCTTCCAACCCAGCTTATATACATGCTCCAAGCACGTGTGCTGTTTCATTCAGACGCTGTCGCCTCGACAGACCTGGTTTTCACCTGAGGACGGCTACTTGCGTTGTGGCGGAAACGTCGTGAGAATTATTTTATTATGTTTTATTTTTATTATTTTATTACTTTCCTTCTACGTGACTTTAGTTGAATAAGCTAAAGAAAGGTAAAGCTCAGTGTTTTTTCATTTATAAAAACAATAATAATGATTAAAGTCTTAAGAATTCAACTCCGATGACTGTTGTCAAGACACACGCTTTCTGTTGCTATCAAATGCACAGATTCGATGCAAGTCAAAAGGTTTAAATTGATTACCAATGGTTTAACACGTCACATGCACATTTGCATGCGATTTGTAGTTGCTTATCGCTACACCATTGGCATTCTGAAATGCCATATTATTCTCCCCCACCTCCTACATCCACTCGTTTTTTAATTCAATTGTACTCGTGGCGTTGTCACGAGATAAAGACTCCATTCACAATTCCCATAACAATACGGCGTATGGCATGCGTCGAAGAATAGGCCATGAAATAATTTTTTTTCCATTGGATTTCTCCCCCCCAAACACAAATCCAACTCGAGCGGCTTTGCTATCGTCCATGCACTCTGCAGTGAGATTTTCTCAGGAACAGTCAAACTGATATTGTTGATTGGAATTTATTCATATCCAAGTGTAGATTGATTTGCAGGAGAACCTCTCTTAACGACGGTAACTGATTCCACGAAACCGGTCGTTAAGTGATTTGGTCGTTAAGCGAGTATAGGAAATACACGTTAGAGGCTTCATTCGTTTCGAGAGCATCAAAATTTTCGATAGCATCTAAAGTTACCCCTTTTCACCAAAAAAACTTACTTTATAATATTTAAACAATGGATATTAATACATACAAATGCTAACATAAAGACATAAGATTAAAAGAAACATGGTTAATCAATGCATTAATTCATATTTATTGTACCTACAACAGCCCGTTGTTAACAGAGGAATTGTCAGCAAGTGAACAAATTTGGCTCTATGGAGGCACTACACTACACTATACACTACTATACTACTACACTACTATCCACTACACTATACACTACTATACATGACACCGCTATACACTACACTACTATACACTACACTACTATACACTACTATACACTACACTATACACTACTATACACTACACTATACACTACTATACACTACACTACTATACACTACACTGTACACTACTATACACTACACTTCTATACACTACACTATACACTACTATACACTACTATACACTACACTACTATACACTACACTATACACTACTATACACTACACTAATATACACTACACTACTATACACTACAATACTATACACTACTAGACACTACACTACTTTAACTGCCCATATAGGACCCAACACTGCGATCTCTACATTCGGTCAAACTTAACTTATCTTAATGATCGACGGCTTGAGCATCAGACGTTATTTATTCACGATGTACTTTTTGCACACAACGTTGAAATACGGTGTTTCTTCTGGAAGACTTTGCTGTTTTTTCAAGGATTTATCTGTTGCGTGTAGTCACTTTAAGATGTTTCTTGTTCATATTTTTGTTTTGTTGTGGTTGCACCCGAGTCAAGAGCGGCATAGCTCACGGGGTTATATCTAATACATTAACTGAACTATACACTACACTATATACTACACATGGTGCTCTATGGAGGCCCGTCGTTAAGCGATTAGTCGTTAACAGGGGCGGTCGTTAAGAGGGGTTCTACTCTACACTACTACACACTACACTACTATACACTACACTACTATAGACTACACTACTATAGGCTACACTAATATACACTACACTATACACTACACTACTATCCACTACACTATACACTACACTACTATAGACTACACTACTATACACTACACTTTACACTACACTGCTATACACTACACTATACACTACACTACTATACACTACACTACTATAGACTACACTACTATACACTGCACTACTATAGGCTACACTACTATACACTACACTATACACTACACTACTATAGACTACACTACTATAGAATACACTACTATACACTACACTACTATACACTACACTACTATACACTACACTACTATACACTACACTATACAGTACTATACACTACACTATTATACACTACAATACTATACACTGCACTATACACTACACTACTATACACTCTACACTACTATACACTACACTACTATACACTACACTGTACACTACTATACAATACACTACTATAGACTACACTACTATACACTACACTACTATACACTACACTATACACTACTATACACTACACCGCTATACATTACACTACTATACACTACACTACTATACACTACACTACTATACACTACACTACTATACACTACACTACTATACACGACACTATACACTACACTATACACTACTATACACTACACTATTATACACTACAATATTATACACTGCACTATACACTACACTACAATACACTGCTCTATTAAGAGAGGGTTTTTCGGCAGTCGTTCGTGACCTGGCAGAGACCACCATGAGTGGGTGCCCAGAGTCAACTCGAGGATCTCAGCAGAGCCGACTCGGTGTCACCGTGAAATATCGTCTCATTTGAATGATTGTAACCTTCGCAAAGCTTGTCCTGATCAATACCTGTATGGACGAACATCAAAATAAACTCATGTTGTCCATGGGAGGTAGTGTGGGCTTCTCTGTATGTGTTTTCTTCTACTAAACGTCACTTCCATCCACCCTACAAACAACACATTAAATATAACGACTTGTCAGTGAACCATAGGGCGGGAAGACACATTGCTTAGGCATTACATGTCAACACTCTGGTCAAGGCAAATTTCTCTTATCCTACCTTTTAGGGTAGTTTTCACATAAGAGTATGGATATTTTCTGTATATTTACATGACGTATATCACGAGGTGGGTTCTGTAAGAAGTGGTTCATTCATTCGATACTATTGTAATAAGAGCCATGTCCGGATCACGTTATCATCAATGCATTATCACAAAGCTAAATATTATCTTCCAGCAGTATGCCAGCATAGCTATGAATTATATATATATAAAGCTTCAGACCCTTGGTGATTTGTAATTTCCCCGCTCATGGTAGCGGATCAGCAAGGAGGGCCATATATTTCTAAGCACCATTAAACACTCTGGCCTGAACGCGTCCTTTGCAGGTTTGATGGGTCGTCGCTGTGAATTGGACATCAATGAGTGCTCCTCTGACCCCTGTGGACCTCTCAGCCTCTGCATCAATTCCGTCGGTGGCTACCGGTGCTTTTGTGCTCCTGGCTTCATTGGTGAGCTGTCTCCTCCAATGTGACACAAAACTGTATTTCCCCCCACCCCCATTGCCATTGTTGCTTAAGACCTTGGTACGTTTGTGATGCGCGTGTTTTTGCGTTTGTGGCTAGAATTGAGATTTCCCTGCTGCAGAGCAGGTAACAATTCATGGCAATAATGCAGAACACATGGTCGCAGGAGATTAGCCACGGAGCTGCAAAACACAGTCCCGTTAATCAACAAAAACATTTGGTTTCGTAGGAAAGGAGCATTTTCAGGAGTCTGAAAAAGTAATTCCAAAGACCTAACCACAAGGCTAAATTTATATATGGGAAAATATGGGGAAGAGTGACACAGTTGTATAGCATGCTGCGCTATGAGCTCAGCAACCTGAGTTTGATTCCTGGCCATGGCTAACATCAGTGGTGAGCGATATGTGAATTGGTCCTGGGCACCTCCTGTACCATCCTGCATTCACTATTGTGGTGAAGTATGGTCAAACACATCCTATGGCGGATATGGTGTAGTAAGGCTTTCATCCAGCAATGGATTACAATCAGGCTATACATTGTTTAATATATATACATGCATAATACATTCTAAATAAGAGGAATCGTGAAAAAAAACCTGTTCTGAACTGAGTTTGATAGCTTGGCTCATTTTCATTCACAGACCAGATTGATGACACAAATCTCAAGGCGCTCCCCCATAGGTATTATTAACACTGCCCTTGAATGTAAAAATATAAGCAGCCCATCATGCCAAGTGCGGTGAATGTTTACAAATGAAGAGGCTTGAAAATCGACACAATAGCTTCTTTAGGGCAGAGAGAGGTGGGGCAGGGTGATTGACTTTATTCTTTGAGATAGCACTCGACACTGACAATCTTAAGAACTTCGAATGGACACACACACACAGCTTTCCGTTGGAGGACGACGGTTATCAAGCAAACCCTTGTCCCGTAATCACTAACTCGTGGTGCTGCTACTATATCTGTGATCAATAACTCGTGGTGCTGCTGCTATATCTGTGGTCAATAACTCGTGGTGCTGCTGTCATATCTGTGATCAATAACTCGTGGTGCTGCTATATCTGATCAATAACTCGTGGTGCCGCTGCCATATCTGTGATCAATAACTC
>CM025631.2:4310150-4381598 GCA_014621495.2 Entosphenus tridentatus | reverse complement strand
TAACTCGTGGTGCTGCTGCCATATCTGTGATCAATAACTCGTGGTGCCGCTGCCGTATCTGTGATCAATAACTCGTGGTGCTGCTGCCATATCTGTGATCAATAACTCGTGGTGCTACTGCCATATCTGTGATCAATAACTCGTGGTGCTACTGCCATACCTGTGATCAATAACTCGTGGTGCTGCTGCCATATCTGTGATCAATAACTCGTGGTGCTGCTGCCATATCTGTGATCAATAACTCGTGGTGCTGCTGTCATATCTGTGATCAATAACTCGTGGTGCTGCTGTCATATCTGTGATCAATAACTCGTGGTGCTACTGCCATATCTGTGATCAATAACACGTGGTGCTATTGCCATATCTGTGATCAATAACTCGTGGTGCTGCTGCCATATCTGCGATCAGACATTAGACATGGAACACCACAACAATGCTCTCAGTGTCAGCGTTTGCCCTTCACTGTACGATTCAAGTGTGCCCTCAAAGCAACTTGATGGCATACGTTACTGTTTTGCTCTTAAAATATTCCACGGACCGCTTTCTTTTTACCGTATTTGCAGATTGTCAAGCTAATACATGATTTCGGGGATATGCAGTTATGAGCATCGTCTGATCTTTTTGGATAATGGGCTGTGCTTTTTCTTTCATACACTGCAGTATTACATCTTCCCTGGCATCGTACAAACAGCTAACAATGCCGGATGAGCTCAGCTGGCTGACCACTCCTTTGCCAGTAGCCAACAGTTTAAGGTGACACTAAGTATAGCGTTTTCATAGGCACAGCATCCATCAACATGTTGACTCGATTGATCCTTCTTGATTTAAGTGTGCCATTGATAAACGCGTGCCAGGCCGGAGGACACTTCATCACGTGTCAACACCACAATCTTGGAGACAGATTTAGCTGGCAGGACTAATATCCAAGCCAAGGGCAGCCGAGTAGAGATGTCAGACTTACTGAAGTTGGTATTAAGTTGCTAACGGCAAAGAATGAGTTTCTAGGAGACCTTTATATGGAATGAGTTTCAATTCTACATTTTTAGATATTCAAAGCACGACCTAATCATTATGGGTCTTTAGTTATTTTTAAATGTTAAAACATTTAATCGTAATGCATAAAGGCATCCATTAATAAACATTATTTAACTCGAACCACATCAATCACATTGCACGTATGTTATTAATGTTTATTAGTTTGTATATTTTCGATGTAAAGGGTTGCTGTCATCATAGCACCTCTGGCCATTAGAGGCGCCACCAATCAACACGGCGTTAATTCAAATAATGTTGAGAATTTAATTGTAACCCTGAATGCGACAATTCATAAAGAGCCTGGAGGGAGAGGTGAATTGTTCCAACCTTGTGTTTAACTTTTTACCTTCCACATAACCTTTTAAATATTAAGTGCACATTTCCATTATATATTACCATGTAACTTTATGCGAGCATTTTAACAAGCACGAGCATGTAACAATTCGTTCGTAAAATCAAAAGCTGCTTCGAAATTTCTAAAAATGTTCAAAAGTTGAGGTTTCACGTTTAATTATAAAATAAGTCTACCAGATAACGTGAAGTTGCTATTCTCTTGCTCAGCTGCTTAAATTCCCAAAATTTTGCTTAATAAAAAAATGCCAATCAATGTCACAACAGACGTATGTGTATATATATATGTCCAGCTGTGTTCCATCACAAAGTTGAGGTATTCACGGGAGTATTTCTAATTTAAATTCTAAATGCCGGTGTGTCGTAGCCTCATGGTAAACACTGATATCAGCGTTGGGCTTCCGAGCAGAATCCATTTGCGAACATTGAAGATTATGCTTGAATGCAGTGCTCCATAGAGCTGCCGCCTTGAGTCATCATTCTCCCTGGCAGGTGCTCGCTGTGACAGTGAGGCTGACGAGTGTCTGAGCTCTCCCTGTTGGAATGGAGCCTCCTGCAACAATCTGCGTAATGGCTTCAGCTGTGAGTGTTTGCCCGGGTTTCAGGGTGAGTTGCTCATTACCGCTCTTTACACGGCAACCAAAATAGTATTTCGTGCAATTTTTGACCTTTAAGTTTTACCGGTTCCACATTAGGCTGCGGAGTTTAGTTTTGGTTTAAGGTTGCCATTTAGACGTGTCTCATCTTATGTAGGGGAGCTGGGGCGCGCGCGTTAACGCAGTTTAATTTAAACTTGGCATCGTGAGTTTTCCATTCCCAGCCGCGGCTGACATCATTGGCGAGTGATACCTCAAGTGGTCCTGGGCTTGTCCTTCACTAATTGCCATGACGAAGCCTTTATGAGGAGGCCTTTAGAGAGCAGGGGATTAACAGATGGCTACACATTACACTATCGAGCTATACATTACACAACTGAGTGAAAACAATGCGGGCTTTGAATGTATTAACCTTTAAGAATAAATGTTAGACTTAAACTTGGAACATAAAGTCCCCACATGAAAGAAACTTGCTTCCTGATATGATCATGTCCATGCTTTGTCTTCCAATGGTTTAACTCATCATGTGGTACTGTTCGGTTACTTTGATTGGCCAAAAAAGCCTATAAAATGGCCGGTGGGATCAGGGTGTTGTGTGTCGTTGCACCTGATGTATTTGCATGCACTTGTGTATGTTTTAAATTAAGGTTTTGATTCTAAATTGTAAAATCAAACGCCATAATTAGTGCTACACTGTATTTTTTTTAAATGCTGTTTAAACAAATATCTACAAATATAATTCACTTAATTCTACGTGTCCCATTCACACAGATTATCTCTTGCAATTGAGATATGTAAATATTAGTAATAGATAGACACAATAGCCTAACCTGAATGAAATATGAATATATGTAACAAATGTAGATTAGTTGGTGAATGGCACATTTAATCGAATACAAGCACATAGAGCACCCCACTTTAACATTTCAAAATGCTTTCCTGTGCTTTTACGAGTTAACGTTAACGTATGCGAGATCACAAATACATTACTGCAAGTGAAAACGTCGGATGTGTGAACGTCTACAGAAAGCGCCAAGTTGCACCGCCGTGCGCACATATACTGCACCGGGTGTGGGGGGCGGTTTAATAGGTCGGACATGCGGTGTCGTGTGACCAAGTTTTGGCCTGATTGGAAGCAATCCTGGCCGCTCTGCAGGTGGCCTGTGTGAGCAAGAGTTGAATGAGTGTTCGTCATCCCCGTGCCTCCACGATGGAAGCTGCATTGATCTTGTCGATGGGTACATATGCCTCTGCCCGCCTGGTTTGACTGGTAAGTCTTAGTTCATCACGATCGTCTCATCATCCATCAATCGCCTATAACTTATCAAACCTTAAATCATCATCATTATCATCGTCATCATTCATTATCAAATGTCCTTCCCTTTCTCCCTGTTTTCGTATGTGTCCGCAGTACTTTAACTTTCCGATTTTAACTTCAGATAGTAGATTTATAGTGACTATCTTTAAAGCAGGTAAGAGTACATTGATACTCGAAGTCTATTTTTCATGGTACACCTGGGCTACAAAAGAAAATACAAAAGCAGACAGAGCAAAACAAAGCACAGTACAATGATTGCAATACAACAGACTGCCAAAATCCCTAATATTATGACATGTCACGGTAACATTTTACGGTGGAACATTGCAATATAATCTTTAAACAAGATCCAATCCAGGTGGAGTATACGGCAATAATCCGACACATTATCAATTATTCTCTATGAGCTGGTTGAGCACACCGTAATTGGTCTAACCCTCACAAAGGCATTGTAATGGTCCTTTCCAAAATATGATTTTGTTGGTGTTGGTCTTTTCATCAACATTAATTCCAATTTGTGCTATCGGCATCGATGCCCTGAGACGAGAAATCAATTCAGAAGTCTCGCGGGGAAATGCACCCCCATGTGTCAGAGAACTCCTGCACAAAGTGATTTGTCACAAGAATTCTCCCAAATAAATCCCTCAATTGGCTTTCTTTATCCTTTGTACAACTGGACAGGCACTTTCCTACAAACTCTGCTCTGAGGTTGTTCGACTTAACCAACAACAAAAAAGGTACGTTTTCAATTCTCAGAGATAAAAATTTTGATAAATGATTCGCAAAGCCACATTTAATAATGATATGTATTTTCGTGCAATCATTGGTGACCACGGCTGAGAAAATTGAGATCAACGACTTGCTCCACTAAAGCACATGGTCAGGCCACAGGCAGCTGAAACCAGACGTGTTCCCAGGCCCTTAGCAGTGCCGGCTCAGAGCTCAGACCTCTGAGTCACAATCTCATATTGTTTCCTATCGGTATGAACCTTTCACATGGATAGGCAGCAATGGACCATCTACTACCAACCATGCCATGTAGAGGAAGAATGACGTGATTCTGTGGTAGAGCTCACCTGTGTTGATGTTCAATTCGAGGCATTATTTACCATGAGGCGTCAGACTTAAGATGTACCATACAGTATACCAGATGCAGCGTACTGGTCTCGGTGGTCTGGGATAGAGCATAATACAGGTTTTTTTGGAGGTTAGATCGCGGAAATATATAAATATGTCGTTAAACCTACCACCACCTGACACAGCCAATTAGTAAGGTTTGTCACGTAAACAGAACGTGGCCAATTCGTTACTAGCACAGCACACCGCTGTGTTGGAGAGCCAAACTGGCTGTCGCCTGATGAAGCTAGTTGTAATTACTGGCGAAACGTTGTACTCAGATTGTAAATGTTGTGGCTTGGCTCTCCAACACACCGGTATGCTGTGCTTGTAACGAATTGGCATGTTGTGTTTACGTGACAACCCTTATTAATTGGCTGTGTCGGGTGGTGGTGGGTTTAACGCCACTTTTATATATTTACGCGATCTAACCCATAAACCTGTATTATGGATAAAATTGGTTACGAAAGCCTACTACGTGTTAAACTGAGATAGAACACTCGACTCACATATACATTTCCAGTTGTAGATCAAATCAGGTCATCATTCATCGATGGTTGTTCAATGAGGGCCAGTTTGTAGGAAGCCAACAAATGCTTTGCATGTTGGATGAGGAATTTTCCACCGGCAATTTCGACCTTGGGCTGCGGTTCACCAATCGAGTCGATTGCCTCCCTTAAGGCTCATTGAATTGTAACCTGACCATACCAGAGTAGCCACAGATGAGTTGTGGCAGTTGTTTGTAAATAATTTGGCCCCTGAGAAAGAGTTTTAAGTTGTTTTACCACTCTCATCATTCACAGATGCCTAAAATAGCATTTTCATTTCAACAACATCATTTTAATATCATTCGGATACTATATTGGAACATAAGATTATTTTGTAATGATTGTGGTGACCTCCCATGTTGAAGAGAAGCATGAAAATTGCATTCATCCACAAACCATATATTTCCTTGTGCAATGTTCATCCACAAACACATGTAGTCTTAGTTTAATTAATTCACTCACCTCTACAAACTGCTCATGTCCTTCCAGACATAGAGTTTTTTGTTAAAAGAGACATGTTGGCCACACTGGCCAGACTGTGATAAAACATACTCTTTCACACAAAGAACCCCAAAGCAGTCTTGCGTATTTCAAGATGGTGGACAAGGGCATGACTGGGTTGTACAATCAATGGTGTCGAGGTGTTATCTCCCGCGCCTCGTATGCGAAAGTTCGTGGGTTCGATCCCGACCATGACGGCTGTATATTTGGAGTTTGAATGTTCTCCCCGTGGTTGCGCGGATTTTTCTCAGGGTCCACCGGTGTTACCCTCCACATTTAGAATGAACATGCGTTTAGCGTATTTGGCTGCTATACATTTCCATCTGATAAGCCACTTCGTTGAGCTATCATTTGTGGGCAGGTCGCTTCTGAAAAGGAGCTACGTAGCTCAGTGGGCCTTATCTGGTTAAATAATAATAGTTTCGTTTAGTTTTAGTTTAATCCTTGCCATGTGTCTGTCACGTATGCTTCAGCATCACTACATTATCCTTAATCATGGCGGTGTAATCCTTTGCAATCATGGCCCTTTGTAACATTTAATACATGTTTTCCTTGTCACAATTTAGCAACGCGTCTTGCACCTAAAAATGATCTGCTTTTAATTTGGTTGCCACATGTTTGTTTTTCATCACACCCTTGAACAGGGATCTTTGCCTCATTCTATGTCGTGCATTGTTATTTCTCCAAACGAATTGCATTTCCAAAATGTCTATAATTGGATAACAATTGGCTAATTGAGGCAAGTGCCACTGATATTGTGAGCAACAGATCTCCATTTGCCTCCACATGCTCTCCGTCTCCATTGCCTCTCCCATTGTGTCCTTTAATTTGTATAATTCTCTTCACCTGCAAACCAGCGTGATGCTGAAATCCTCACCGCTTGATTGGCCTAGGAAATTTGAATGCAGACGTTAATGCTAAACCTGCGTTGTTGACCCGAGCAATCTGTGGACGCTTTAGTATTATCCCCGCATCTGTGTGGATTCATCCAGGCACTCCACTTACTTTCCATATTTAAATAAGAAATGGCCAAACATCCAATGCCGAACACCCCTGCTCATGAGTCTCGAGAGCAAGCCAAAGCTTTTGCGGGTGAATAATGTCAAAATTCGACATTATGTAAAAGTTATAAACGCATCACGCGCGTGCTTCGTTAATTGCAATTTTACAATTCAAACAATTCGTTTCCGCAACACGTATACAGCAGCGCTGACCGATAGGCAATTACTTGTTGTGCCTTGTTTTTCCTGACGGATGCATCGCGTACAACATCGTTACAGACGTACGGCAGCCTGCGAGAGGGAGATGTTGCCATTGCTGTTGGCGGTTGTGTCTCTCTGTCCCTGGCAGGCCCTCACTGCGAGATGGACATAGATGAATGTGGCTCCTCGCCTTGTCGACATGGTGCTACCTGTCACGATTTAATAGGAGGCTACTACTGCCAGTGCCTCGCCCCTTTTAAAGGTACGTCTCTCACTGCATGGGTCGATGCTGACTCCAGCAGGACCTTGAAAAGATACATCATTGAGTGTGTGCTTATTTGATTGCAGTTGTTTGTCCACGGTTGGTGAGGTCTTGTACCCCGATTTTTCATATCGGCATCACGTCGTGAGATGGAGAATCCATAGATAATTCTCTCAGAACCTTATCCTATGCTGTTAATAGAACACCCTGTGACATGCCTAGGTGTGGAAATGTGTAACGTGCATTGCTGTGCATGCTGAGCATAAACCTTGGCTTGCTTTTTGCGCATGTGCCAGTTGTAATTGGTAGAGTAAGATTTGTTTTTGGTACGATTGCATACTGAGCCTTGGAACGTAGAGTTGTGTCCTCTCTCCAACCTCAAACAATGTCGATAATACAGCGGCAGACTTTGGGAGCTGGTGCATAAAAAATAATAATTACAGGCTCGCAATAGGGTACGCAACTTTTAGGATTATAATTACAACTCGGGAGGGTAATTTGTAGATTTATAATCATTGTTGTTCTTTTACAACATATGCATCCTCTTACATGGTCGTGAAATTACGCAATTATAATCTCTTTAATCAAAACATCTTGGGCATATTACTAGTTTACATATTACATACTGGAAAAAGCAGTACTCTACTTTCAAAGTTGGAATATGAGAATGAAGATGCACACTCAAATGATGACATCCTCCGAAAGTTTGACCTTGCCTTGTTGTCTGTTTTATATGGCCGCAACAAAGCCGTTTTAATAATAGCATTGTTTGTTCAAATGGACATGCTGTTGTGATTTACTATGTAGGAGTGATTTACTATGTAGGAGTAAATAAATTATAAGTCCTCGTAATGTGTCTGAGAGAAAGAGAATGTATATGTGGGGACTGGGGAGTGGTGGTAAAGTTGTTAGCGCATTACAATCCCAATGGCCTCGTTTCAGTTGCTGACTGTTCGCATTACCAATAGCAACTGGTTTCAGAAAATAGCTTAGACCACAGGTAAACTCATTCTAAAATGATGACTTGCTATTGTTCAGTCAACGTCTGCACGAGAGGAGTTCAAGCAGCCGGGTCAGCCTTAGTGGGCGCTCGCCAACAGCATTTTCGCCCCAACACTCTGTACGAAGACCATCGCTGAATTTTATTTTGCTGCCCCCAATGAGTACGGAGTGGTGGTGTTCGTCTCTGTTTACCACACTGAGCCAGTGGGGGGAATGCCCCATTGCGTAGTGGGAGTGGAGTCACTCCACACAGGGGCGCAATGGCTGATTTCAACGGGGTGGGTATGCAAGATACGACTGTGAGCCCCCCCCCCGTCCTTTCTCCCGACTCACTTTTACTAAAATATACAATTATATGTAGGCTATACTCTTTGGTTCTTTCGGGAAAGTCACGTAGTTAGAAATAAAATAATACGAATCAGGACGTTTCGATCGCAACACAAGCGGTCGTCATCAGGCTAAAGCTTCAAATCAAGATTACATGAAGGCTATAACTATATATATTATTTAAGTTGCACCGTGTATTGAGTTAAAGGAAGACAATTGAGTTATCGTGCGTCTTGCTTTCATACGCATGTCAGTTTGCAGACAAGCCTGGTGGTGTTCAGTGACAAACAGCAGCAGTAGCGCTGCTAGATTTTACACTGCTGTGTATTTGATTCGGATTTTTTTTTCATTTGTAACAATGTTTTTTGGCATTTATGGTTAACTGTTGGAAAGCATTTAAATATATATATTTAATTTTTTTTACTTGTGTATCTGGTTATTCGGGGCCCCCCTTGTGGCTGACTGGGCCCTATGCGTCACATAAAGCTGTCACATACCCACCCCCCCCATAGTGGCGCCCCTGACTCCACAGGAAAACCACGGCTGATTTCCTACAAAGTGATCCCTGCTTTATTGACCCTTGGAGGGATGGACAGCTGAGTTGAAACTCTAAACCGGGATTTTAATTCGCTATCGTACGATTGTTAATCACGCCCTTGCCTCAACCGCAGAGCTGCCCAGCAGGTTTAAGTAACATAAAATACCTTTGCCATTTATGTGTAACGGTGCCACACGAATAAACTGTTAACTTTTGGTTGTTGTTATTGTTGCTGCTCGGTGTTTCTTGCGTCAAGGACCTGACTGTGAGCTGGTGCCATGCAAGGGCTTCAGCCCGTGCGAGAACGCGGCGGTGTGTCGGCAAGAAGCTGACCTCGCGGTGCACCCGATGGGCTCCAGCTGCAGCTGTCCTGCAGGATTCGCCGGGCCCTACTGCGAGACCAATATTGACGACTGCGCCTCCTCGCCATGCGTCCACGGATTTTGCTACGACGGTGAGTGAGGCGGAACGGGCCGGCGCGCTGCATCCGCGTGAGAGCTTGACTTGGATTGACGTTCGTCGTTGGCGTGGCCATTTCTGCGTGACGGGGACACGGCAGAGAAAAGTGAAAGCCCATGAAAACATTAATGAGGTTGTAACGATCGAGGGGGTGATTCCCTGTCTCGGCGATGGAACGTTTTGATTTTGCTCATCAATAGATTGTGCAGAAAAAAACATGATTTTGTTATAAATAATGTAGTGGCGGGTTTTTCTTTTATTGCTCCTACAATCTGTTTGAAAAAAGTTAAACTCTGAGACAAGAATGAAGCTGCAGAGATTTCATTGCAGTATTTTATGGTCAGACGACATTCACTAAATTATACTTTTCTGCGCATGGAGTTTTAGAGAACAGTATTTTTTCTTCGCAAAATCAGATGACAAGTCAATTTCTGAGACAAGAATCAAACTACGGGACTTTTTATTGCATTCTGTTTTTTTTCCCAATTAGATAAAAAAATTATGTTGCTGATTTAGTACCGAATTCACAATATGCGACCCTATTGCCACACAGGTTCACAATAACTCACGATCGTGCGGTTTATGTGTGGGTATGTGTTGTCTGTATCAGATTTATGTTGACAGATAAAACATTGTGGAAACTATTTCATTGTTTTGTCGTCAGAGTTATTTTCAATAATCAGACTAGATGAATGAATCATTTGGAATTTGGAATGGCAAAGGCGGTGAAAATAATAATGGTAATAATCTTGAGCCCTGAAATGTGCACAAGACACACTCTCTCCACAATTATCCGAAGCTGTATGCTTATATTCCAATTGTTAATTTATGCCAGCATTCTTTAAATGCATTTTTCAAATTTCAATGACTGTGTCTGGGCTGTAATGTTGTGGCAATAATTGGCACAAATTGACACAAATGTGTGCACTGAATGTTTTTTTCATTTGTTAAATGCATTTTAACATACCACTTCAACTTCCATTACAATTATGAAAATTTAAAGTTTTATAAATAAGCAATGGGTGGCCAATCATGCAATAAACACAAAATGTGTGCAATGTTCATGCATTTTAGATTTAGAAGACCTAAATATATATAGCAACATAGCAAGCATACAATTACCTAAATATTGTTTTGAATTGGTCATCATCGTCAACCATGACCTATCCACTGCTGGATAAAGGCCTCCCCAAGCCTTCATCTCTCATGGTAACACAAGACAATTATCCATTTAGCTCCGACATATGATATCATCTCATTTGTCCATCTCCTCGTTGGCCAACCGCACAGATCTGCTACCTCCTTTGACTTTCACTCTGGCATTAGTCTTGACCATCCCTTGTCGAGAACTATCCTGCCCAAACCAATTCACTCACAGTCAATATAATATCTCTGATTTGTTTTCCTCTCTGATTTTATTTTCGTTTCTCACTCTGTTTATAAGTGCAATGCTCAATGTGCATTTCTCCAAGGCACATTCATCATCAGTGTTCATGTTCATGAACCAATGTTTCTGATGATGAAATGCTACATAAACTAAACTATGTTTTTGTATTTTACTAGATGAAGCCCACTGAGCCATATAGCTATTTTTAGAAGTAACCTAGCTACATATGATAGCTCAATGAAGTGAATAATCTCGTGGAAATGTATATCAGCCAAATACTCTAAACGCATGTTTCTTAATGTGGAGGCGAAAACTGGAAAAAAAATCCACGTAACCATCGGGAGAGCCTGCAAACTCCACATATACAGGCATCAGGATTGGGATCAAACCCACGACCTCCTGTATACCAGGCAAGGTAGTTAACAATTCTCCAACGATATGACAATTAAAGAACAATGTTTTCAATCTTTACTTTATACCTGATATCACTTATGCATCTGGATAGGTGTCATATATTTTAGCTGGAAAACATCATCACTAATCAGGCATATGCGTTGAGTCAAAACGATCACAGAGGTGTTTATGGGTGTGCAAAGCACAACATAAAATTAGGACACGTTAACATAAACTGACATCCGAAATTAACGGCCTACTTTTTAATTTAACAAAAATATAATTAACATACTGCAAAGCCAATTAAAGTAAAGAATTTGACTTGACATATATGACATGAAATGACAGAATAGGCTATGTGAAAGAACGTAGTCAAGAATATATCACTGTGACGTACAAGTTAATGCGCTATAGAATATTAATGTGTATATATTGTAGGCAATGCATGGAACAAATACATTTTTTTGAAGGATCTCTCTATATGAAAATTAACATTCATAACGGCTACATCAATGGACTGGACTGTTAGTTTTTTTTAGCAACATTCCTGCACATTGGTGTTTATGTCTGAACATGTTTTGCAATTAATTTAAATAACAACGCAACACAGAACATAGAGAATTTTGTTGACGAGTTAGGGAAACTCATTGTTGACCAATAGTGTACCTGCACACAGCTGAATTAAAAATGTATAGTGGCTTCTGAGAGCTCCTCTTCGTATTCCCAATCAGCTTCATAGTCACAGCGAGCACCTGCCAGACTGAATGTCAGTTGAGACTTGAAGCCTCCAGAGACAAGCATTCAATTGTAACCTTCAATGTGCTGCAGTATAATGGAGCCCTGTTGGAAGTCATACGCAGTTGTCAGTTTTTACTTTGATGGTATGCCACCAGATTTTTGAATATAAATTGGAGAATTGTCTCAGGGATGAACAAAATACAGCTTTTACACAATTGAAATAGGTAGCTGGTCAGAGCCTCAGCTGCACATTTATGAAACAGAAGGACATAAAGATAGAGCATACTTTCATATTTCGGGCCCGGGTATGCAAGATCATACTGAAAGCAGCTGGTATTTTTCCTAACCAAATTGAGTGGCACGGGCGTTGAGACGTGGCATCATTCACTCGAGCAGAAATCTTACTCTCACGCTCTGAATGCTGACTTCTCCAGCCTGTGAAATGTAACTGTTCAGTATACACATAACGTCTGTCATTTCAAACGTAGCGCTGCCACAGTGCTGTAAAGTACTTTCAGGGCCTGCACATATGGTCCCACAATCGGTAAACGCTCAAGTGTTTGCTTGGTGTTGTTTTTTTCCATTGTTATTTGGTCAACAAGGACGCTTCCCTTGCTTAGTTGGGATTTCAGCAACGTGAAAAATGCACTGCTCATATATGTGGTCTTAAGAATTCAACGTTAATTAGGTAAGCTGCCCATCACTGGCCCTACGGCACTTAGTGGAGTCAAACACTGGCCCTAGCTGGAATTCAGCGAGTGCTCCTTTGGGATATCTGTATGAGATGTCTCAAGAAATAAATGCACATTGAACCAGTGTCTAATTAATTAGTTAACCTCTACGGTTATGACTTAATGTTATTTTCCCAACTACTGCATGCGAGTGAAATGCTTTTAACATTTGCTATAATATGAGTTTAGCGAGTTTTCACCACATGTTCACGTTACAGAAATACAAAGTGAATTAATAAAAGCCCAACGCTCCAATCTATCAAAATCAAGCAATAACAGATCATAAAATGTACATTCGTGAAACTCATCGGTCATATACGCATTGCACATGCAAAAAGATGCAAGGATAACTGCCCCACATTGCACTGCAGCTTTCTTGAGCCCACACTTAATTATTGTCCTATTAGTGCGCCGTTCATAACTCTGCTCAAGTTATATGGCTCATTATGTCGTGCCTGCAGCACACAAAATGCACTTTCTGAAAGGTGGGGTCGGGGGCTACATAATTGGCATCACGTAATTGTGTTTGCAACTGTGTTTGAATCCCTTTCCAAGGAACTGTACTCATTTATGTACGTCAAAGGACATACGAATGTTATTGTTTTATTACTGTTCATTAACTTTAATAATAAAAAAAAAAATTTGAATTGTTACTTTTTAAAGGACATAGCCTTCCATTCACGGATTGCATTATGTGTGGAAGGATTGATTTTATTATAAAGGGTAATGGATTTCTCTTGTAACGTATTTAATAATGGTGATGTAGTTTTCAATCCACTGCTGGATAAAGGCCTTCCCATCTCATATCGGTCATCAGGGTTCTCTGAACATACCTCACCACGCTTGTCAGTGAAGGTTGGAGATTGGAGAGTTAGCCATGGCCATGAAATGAACTCAAGTAACCAGCTTCATATCACAGGGCTATGAGTTCCATTTGATGTTAGTCGAAAGTGTATTTTATTTGGAGATACTGGGCCACTCCATGGGAATGTGGAATTCCAACAGAAAAAACAGCTGCTGCATTGCTCATATGAACTTGGAGCTTTGAGTTGCCTTGACTTTTAGTGAAAATCTTAATTATGGATTGACAATTTACTTCTGAAGTGATTTTTTTTTCTATTTTAACCATTGTTAAAAATAAGACGTTGAAACATGTTTACTATACTTCATTAGATTTTTAATTAAAAGCTGTGCACAAAAATGTAATTGTCGTGCAAAGTGTAATAAAACATATTTATATAAGTCATCCTTTTGGCAAGGCTGTTTAATTGGAGTATGTTTATATGCGCATTGACAGATTAATAGTTGCATGGCTGTGTACTAATTTATTAAATTTTAAATTAGTTTAACATTACGATGATGTTATCCCTTTTTTATTTTAATAAGCTCGAAAAAATTCCTTCTGTTGTTAATGAAACCTTGAAGGAAGGGCAATGCAATTATTATTTTATCTTTTAAAATCCAAGACAGCCTTACTAACTCTTAAGACATGTTTCTAAAAGGGTAATGTAGTGGGGCTGTTTGGAAACATTCCACCACTATGTGCCATGGCATGTGGGAGGAAACCAGAGAAGTCACGGGATAATTAATAATCAAATCTCTGCACGGAGATTAAATCCACTTGCTCTACCGCCATGTGTTGGTCACCTCACAGCACCTGTCGGTTTGCAACTTTCACAAATTTGCGTGATCCACTACCAACCTCACCTCCAAAGTGCTGGATTGCAGGCGCATGCCACCACACTCAGCTTAAATTAACATCTCAAATAATCATTCTAGATTTGAAGCTTTCGTGACTGCAAGGATTCATACTCTTAGGTTTTTTTGGTAAAGTCATGTAGGTAATAAATAAATGTTATAATAAAAAATTATACAAATAATAATGTTCATATTTCACAGCACTCTTTGAAGGTGTGTGCGTGGCTCCAGGGCACAGTTGTGGAAGCCTTCAGCTGAAAAAGCCTCTCAGCTGCACGGTCAAATTTTGCTCGAATGTCCTCGAGTGTCTTAAGAATTCCTCTCAACGCGAGTGTTTTTCGGCATCGCATTTGTTGCGCTGGCTGCTGCAGCGCAGAAAGAGTTTGAGGGCGAATTCCCCAATTTAACACAACATTTGGCGCCGGATCATCACTCTTTCTCCACGATGACTCACAAGTTGCCAAACTCGCACTGACAGGGTCTGCTTGTGCACTTGGCACTGAAGGGAGGGTAAGTAAGAATGATAAATGGTCATATTTAACACGAAGTGAAATTTCATTTCTGTCATCGCTTCAATTGTGGAAGAACAAAATTCTGCCAAAGTTTTTGATTGAACCTTGTAGAAGCTGCCATGGAGAGTGGTGTTAGAAAGCAACTATTAAGACCAATAACCCGCATGACAGTGGTGTTGTGAGGTCAGCAACATTTTTTGCATGGGTGTCTTGGTTGCATCAGTGCTCCTATTCTTACGACATGCTCAGTACTGATGTAAAGCTTAGTAAATCAGAGGGAGGCCCTCTACCACATCAGCCCATCTCTACTGTAGCCCATGCCAATTTAGCCTCCTCAATCCAGCCAAACAGAAGCTGCTTAGGCATGCACTGGCTGGGCATGTGGGCTACATGGCCCAGCGATGCAGCCTCTACTGCTGGAGGAGCTCACTTGATGGGACTGCCCAGATCTTTCAAGGATCTGTGAGCTCATACGTAGAAAAACACACATTAATACACTGCTATGCACATGTGCATGACAAAGACAAAGATCACCCCTATAGCCATAACATACTTTTTGGGACAAGTGCTGTTAGCGAGCACCTATGAAGGCCAGAAAGGCACACGAGGGCGTGGGTGGCCAATACCATGCCCCGCCACTTTTGTCCCCGAGTATAAATGTTTACACATCGCACCAGGTACTCGTTTGAGGCTGAGTTGACTTAGGGGAGGCTCAGGACCGGTTCAGATAATTGTCACTGATGTTGGCTATGAGCAGGAATCGAATTTGGCTCGCCGGGTTCATAGCGCAACGTGTTAACCACTATACTACCGCTCCCCATATAGACAATAATAGGCACATGCACAAATGAATAAATAAATGTTGCCTTATCAACTGGAAGGGCAACGTTTGTTAGTAAATATGCTTGTTTTTTATATACGCACAACATTTAACATTTAAACCACAATTGCATAGTTTTACTTTTTCTTTTAAAATATTACAAATTCGTAATCTTAAATAGGTATTCTTATTTCACTTGCCACAAGATCAATAATTTCAAACGTTACCTATCGTGTGGTAATTAGAGCATAACAACCCAATTTCATGACTCCGTAAAAGACCTTTGTGCGTTTAGTCAGTGCTAACAATGCATACTAGCGCTAATCTTCTATATTTACAATGTAATAAGTAATGGCCTAATTCTATGTGAATAACTAACGTAATGGTGCATATAGATCCAGAGTTTACTCAAAGGGTGCCATTTCCAGGGTGACTTTGACAGATGCACAAAGCTTTCATGTAAAGGAAGAGTTGTAATCCAATAGCCGCCGTGTTAATTAAGTGGCCTAAGTGCAATATACATTTATGTGGCATGCTCCGTGCTTTACATGCAAACTTCATTTAGTTATCTTCAGAATGACTTAGTTTGACTCAGTCAATCATCTCTCTGCAGTCAATAAAATGAGTGGCAATTCATGATTCACAGTGATGGTTGTCTTCTTAATAAACTGTGGCGTCTGAGGGTCCACGTGTGTATACATTATCCGTGATTTCCTTTGTCTTTCAAAAATGCTCAAAGAGGCATTGATCAAATATCTCGATTGTATTGATATCGTGCTGAGTCACTGCTTCAGAATAGTCCATTCGGAACCCTTGCAGAACATTGTCTCACCATGTGCTAGAGAATGGCCAGTGGAAGGAGTTTTCACAGGAGCCATGAAATCCATTCAAGTGCCTCATCCAGACTAAGTGCCTCATTAGCTACACTTGGGTCCCCTGTTTTAGATGTATTAATCGCATGGCAGTCAAATGTATAAACAAAAATTATTCTCATAGCTGGAATCCAGGGTAAAGAAATATTTAAATTGATTGAAAATAACAGTTTGGTCTGGCACAGTGAGGTACTTAGCACTATCATGAAACTACTAAACACTAAATCAAGTGCTTGTGGCATCACACGTTACCGTGTTGGAAAAATATTAAAACAGGATGAAAATATGTTCTTTGGGTCTTTCGGTAAAGTCACGTATATAGGTTCAAAGATGATAATAAAATAAAAAATAAAAACTACGACGTTTCGATCGCAACACAAGCGTTCGTCATCAGGAAGAAAGAAGAGGGGGAAAGCTGCTGAGGCAGACTGTTTTAAAGGTTTAAAATGGGTGTAGCTCAAGGGTCATATCTGCAGCTTTTCCCCTCTTTTTTTTTTCTTCCTGACGATGAACGCTTGTATTGCGATCGAAACGTCGTAGTTTATTATTATTATTTTTTTTCTTTGAACCTATCTACGCGACTACCGAAAGACCCAAATAATATTAATTCCTACAGTCACGAAAGCTTTAAGTCAAGAAAGTAAAGTGAATTCGTCCAAAATTACAATAATGTTCATAACATTTACATAACGGTAGGTGATAAACAACCCACGTACCCTGTCTATAATTATTGCACAGGCTCTGATAATTGATTGAGGTCCAGCATATCCACCTTAATCCTTGAACCTTAAAGTTGACCCCAGATGGAGTAGAGTCATTCTAATTGACTGCTTTAGTGCCATTGGATTGAGCCCACATTAATTACACTCCCATGCAAGATCAGTAATTCACCTGGGGCAGCTTTTTCAGTCCAACGGGGCCAAGGCAGCCAATTATAGTAAAGCCGGAATATGGGTTGGAAATAGTGGGACAATCTGTGCAGATGTTGTAACTAACCCGTCAAATCCCACAACCATACAGCCCTGCAATCTCCTCTCCCGTTCTCCCCTCATCCAATCTTCTACGTAACTGCCGCTTTGTCTGGAATTCAAACACTGTGGCTTGTGAATTGCAAAGTTAAACTAATGCTAACGATCACCAATTAATCCTGGTTTGGTGGCACCGTGGTTAGCGAGATTGACTCACAATCTGAAAGCTGCAGGTTGACAACACGTTTAGGGCTTTATTCTGCCCATCGTCCCTTCATCGTTAATATCATGAGCACGGCTGTGTGCCAAGTCAGACGTGTCCCTGCCACGGAAGTTAGGCATGTAATTATTCACCCTCCCATACATTTTATACATTGTCACGATTCAGAGGCCACGGTTCAACTCAAGAAATATTTAGTGGGTTTTTTTTGTCTACATTTTTATCGTCACATTTGCATTGCTTTTTTTTCTATCTACTTTGTGCGGTTTTGATTGCTCCATTAGCATTGCTTAACATTGCATATAATTTTACGTGAATTGTAAATATTCTATTATGACGCACAGAATTAGAAAAATTATATCATCAGCTGGCCCAAGGCTGATAATGCAGATGAACAGGGAGATACTCACCAGAAAGTTGCCTTGCCGAGCCTCAACAATTTTACTGGAGCCTCCTGTGCTAAGAATTGCAGGGTTTTTGAAGGTAGCCAGAGTGCCCAGGAAAAAAAAACACATTTGCACTTCCGATTAGTTCCGGTTGGGTACGTATGGTGCAAAAGAACATACTTACACACACTTACAATGGTAGAATTTTAAACCCTTTTTTCTGTCTCTCATAAATGAGGTCTGTTATAGGTAAATAAACATTTAACGATGCTTTATTTTCCCTCACAAATGGCTTGCTTAAGACTTGACAAAATCCTGGCTGGGTGGGATAGCATATCGCACGATCCAGATTTCTGGTTTCTTTTGTCAGTGATGGTCTTCGAAATATGTTCCGATGATACACAAATTACAAGCGAATAAAGAGTGATTGCAGTGAAATGGCATGACTTTATTGCCCAGACTAGATAATAACATGGGCAATTAGTTTTTGATGAGAAAGTCTGCAGAACATTGAGTCCTCGATGTAAGCGTCCAGGTGATGATTCACACTGAACGTTGACAGAGAACGGTGGCATATTACACAACGCACCTCCAACTCTCCTCTATTAGTCACAACAAAATAACAACTGCAAAGACTACACGGTTCAAGGACCCAGCGGTTGATATGGCCCATGGATATTTACAAAGGGGTTTCAGCAAACTGCTCCAGCTAGCTGCCGCCTCGCTCGGAGGCGGCGGGGGGATGAACCTGTTCATGCCACCACAGACGGCTTCACAGCACGTCGGCTGGCTACGGTCTAAATGAGCGTTTTGTCTGAAATTTGACTTTGGTCAGCCAGAGACCCCCCCCCACCCCCATACGGTGAGCCAGCCATCAGCACAAGTCACATGAAACAATAGGCTCAGTAGTGTCAGATGTTGCCTGTGGCAGCAAAGGGACGCATGACGCTGAAGAAAAGAAGCCAAAAAAAATAACAACCCCGAAGCATGGGGGCATGTTTTGAATTGTAACTGTTACACTTCTGACTGGACACATGTACCGTGGTCATCTCATGATGTCCACTATCGGGTTAACTTTTTTTGTTCTTGTGTTACACTGAATTCTCTTTTCTATCCTACTCTCAATATTCTGTGATGCGTATTCTGGATGCATTTCTGTATCCAGCCTCCAAGTGTTGGCCTTCTCTTTATTCCAGTCTAAAAATACGTTTTTCCTTCCTTTTTAAGCATTGACTTACTGGCATAACTGAACAAATGCTTAACAATATTTGCAGCCCTATACATTTAAATGTCCATAGAAATACCTGTTAAGACCATTAATGGGCAATACGTTCTCTTCTTGCATTCTATGATATCCATACTTTCCGATGGTGGGAGAGGGTTGTGCCGTTGCTCCAAATTACCTTTTTGTGTTTTTTTAAATTTACAATCGTGGGGTGTCCAAAGGCTTTGTATATCAGTCCTTATTTGCGATTTATATTGTAGAATATTATCCCTCTTACAGTCGGGAACTTTGGTTTCCCTCTATATGAGACAGGTGATCTGCCTCCAATCCATCCTGAGGATTCTGATCCCTCGACTCGCTGTGACTGCCTCTGTGTTTCCTCATAAAGCAGTATTGCTTGAAACTAGGACCCATGTCTAATGGAGAGGGTCCTTATAAAGGAACATCTAGCCGTCCATCAGCATTGGTTTAAGTATGCCTGACTGCTGTTGAGACACTGAATCTTAAACTGGTCCAGAGTTTGGCTGGTATTGAGCCAATGTTGTTGACGTTATGCACGTCCAGTGGGTGGTGTGGCTGATGGCATGTGTACAAAATATATTTTAAAAAAATATATATGGAAGGATGGATATATGAACGAGGCATATGGACTTGCTTAATGTTGTTATTTGCTTATTTGTTATGTTTCTTATATCCTCCACGATGACGCTCATGATTATTTTGTGAGTTATTCTGTGATGTTGGTACTCTTTCCTCAGCCGATGCCGGCTCTACAGTTAAAGGAAGTTCTCAGTATTTGTTTTATTTAATGTTGTTCCCAAGTTGCCATCTTGGGAGCACAGTATTTTTCCATTTTTGAGGCACTTTGTAAATCAGCTGGTGTTATTCCTTTGAGTCACTTTCCTTTAGGCACTTTGTAAATCAGCTAGTGTTCTTTCTTTGAGTCACTTTCATAGTCTGACTGACATTGTGACTTCCAGATTACTGTATTCTTTTACTCTTTGTTGATGACTTGAAGTCGTCGTCGATTTCTCCCGCGGTAGATTTCTTCCTCCGCCATTGTCCAAATTCACCTCAGACTGGATTGTCTTCACTTTTCCTTCCCATTACTTTATGGACGTTGTCTTCCAAGCGAGAACAAACCTTATCCAGTCTTCCCCCTCCCAGTTAAGATTGTGAATTAAGACTATGCCACCTGGCTTCAAGTCATTTCCATGGATTACCTTGTCATAATAAGCTGCTTTCCCAGATTAAACAATATGCTTCAATTATACTCTTTTTGCCAGTTTGGGACGCAGTTTTTTTTTTTACATTGCCTGCCTTCTGCATGCTGTTAGATTAAACAGGAGGTGGATGGGGAGACTTGGGAATTGCTCAAACAGCAGATAGTAAGGCAAGCATCCTGTCGCTTCAATGTGTGTACGATTATATGCATCAACAACCTTTGCCAGAGAACCTTTCAAGCCGGCTGTCTGCCTTTTGGCCAAAGCACTCTGCACGGCCACTGTTGAATTTTTCAAACTGGCCTTTACTCTGCAGATAAGGTGTTGTGTGGTAACCGAGGACCCCCCAGAGTAATTTTAACATCGCATATGGCTGTTTGTTTAACACGTAGGCTTTTGTGACCAATATCATCCATAATACAGGTGTTTTGGGTTAGATCGCGTGAATATATAAATGTGTCGTTAAACCCACCACCACCCGACACAGCCAACTAGTAAGGTTTGTCACGTAAACAGAATGTGCCAATTCGTTACTAGTACAGCACATCGGTGTGTTGGAGAGCAAAGCCACAACATTTACAATCTGAGAATGACGTTTTGCCAGTAATTACAGGTGGCAGCCAGATTTGTGGAGAAATCCTGTTTAGTTCCTTAAATAGAGGGGTAGATGTGATGATATCACTTGTGAGCCCTTCTTGAGTGAAGTGGGGGGCATTAGTTAATGCATATAAATGTTAATGAGTATCCATTGCCGGTCGGGTTATTCATATGGTAATCAACGTATATTATGCATGTACATTATGCAAGCCCATTGCACTAACGCAGCAGTCACCTGTTATTGTCTGTTCACAGGTAACCCCATTGAAGTATGGTGACCTGTATAGACATGCATTTAAACAATTCATTATTTGATTATTCGCTTCCAGATATCTGAACGTTGAAAATTAAATTTTTTTCTCTCAATTTCGAGATTCTCTAATTAGTCTTGGCCAGTAGTAACTAGCTTTGCACAGAACTTCAGTATGATCAAAATCGATTGAGTGTCCTCGTTTCAACGTGTGTTCTGTCACTGCCGAAAGTTGTATTTGGTCCTATTTAATGTTCCTTTGGTGTTCTTTTAGTCTCGTGCTGATCATTCGTCCTGTCTGCCAAACATAACATTTGCCTCAAGAGCAATTAATTCAGTACACAGCTTCTGTTGATAGCTTCGGTAATACATCTTTCGTACCAGATTAAAATGTATGTATTTTATGTACCATGCCAAATCTGGCTCGGATGTTTTGTTTTTCCAAAAATCTGGCTAGTTTATCAGTTACTCCTGCAATGGATGGTATTTTAATAGTTTTAATTACTTGGTCAGTTTCAATGCTCTTGTTATTTGATTTGGTTTTGGCAATCAGTGCCCTGTTGATTTGTGCATCATGCACACCTTACTAATTGGCTGTGTCGGGTGGTGGCGGGTTTAACGAAACATTCATATATTTACGTGATCTAACCCCCCCAAAAAAACCCTGTATTATAGATATGAACCTTATGGCGGTACCCCGGGGTACCATAGTTCCCCGGCTCTCACATAATGTCTGTGATGCAGTCATTTTTAGTCTGTTGATGGTCGGCGATGCGGCAATCGACTCATCTCGACGAGCTGTGCACGATGCACTATTCAAAGTTGAATTTTTCGATAGCGGATTTTTTATGCTGTTTGGCGTTTCGACATCACAGAGTAGCAGTGATTTCGAATTGATCGATACCCCCAGTCGCGGAGTTAAGTACACCCCTGTAAAAAAAAGTGTCAAGGAAATAAAATATTTAATTGCCTCGGCCATTTTGTATTATTTGGTACCCCGGGGTACCGCCATAAGGGTCATTTGGCTGTTTATTTTATTTTTCTTTCAAGTTACTTCCCAAAGTCTTGGCAGATTTTACAGGTCATTAAAGTTTGTTCTTGGCTAAAGTCTTGGAGGAATTTGTTTGCTGTGGCATACGCTTGTACAAAGTGTTGTATAATTGTCCATTACCACCAGAATTTACTCATACCCTTGAAGGAAGTCAATAGTAAACGTTTTAAACAGATAGGTCATGGCAATGGTGGCCAAGTCGGTTTCATGGGGAGGTGTGGGGGGGTTTCCACGCACAGACTCTGGTCACAGAGCATTCGGCATCGTGATATGTTGGTGGCCCACATTGGTTTCCTGCCTGTAACAGAGGTTGTGCTAAGTATACAAAGGGATCAGTTGAGCACCACTCAAAGCTCATTTATGTGTGGACTCTGCAATTAATTATTGTCTCGTGTGTGTCTTTGTACATTGTCGTCTGTTCGTCTCTGCAGCGTTGGACAGCTTTTATTGCCTCTGCAGTCCTGGATATGCCGGAGAGCTTTGCGAGTTGAACATCGATGACTGTGAAGGCCACTGGTGCCAGAACAATGCCACCTGCGAAGATCGACACCTGGTTAGTCTGCAGCTCATTAGGAGTACACCGGGTGCAGAGTTTGTTTTTGGCAGTATCAAGCTGACACAGACCATCGCTTCTCATTCTGTGAACACCTTATGTGAATGGTGGAGGCATCAGCGGAAACTCGATTGAGGTATTTCATTTCTGTGTAAACGTTTGGTAAACAGGTTTGCTAATTCTGTATCAATCAGCTGGTTGCATCTCTTTCATAATGACCATAAATATTAAATTCCTGAGGTAGAGCTGCAGTGTTGATATTGTTTGGTTTATTGCAGAATAGAAAATAGAAAAATGACTGGGTTGATATATTTTTCATATTGTAAATAAAGTTATATTTAATACGTAGGTTATTATTTTGTTTCACGTTTTTCTCCATTGGCCCCAGCTTATTGGGGTTATTTATAGATACACTTCACCATGTCATTATAATGTTTTTGTGTTGTCTTTGCAAAAACAATTATCGTTGTTTCACAATGTATTTTTTTTACAAAGTTCTTTGTATTGTATCTTTTGTTTTGTATTTTTGTCCCTATTCACACCACTCCTATTCTTCAACATGTTTTGTTGTGTTTCAGAGAACTTGTTATCTTTTCACATTTACACTTTGCCCACTTTCAGTGCACTGCTCATTGCAGTGTTGCTTATTTCATTACATAAACTGATACCAGCCATTCCATCATTTTTTTCCAGGAGGGATTTGTAAATCTGCGGCTTAAATTTGCCTACCTCCTGAACGAAATGTTTGATGTTCACAGTCGAATATATTTATTTAATTACCTTTGTCCTCTCTGTCAGTGTTGAAGTGTAGCTTGTATTACACGAGCACATGATCCAACCTCCTCTGTTGAGCTTGTTGGGGCCCGAGGCATCTCCGTCAATATCCATGAAAATCAAGACGACATCAATTCAATTTTTTTACATTTGGTTTGCTCCATGTCCATTTTATATTTGTATATATGTTGAACTTCTGTACATAGCCAACTGTGCTAATCGGAGGTGTGGGAGAAGGACAACAAACTAAAGACAAAAATCACTTCTAAAGAAAACTAATTAAAATACATATTCATTATCTCCATGGCAGCTCTAAAATGAGTTTCCCTTTCTCATTCCTCAATACATTGGAAAACTTGCAAATCATCCTTTGGCATCTTCTCCTTTTACCTACAATCTATTATCTGCCCTGATTTAGAATCTGGTTTATTACTTCATACATTTGGTCGAAGTCTGCATCTCCCTGGCTCAATGTTGGAGTAGATATTTAAATTATTTTTGAATTATCTTCAACTTGTACTTGTGAACTACTCTTGAATTATAGTCATCGAGTAAAGATGGTAACTGCATCACACGCGTTCAGATGTGCTCCTACGGCTGTCTGGAATGCTCTTTGTTCCAATATTAGGAAGCCACTGGAGATTTGCAACTTTTGAATCATCTAGAGTTACAAACTCGTTTCTTTAAAACTGCTTTTTGTGTTTAGTTTGTTGTCCTTCCCACACACCTCTGATTAGCACGGTTGGCTGTGTACAGTGAGAAATAAATGAGAAAGAAGTTCACATGTGATAAATGACAAGATGATGGGTGAACAACTGACATGGGTTGATTGAAAATACCCAAAACCCATAATAAAACAGCCTACTTCCACCACCACTTTAAAAAGCAGAACATTTGGGCACTGTAGTAACATACTACACATATTATGCATTCCCCTTGGAAGCAATTATCACAAAATAGCCATGTAATTGCATACCATTAAACTGTGCATAGCCACTCTAACCATCAGTAACTTACTTTTAAAGAGTTTTGGTTTTGTAAGTACACAATTATAGCTTGATGAACTACAGATAATCATACAATAATTATGCAACAGTGAATGTTAAACAAAGTAGGTTGTTGTATGATAATTAATTCTCAAGCAAATAACTGCATAACATAGTTTACAAAATCAAGGTTCACATTAAAAAGACAATTGCCATGCAAAAGGAATTCAATTATACGTGATCTCTCTTAAAAATAAACTTTTGTCACATTAGGTTGCAAAGTATATTCACCAGAATTCCACAACCTTTTGTTTTTATAACGTGTTCGCTTTTATGGATGAAATGCATTGTGCAACAATAGCCCATCGTGGCATATAGCATGGCGTGTGAGACCACCTGATGTGATTGTGTCTGATTGCTATAATTCAAACATTTTATGGGCAGGTTTTGTGGATCACCAAAACAATTGTCCCAATCTACACGACTTTTGAGACAAGTACACAACGTAGGTTGCTGACCTATCTGTATGGATTTTTTGTTGTCAGTCATTGTAATTTTATTAGCTGAAAACTGCCGCAGTCATCAATCGCTGACAAACCAATACCTTCATGAAAGAAACATAGAATGTACTCAAACATTTATAGAGATGGATCAGCTACATAGACATTTTGATGAAGAAAATGACAGTACCTTCCCGATAAATTTTGAGACTTGGTGCCGCATTTCCTGGATGAAGGATACAATATTAATGTTACCTTCTGATTTATCATTACACGGTGAATGTGTATTGTTAACTAATGTATGAAACGACAATTAAAACACCTATTTCTTTTAAATCGTAATCACGTAAAGTGGCCAGGTAAATGTAGAGGGTGTTGAAAAACACCAGGATACCCCTTTGAAATTTTTAGCAAAAATAATTAAAGTAATTGACAATTCTTTTTTTCTCACATCTTGGCAACAGGAATTAAAAAAGAGAACCCATTAAGCTACAATTTATGAACTTGTGATGTTTAACATACTTCCGATCGCTCTATCCCAGCAGAGTTTGTGAGTTGCACAACTGATATGCATATTTAAGACGGAGTTTTTTGCACGTGTAACACGTGAGTACAGCTAAGTTCCAATTAACGAGTAAGATTTAACACGCAGTCTTGGACCCCCCTCTGGAGAATTAGCTGTGCGGCACTGCCTGTGAAGCTTGATTTGTAATGACATAAAAGCCCAAGGCAAGTTGCTCTCTGAGCCGTTCAAAACCTCGTGAGGTTTGTTGCAGAGTTTGTTAAAAGACTCTAAAATGCCCTGTAGGAAGGGAAAAAAAAGAATGCATTGACAGCCCGTGTTGATAAAATTGATCGGGTGTTATTTTTTTCTCAGCTAGAGGTAGGATCAAGGCCGCTTCACTCTGTGGCTAAATATTGACGGTCGGCCATGTCTGGCGTGGACCTAATGCATTTCTTCTAACTGATGCCTTGTTTATAAACCGAAGAATCAATAGCAATTTGTGTTAAGTGTGGATTCCGATGCTATTATCCTATAATTGGAATAGAGATGTAGAAGCGGGTTAGAGAATTGTAGATTGGAGGTTTAATTGAGGGGGGTATGGGGAAGATGATGGTTTGTTCTAAAAGCAGAAGGTTATGTGTTGTTGTTCGAACTTAGATTCTCTTTCCTCCTAAAGCACCCGGAGTTTGTTGTTCATTAAAGGGTTGTTTTTCTTCCATACGTGAATATGCCTTTGCGTGTGTGGTCAAAATTATGTAATGAAACAAAACATTCAAAATGAAAGTCAGTAAACATATAGGCAATTGAATGAACATCACATGTCAGAAACAAGCTGTAGGACCTTTTAGTGGTAAACAATCATACGAAGTAAACTATTTTTCACGTAATAATATAAACAAGGACCAATGTGACCTGAGTTTGATTTCGGGCCATGGCTAACAGGAGTGGGGAATGAGTAACTGAACATGTTCTGGTCACTGACTTCACCAACCCACACTCACAAGCATAGTCAAACATGGTGAAACAACGCCCCATGGCATGGGGGAGGCCACCAATTAGCATGGGATTGAAAAGGGGCATACATGATTGTTTTTAATTGTTAAATATTAGAGGTATTTATTCTTGTATATTATTTATTTTATAATGTAAACAAGGCTGGCAATAATGCACACCTTGATTGTTTATCCCATTGCTCGTAAAAATGTTGTATTCCTAAGAGGTCACTTAACTTCTTAAGTTGGGTATTTCTAATGACACATTCACACGCAACGATGCTAATTTTTGGGATAGTTTAGCTCAGGTGGCTTGGGGAACCCGCCTATGATTACATAGACCAGTCTTGCAGCTATTGCTAACATCACATATTTTTTTCATAGTAATTGTAACTTTCATGCAATCGAGGTAAGCCCACATCAAGTTGTACCCCTCCCTTTTTTTAGAATAGTAAATCACTTTCTTGATAGGCAATTTTCTTGACAATACTGTATATTTGTCATTTCAAAGGCGGTTGCACAGACAGATATTGCTATCTACAGTTTAATTCCGAATCCATTGGACTAGTCCTTAATGTGTATTTAGGGCCTAGTTATATACAGATAATCATGATGTTTATTGTATGTGTAATTACAAGTCAAGCAACTCTCTCTCTCTCTGGGTTTCCCTTATTTAAATTTATTTTATCATAAATCCTCAGGCATGTGTAAAAGCACATTGCAAAAGTTTGATGGTGGCGAGTGCTCACCAATGTCTGTGTCCAACGCCGTCCTGCTGCTGTTGGTTACAGAGTTACATTTGTTTGTGCAAGCCTGGCTGGACTGGAGAGTTTTGCGAACAAGACGCAGATGATTGCGAAAATAATCCCTGCCACAACAACGGTGTTTGCCTTGACCTCTTCAATGACTACCGGTAAGAGACATCATCTTCATGTGCAGTCCTAACTTAACTCTTAAAAAACATTGTTTGCATTATTCTAGCGTTACATGTGCAGTAGCTGTATGTACAGCCCAAAATTATAAACGCACATTCTTTGAATTTATTATATTTATCTATCCAGGAAAGCCCCACTGAGTCCAACGACTCTTTTTTTAGGAAGTCCTGCATGGTGTATATATTTAAATTAAAAATAAACTGGATGAAAATTATTCCAGCTGTTTCTTGATGATGCACGAATGTTTGCATCATCTATCATCCTTCAGCCACCATAAGGTGGTCTTCATTTAGAAATCTTAAATAATCAAATTATTATTTCCACTCGAAAGACAACTCATTATCACCATAAATCACAATAGAGCAGTAAAATTATGGCATTCGTGGTCGCTGCTTTTTAAGTAATCTGATCACAGAAATGTGCAAACCTGTATTGTGTTACCACCCAACACAACCTTTGCATTCGCCTGCTGTGCTCAAGATGTGAGTGCGCAGATGGCTGGGCAGGCCAAGATTGCGCAGAAGACATCGATGAATGCGCATCGCGTCCATGCCTGAACGGCGGCACGTGCTTCGACTCTGGGGCACCAGGACAGTTCTCATGCCGGTGTCGCCCCTTCTACACTGGCTCGCATTGTCAGGATCCACGCGATCCCTGTGGCTCCGATCACAACCCCTGCCACAAGAACGCACGCTGTCTTACCCTCTCCGATGGCACGGTGCACTGCGAGTGTCCTCCCGGTAACGCACGAGCACCCAGCTCGTCATTACACCAATGCCTTGCCCATCGCGGGCAAATTCAAAGGCAAATGGGAAAAACATGGATTTTGGCTCACGCTTCAGAATACGACACCCCCTGCTTTCATTTAAGTACAAATTTCGTATTTTTTTACGGAAATGACGATTTACAATTTTCTATAGTGTTAAATATAACTTGTACAGCAATGTATAGAATGGGGGGGGGGGAGTAACGGTAAAACAAATCTGAACCTCACTGCCTCCTCACTGGATGAAGGGTTCACGTGACCTGGGACTGACGCTGGGCTGCATATGGGAGACTTGATGTGTGTGTGTGTTCTGCCATAATACCCAAAAAACCCTGTATTATCGATATTGGTCCTGAAAGCCTACGTGTTAAACTGTGTGTGTTCTGGTCGAGCCACACGGGCGCGATCAGCAAACTATATACCCCAGTCAATTTGGCGCGAATGGTAAAATCCACAATGGGTAAAGTTTTTGGTATACTTAAAAAAGCGGTTTTCATGGTCAAAGGTCCGAGCTCATCACAATTCATGTTGTCATTTTATGTTTGGTACATTGTCGGATATTTAATTGTGGCTAATGGTCTCCTAGTGTTTGCCGTGGCGCCGGATATTGCAAGCTCATTTGCAATGATTACCCAGGGTTACACTGCCCAGTGGATGTATTTGTCACTACTCGAGACTCGACATTATTTTGGTAATGGTATGATTACCCAATTCCCACTACCCTGTTTGTGGATGCCATTGTCACTACCCTATTCTGAGTTGTCAATGGCACTCGTGGAGGCAAATTCTGCCATTTGTAATGCCTAAGATTACCCACGTCATTACCCACTTGTGGGTTTGCATTGGCCTACTGTAGGCTGTGTAGTGATGTTGCAGTGGGCTCACACACTGCACTTTGAACCTGGTGGCATAAGCTCGATTCCCGACCTAACATCACTGGCGAGTGAAAAATTGCACTCGTCCTGAGCTCCCATTCAAACCTCCACCGACTGAGATGGTCAAACATTGTCCATTACCGATATGGCATGGGGTGACCTTCATGCAGGCTGTAAACAAATGCTATGATTGTCGAGGATCCCACGACTCAGGAGGGAGTAACCATTGTCACGACTGGAGGAGGCCCATCTGTATATCGTTTTGTCTTTATATTTTCAACAACAAATGCAGAAAAGCACAGAACCAGGATACACTACATTCAGACGACCGGTATAAACATGAAACAATAGGGGGACCCTTAGTTATGGATCTAGGATGCAACACGGTGGTAAGATGTTAAATACCTCGCCTGGTATGGAGGAGGTTGTGGGTTCGACCCCGCCCCTGACGCCTGTATATTTGTAGTTCGCGTGTTCTCCCCGTGGTTGCGTGGATTCTTTTTCTCCGGGTGCTCCGGTTTTTCCCTCCACATTTAAATGAACATGCATTTCGTGTATTTGGCTGCTCTACATTTCCACGTAATAAGCCACTTCAGAGAGCTATCGTTTGTGGCCAGGTCTCTAAAAAAAAGAGCTATACAGCTCAGTGGGCCTCACCTGGTAAAACAAAAAATAAACATTTAACGGAGGAGTATGCAAAGGGAAGAGTAGGAGATATAAAAGTGAAAGGAAAAAGGAAACACGAAGAGTGATGGGTAGCAGTAAATACATGGTAGGAGTAAGAGGGTCAGGTCATAAATTGGTCCATTCGAGAAGACCAGATCTTTCTATGGACCTTTAGTGATCTTGCGACAGAGCTCCACGGTGTTCAAGAGAAGATCACATTCAGTCAGTGCTCAAAATTGGATAGTTTATGATCCTTCCTTTTGAGACTCATCTGTAATGAGAGAGGTTTTTTTGGTTACATTTTGTAAATATAAAATATAAAAGCTCAGCATCAACCGGTGTCTTGGAGAGTAAACCCACAACATTTATAATTCGAGTATGACATTTATGGATATTTGTCGCGAAAGCCTACGTGTTAAACCGACTCATCTGTATCATGGGATCTTTTTAGTAGTATCAAATGTATCTATTTAGTGTTTGAACATCTTAACACTTGCTTTATTGCCAGAAAGGGTAACATCAATTTTTTTCAAACTCATTTGTATTTGCTCGTCCAGGACAAAATGTCGCCATCATACTTTCAAATGACTCCCTGCTCATGATGTTGCCCATCCCACATTGCAAGCACAAGGGGGGGAGGTTGGTATTGGATTTAGTGCGACAATGTGTTCTATACTAAGTTAATGAAACACAGCTGCAGATGCTTTATTCGTGGTGGACGTTAAAATGGTAAACTTCTGGGTGGCACAAGGGGTCGACTCCACGTTTGTGTGGTAATCTCCCAGGGACGGCTACATGGCATGGGGCAATGTGGCAGCAATAGATGCAGTGGCCCAGCCGGTGAAAGGCAGCCATGCCTGCGTGCCTGCACCTCTTGGGGTCTCTTAGTTGTGGGGGGTTAGGGGTGGCATGCAGGCACAGCCTCCATATGAGAGTGGTACAACACATTCCCAGACTGATATAAAAGGATGTGAAAATTGATCAGCTACTTGAAGTGTGCCTACTTTGTATCAGTATTGAGCATACTCAAACAGTCAGGGCACAGTATGCTGGATAGTTTGTTCTTTCGTTATTTATACATTGTCTATTAAAGATAGAACACGGCGAGTGCTGAAATAAAAAAAATCAAGCATCGAGCTGCCGTTGTCAAACTAGAGTACACTGTGCCAGAAAATAAAGTTACAAAACTGTGTTGAAAGTGTATGGTGACAAAACACCATCACACGTGCAACACTTGAAAGGTCGGCTGCAGATTTTTTTTTTGCCCCAGAGTAAAAAGACTCCCGAAGGTAACCCCCAGGATAGGGTGGCTGCCGATTGTGGTGGGTGAGGAGCACATTGAGGCAGTGCATGATGGGTTTTTGGAAGATCACCGTGTTACTGTTGCACTGAAACCTTGGGTAAGCTGTGTTCGGATCAGTGGGGGGAAACAATATTGCACAACCATTTGGGAATTCGTCTTCCAGCACATGACAAGTTTATGTAAATTAGACATACTGGTGTAAGTTTGTGAGCCACGTGACAGCTTCGGGAGTCGCGCGACTAACACCATTCAGTCCTCTGGAGAGCGGGCATAATATGCAAGTTGTTCGCGATGTGATCCATTGTCGAGTTTGGATGGGAGTAGTTGCATTGTGGGTCATCTTTGTGGAAGAGAGTTGTTCAGCGACCAGTTGTTGTCCTGGAGAGGTTGAAGGAGCCACCAAAGCTTTCTTGGCAGATCAAAGCCATGCAGGAGCAGCAGTGAGGCTCTTAATTTGGGAATGAACATGTGATAAGACATGTGAGAACAAGAGGAAGTGTCTGAGAATGTCATATAAGAGTCTTGAGCTGATGAGGGCAGTCTGGGACAGGTTTAAGAGATAATTCATTACCGGTGATGAGACAGAGATTCACCATAATGACCTCTTAGTCCAAACGGCAGCCTATGAAGTGTAAACTTCCGATTTCAACAAGACACTTCCGATTCCTGCAATCTTCGTGAACGATCGATGCGCGTGTGACAAGCGGCTGCTTGGTCTGTAGTTCAAGTCGATCATTACAGTGCACAACTAGAAGAATGATCGAGGCATCGTATCAGGTTTGAGGTACTTGTATCTCATATTTGAGTAAACATTTGAGTGTCAAGAAAAAATCTATGCAAATGAGATGAGGTCCCAAGTATTAAATTACACTGATAAAAAAAAAACATCGAATTTTAGGAATTAAATTTGCTAACTTATGCATTTTATCACTTTGAAAAAACACATTGAAGTAAATAATGTGAAAATTATGATTGAATGCTATTGCCGTATTTCAGTGAATGTACATATTTAGTTCTTTATTTTGTGTTTAAGAAGCAGTGTGAGAATTTGTCGGTGCTTTTCCCCGTCAACATTGCACATGTACAGATGTCATTTGTGTTGAAGAACCTGTCCGAAAATGATCGCGTGTAATGTGTTTATTTTTTATACTAACTGGTTAAATTCCATTCAAGCTGTGTGATCGGCAGATAAGCCTCACATAGCGTTTAGGCATGAATACAAATACGCTTCATATGTTCACAAAAATAACCACACAATTGCAGAAAAGAACATTACATTTCTTTTTTTCAGAATTTCATTGTAATCCTACATTTTTTTGTTGTTATTCGTGATATCGCGGATGTCATGCAATGGAAATAAACCAATAATTGGGTTCAGGGTACAGTGTAGAAACTACTGCGCCATGATACAACCCCTTTCAGCCTTCAAACGTTAAGTTGTTGTTGTTGTTGTTGATGAAGAGTGTTTTTATTAATGAAATCTGTGAAAAGGATAGAATTGTTTCAAAGGCAGTGGTAGTACTGGCTCATTGGAGGACCGAAGCGCAAATTACCCACAATTCAGTTTATAAATTCCCAGTGGGAAGACATAAAAAATGCGTCGTGAGATCATGAAACTGTAGGAAAAAATTTGGATGAAGGTGAGAGGAGATGCAGAGATGCAGACACCAGACCCCACATGAATAGGACAAACACGTGGAAGAAAAATTAGCTTAATGCCACAATTGTTTTGATCAACTCTCCACCACCACATCAAGAGTGCTATGTTTACAAAGATATGATTTACTCCGTGCCAATCAAGTTCTAACCAACAGAGCTCTTCACCGGTTGCTTTAAGATTGTTGTGACTGAATTCAACATCTCAACATAATGACGCTTGCGCTCAAAACAGCTTTGAACTTCATCCTCGGGTTCGCGAGCTCGACTGGCGAGCTCATCGCCTGAAAGTTAGTTTCAACTAAAAAACAATCAGCTGGCGACCAACTGCATTTATTACATTAAATCCATGTGCGTGACCGTCACGGCATGTTCTTAAGGACTCCGGATCAGGAAGGGATTTCATTCGAGATCTGAGCTCCTGTAAACAATGGTACACCGTAAAAAACGTTGTCATACTATTAGCGGTTATGACAATGTGTGTTAGGCTTTAGTCTATTTAATGTTGCGATAACACTGGAGAACACAATTCCCAGTTTGAATTTATAATTAATAGGGCAGGTTCCCCTTAAAAGATAATTATTTAATCTCTTGTCTTCATATGCTTGAAAAACACATTCCCCGTCTAATTATGTAACAAGCTGCCTTCTGATTTAAAGCTTCCGTGACTGCAGGGATTCATATTCTTGGTTCTTTCGGTAAAGTCACGTAGAAGGGAAATAATAAAATAATATAAATATAAAACAATTAAATTCGTTAAGAAAAAAACGCCACTTTTTCAATTTTTCTTGCTGTGGATTTCACACCTGATGATGATTGCTTGTGTTGCAGTCGAAACGTCGTGAGAATTTTATTGTTTTATATTTGTATTATTCCCCTTCTACGTGACTTTAGCGAAAGAAGTAAGAATAAGTTGCCTTCTCTTTGTTACAATTTCGGGTGCATTGCATTTGGACAATTTAAGAAGAATACTGGTTTGTGTTTATTAACCATATTCCCTTTAAAGTTGCTTGCCCAAGGCATGCCTAATCCTCATGAGCAATTTCAGGATATCGCAATTTGCTTTTTGCATTTGTGTGATCAGTGTCTATTTAACACTGTAGGCTTTCGCGACCAATATCCACAAGCAATGTTTTTGTGTTAGATCGCGTAAATATAAATGTGTAATTAACCCACCACCACCCGACACGGCCAATTAGTAATGTTTGACACGTAAAACGTGCCAATTAGTAAAAACACAACATTTACGATTCGAGTTCGACGTTTCGCTGATGACTACATCCAGCTACTTGGCTGTGTCGGGTGGTGGCGGGTTTACGACACATTTATTTTCACGCGATCTAACCCAAAAAAAAACTCTATTATGGTCATCAGTGTCGTGAGTTAAGTGCTGCTGGAAACTGATGGATCACGATATTATTCTGCCCCGATCAATTGCACCAAGCTAGAGACGCAAAGAAAAGCTGCATGCAACCACCTTGTTGCCATCCTCAACTCTCACGCCGTGGTTGGTCGTGGTTTTTCATCGGGCAGGATTTGATGGCGATCTCTGCGAGTCGGACAAAAACGAGTGCTTATCGGAACCGTGCAAGAACAACGGAGGCTGCAAAGACAGAACCAATGGCTTTGAGTAAGTGTGGACCACCTGGCGCCCGGGCTCTGCATGTCATGGCAATTATATTCAAAACAGCTTTCCTCACTTCGTTCTGAACTGGACAGGCATTTAACATTGCCCCAGGTCGGCATGAGTTGCAACAGCATTGGAGTCGCATGGCAGCATTTGGATTGGCGCCGTGACTCCGGGCATTTGGGTCGTGTGATGACGTCATGATCCACCGTACAGCCAAGCAACGGTCAGGGACAGCCTTTGATTGGAAGGACTTTATATCAAAATTCTGCCAAGTTAAGCTGAGCCACATCACCACCTAAGAAGCTGCTTGGTCTCATGGTGAGATCGAACACCTCGCATTTACAGGCTCAAATCCCATTCCGGGTGGTTATTACCTCTAGTGTTGATAAAACCAGTACCATTTTCTAGGAAGTCATTGTGGTTTCCATGGAGGGTCCATTGGGATGTGGAATTGCCACTTTTTATACATGCAGTAATGAATAGGCAAAATTTACTTATTCATCATTGTTTTTAGTTTATGTTTCAAATATGTAGTGAATTGGGAGAATATAAAGGCTGATGTATATTCCTACTGTATGTGCTTAAGACAGTCATGAAACCATTAATTATAAAAAAAGGAATGCCAATCATACTGCGTGATTGGTGCTGTTGTAATGGGAACATAATGGCGTATTAAAGATAATTGCTTGAGAAATACATTTCTTTATTGCAGTTTAAAACTTTCCAATGATGTATGCACATACTTATATATTCTATGCAATTTTTTTCAACGTTCCATTAACACACAGAAGCAAACAGCAAATATTTTAATAGCTTTGCCAATTTATACTGATAGTATAACCTGCTTGTCACGCCAGGCTTATTTTTTTACAAGAACAACCCAACACATTTGTCAATCTTCTTGGTTCTTTCGGTAAAGTCACGTAGAAGGGAAGTAATAAAATAATAAAAATAATAAAACATAATAAAATAAAATAATAAAATAATATTATATAATAAAATAATATAATATATTACTTCCCTTCTACGTGACTTTACCGAAAGAACTAAGAAGATGAATTCCTGCAGTCACGAAAGCTTTAAATCGACATTTGTCAATATTTTGATTAATGATGCTGTGGCATTCAAAATAAATATTGTGGACGCAGTAAAAAGAACCATCTGCATCCAACAAAAAAACCCCACAGAAAATAAAAACATCGTAATTCTATTCCATAATTTTATTGTTCTATTTAATGTGCTTCCTTTGCATCTGTGTATTAATTAACTTATTGTACAACAGTAGTCGCGTACAAGCAACTATTGTGTTCTAAAGGACAATTGTACAAAGTGTTCTCATTGTGAAATGTGAAATGGTATAAACTCACACAATAGCACGTAGAATAATGCAAATTCAGGGAGCTATTCATTTATTACGTTGCAAGAGCATTGAGCGACTCACCTATTATCTGAGATAACACAGCTCGTACATACTATTACAACGCCTGCGCTCACACTAACTTTGTGAAATATTTTGTTCTAGGTGTTTATGTTTTGATGGGTTTCTTGGGACCTATTGTGAAGTTAACATCAATGAATGTGAGTCATTGCCTTGTCAAAACAACGCAACCTGCATTGATCTTGACAACAGGTATGTGGCCTGGGTAAAGTTCAAACGTGCTGGGTGTGAGTGGCTGCTTGGTTTTAGTAATTGTATGGACACATTTGTCACTATGTGTGTGTCTGTATCTGGGCCTAGTTTGCAAAATAATAATTTTCATGTTTCATCAGTCGTAGGAATTGTTAGACTATACTCTGCAAAACTGGTCACGTTTGGTGAAGGGGGGAGAGGGGAGCCCAGGGCTGCTTCTGGTATCTGTGGCTGGGAATCTAACTTAGGTAACCTGGTTTCTAAGACAGCCTATTGTACGTTATACTCTATCTTCATTTTGTTTTACTTCAATTGCAAATTCTCTGAAGTTTGAACTGCCCTGTCTTTGAGTTTTGTGTGCAGATGTGTTCTCACATATGAACACATGTTCTACATTTTGAATCGAATTTATAGATTGTGGGGAGAGCCTTTTCATATGGACTGAATTCCATACTACATGATTATACATGCTGCACAGAGCTCTTGAATTACATGCACACATGCACATTAATTTGACTTTTTACAATGTCTTACAGGGATAGTGTCTTAAATTGCCCAATCTTATTAATCACATCTCTAATATCCTACACAAGGTTAGCATATCTGTATACACATTCTACTGCATGCAGCTTAATGACCGTGTGTAAAGTGTTCTGGTCGGAGCGTTTTTGGTGATTTGTATAAAGGAATTGTCTTTAGTTATTTTGGTAGCACTTTTCAGGTTCATGCAGTATTCTGAATTTGCCGAGAATAGCTTCGTAAGTATTACTATAAAGAATACTAAAAAAGTGCATTTAGTCTTTTCGCTGACATTACCCAAAGCAACCATCATTTGCCTGCTTCTCTACGATCACGGTCATTGGCTTTGCAAAAAAGGCTGTGTGGTGCTTTGTCTTTATTTCTTACAGATTTCGTTGCCACTGCCCTGCCGGCTATTATGGGCCGCTGTGTGAATTTGATGTTAATGAATGTGAGTTGAGGCCTTGTGAAAACGGTGGGGCCTGCATCAATCTTGAAGGGAGCTACCGCTGCCTCTGCGTACCTGGGTTCACAGGTGAGTGCGCATCCCAGTTATAGTTAAACAGCTGAGTTCTTCTTTCATATGGCAGTGGGATATTTGACATTAATAAGCTATTTCATAGCATCTTTGGAGGCTTGGTGGATTTCAACATTGTATGTACAGCTGAGTGTTCATAAAGCGTGGGCCAGCGTGTCACCAGTTGCGCTATAAGGAAAGAATAGCACCAAACCATGCAGTGGCTGTATCATTCAACTGCACTTTAACCATTTTAAGTGTTTAAAGTGCGCCTTCATTAGAGGAGGATAAAGAACAGGATTGTTGCTACATTCCAAGTGCTTTGGTCCGAGTAACCCTTGAAGAACTCTGTGCCTTTTGTTGTACTCTCACTTGTCGATCTGAAAAGCAATTCTGTCAACGACATCGTTTAATATTATTGGCAATGCTGGAACGTTACCAATTGTAAGTATTTTTGTAGTATGTGTTAGAGTCAATGTTGGCATCTATACGTTCACAACTGTGGTGAGACGTTATCTTCCACACCTGGTATGGAGAACGTGGGCTTTCGATCCCGACACTGACGCCTGTATATTTTGGGGTTTGCATGTTCTCTCTGTGGTCGCTTGGATTTTCTTCGGTTCCTCTGGTTTTTCTCTCCAGTTTGAAACATGCGTTTAGGCTATTTCGATTATTTTGCTTCTATAAATGTCCAAATAGCGAGGTCATTTTTGAAGAATACGTTGATACCTCAGTGGGCTTTGTCTGGTAGGATGGGGATGGTTTAGTTTCATTTGTATGTGTTTGGGTGATGTGATTATAACCTTTCTTGTACCTTGCACGCCATCACGTTTTTGTATTGTTTGTTGTTTTAACGTTCTTAATTGCCCCGACTGGACATGTGTGAAAAAGAGCTTTATAGCTTATCAGATTCCTCCAGTATAAATATATATTCTGATTCTGTATAAACTACGTGAGCTATACTATGATATTAAATTGGTTTTCTCTATCAGCGTCATTATTCGCAAATTGCCAACGCGTGTTTCCGTTCTTATTGCATTGACACTTTTTGAGCAAATATCGTTCTGATCACTTGCACCGTTTACAGCTTTTGTTCTGTCTTCTCCACTAATAGAACACCTCCCTGTGCTACATGTGAATTATCTGTTACCCTAACATTGCTTATTGTAGAATTGTTTTGCTTTTTGAATTTCATTCAGATGACATTCTTAATTTTCAGCCCTGCTGAATGAAAATGTGTGACATTTAGACGAGTTATTAAAGTAATTGTACCGTTGTAGATTTCCAGTTATATGTTTCCCCCATTTGCAATGTTGGGTCTAATGGTAAAAGTTGAGGTAGGTTTTTTTGTTGTTGTTAAAATCTCAGTGACCTTATGAAAATACCAATAATAAGCAGCGCGCACCTAGTTTATGAATTGTGTATCAGAGAGGGCCCACTGCGTTGGAATACATTGTGAAATGTATTCCAATGAAACATGCGTTTACAGTATTTTTGGCTGCTATACATTTACACATAATAAGCCATTTCATTTAGGTAGCATATGTGGGCCTTACCCAGTAAAATAAAAGTAGCATAGTTTAGTCTTAGATATGATTGGGGACATTTAAATATGCAGCCTGCAGCTTAAAATGTCTGGGAGTGATAGCAAAATAAATTAAATCTACCAGCTTCAATGTAAACAAACAGATGTTCTTTCTTATAAGTTTAATTAATGCAACTGTTGAGATAAAAAATAAACCTGTTCATGGTCTTAAATGGCAAATGCATTATTCATGTTCTCAAAGGTGCATTGACATTAATGCCATGTGCCTAATATTAATGATAGCACAATGTTAATATTCACCGAGCTGACACGTTTTGTTTGTTTACTTACAATAGATCGTAAGACATGTTCGGGTGTGCTTGTGATTTTTTTTATACTCAGTGTCTCGGCCTCGCTGTGCGCTGCGTTCCCCCTTTGCGCTGCGTTGCCCCGCTATCCAAGTAGTTAACCTCGCATTCAATAAACCTTCAGATTCAGGGTGAACATCCAACTCCAAACGTAATTTATTGAATTGAACGAGGTAAAACTGATGGAAAAACACAGCACAAATACAGAATATGTTAATACTTGGTAATATCAATACAATGAATGAACACCACAGCATCATAACATTGTCTTAGATAACATGAAACTCAACAATGGATCCTGGATGGACCAGGCACCTACATTTGTACTGAACAGCTATACAAGAGAACAAGCTACTGTGTTAAATAAAGGCACATTGTGTAATCAATATACTACACCCCAAATGCACAGCACTACATATAACACTGAGCTGTGGATGAGACATTTCTTCATCCTTGCTCTCAAGATCGCAATAAGGTTACCTGGGTACAAGTTTGACTCGACTTATTCGATAACAAGTAACATTCAAAATAAGGCAAGTTGCAGGTGTCGTTGTTAACTAGGCCTCGTATTTATCATAACAATTTAACAGCATTATAAAGACATTTACAGCATTATAACGGTCATTCTAACATTATAACAGCATTCGCAGTATAAGAACATAAACGAACTTACAGACAATGCTTCTTAAAGTCCCACAATGGACAGTTACAGCTGGCTTCACTGGGACGCGATGCGTGCCTCCATTTTGAACTCTGTATAATGGCGGACGACAGCCTCGTGGCTCAAAGACTGTCAAATCGTAACTTCCTGGTCACGTGACCAAAAACAACCTCAAAACAGGAAATTACTTGTATACACACACCCCAACTCCTGCCGTGGAGCAGAACACATAGCAACTGTTATAATCTTACAATTTTAAGAAACCAAAGTTGCCGAGGCTCGTGTTAATCATGTCCCATTATAATGATCAAATCGTTATCTTGCAATATATGAAAAATAGAGACTGTGACATGATTCTGTAATGCAGTTATATTTCAAAACTTAACAACAAATTAAATCGTTTTGATTTTTGACCAAGACATATATACGAGCATTCCAGTGACTTATACTACATTCCAAGAAACATCGTTTGCCATGTTTTTTTTCTCTCCTGCATTATCACTTATTGTTTACGCGTTTTTTTCTTTCTTAAATTTTAATGGAACGAGAGTGCATGGTTCTACCAGACGTGTTGGTGAGCGGTGTGTGTGTGTCTTTTTTACATATGCCACACGGGTGTCAATTTGGATCGATTAAATCAATTTAACAATTTCATTCAAATATTATCATAAGCGCACGACACATGCATTGATGCAGGCGTGTAAAAAAATTAGATTGTATTTTATTTTTAAATGTTGTGGTGTGTAATGAGTTTACGTGACCTCTGCAGCCACTCATGGCCATTACGTTTTCCACAACGTCCAAAAAAATCTACATTTTTATCGAATCGTGACCCTGGATCTAGAAAATACAGTGAATCACCACGGGGGTGGGGGTGACACACAACATACACCATGAAAAAACACAAAAGACAAAGATCCCCCGTATAGTCTTAACATATTGTTGGGGCAAGTGCTGTTAGCAAGCATCTATGAAGGCCAGCACGGCACACAAAGGGGTGGGTAGTCAGAACCACGCCCGTATGCCTTTGTCTCCCCAGTGGTGATGTTTACACACCACACCAGGTACTCATTTGAGGCTGAGTCGACCTAGGGGAAGCTCAGGACCGGCTCAGATAATCGTCACTAGTGTTGGCAGTGAGCGGGAATCCATTTCGGGTCGCCAGGTTCATACCAGCGCGCTAACCGCTACACGACTGCTCTCCAAAACATGCACCACACACACGCGCACTCATGTATGACGCCCTATATATTCTGTTTTCTTAGAATTCATCGGAGTTAATTAATTCATGTTTTCCTTCAGACCTTTCTCTATGCACAGTGATTCTAATTATGCTGAAACATATCTCGCTGGAAAGCTATTTTGCATGTGGAAGAATCATGCAAAGAGCTAATGCCCATGTCAGAGGAATAGAAATAAAAAAAATGTGCAGCTCTTTGTCAACCATTCTGGATGAAGGTTTCCCCATGCCGTGGTGGTTGTGCTGGTTGTTTGACCATTCTTCACACTGGATGTTGATAAAGGAAGTAGACCTGGGACGGTTCAGATAGTCACTCACTGCTGAATTCAACTTAGGCGTTGGGTTTATTGGACACTGTGCTATTTCCCTCTATCCTCTCTCCATACAACATACATGGATCCATAATAATAATCAAACATTTAAAATAAATTATTGCAAGCAATATTTCGTGCATGTATCATGAAGCTTAAGAATAATTATTAATATATGAATCGATGCACCATTACACGTGGCAAAATATTATTTTAAGAACGTCGAGGGCCATCTAGTGTAGGGTAAGAACGGCCACTTGAAGTCATTACTTAGTGTGCTGTGACTGCTTTTTTAATCACCATCTGAGAAACAATTGGTTTATGAGATGGTGATAAAAAGAGTACTGTACACGCCGACCAAAATGGTGACAATAAATTCGCTTATTTTAGGCTCCCCTGGCATCTATGCACAGGCTCAGTGTGTGTCTCAATTTCCAGCATTAAAAATTCAACAACAACCAAAAATATGTACCCACTTAAATGCATGTATTCTTGTGGACTAATTTAGGCCACCAAAACCGGCAGCCATATTTCTTCCCACGTCCATTCCAACCAGATAGAAAATCAACATTAATGGCCGCTCCAATCACAGTCTACATTGTATGGAGCTAATAAACAAAGCTTTTAACAATATTGCTAATTATAAATCGTGGTATTTGTTATGAAATGTAATTATATACGCAAAAAATGTTTAACAATTTAGCTGATAAACATTTTTAACTCACCATTTTAAGAAAAAAATATGCCAGAAATTGTGTCCTTCATTACTCTCTGTTTGATGTTTTGTTTTCCTAAGTAATGTCTTGTAATGGCAGCTTGGGCAGGCCTTTATTCATTAGCACATTGACCATGGCTTATGATGGTTTGAGAACCTCATGAATGTTTGCGCTATCATGAGAGTTCCTACATTGCAGTTCCTACACATTGCAGTCTCTGTTTTCATGCATTAGATAACGGGCACATTATTTTGTTTGATACATGATAATGTTTACATATTAAAAGCAACCTTATTTATTGTTATAACTTAGAAGCCATTTCACACCTGAGAAGACAATTTCAATGTTCTCTGGCTTCGTGGAGAAAACTACTTTTTTGAGCATCAAATTAAATACGAGGAAATTGCATTTCTAGGCAGTTGTCTGGAGAAAATGGGCATAATTGGTGAGCCCAATTTGTAGGTCCTATCTTTACAGTGGTGTATTGAAATATTGAAAGGGAAACACTTGAATGGCTTGTTCTGAAAGCAGCCAATACATTAGTTTCGAGTGAGGAGAACTGAAAAAAATTAACCCCTTGCAGAGAAAGCTATTTAAATGTTTTATCGTTGTCTATCATTTTTAATGTCACCCACTGTACACACTAGCATGTGTGAATTGCATGCAACTATATCCGACTAAAGATATTTTTTTTCCAGATGTGTCTTTCGGCCTTTTGTTACATTTGGCCCCATGATGTTTACGAATCAATACCGTAGGTAGTGAGTGTGCAATTTGATTGTTTTTGTTTGAATGCAAAACCTAATCCTCAAAATACGTTATTATATTTAATTTAAATGAATGTTTAAGCCACCAGTGTGTTCAAATGGAGTCGTAAATAGTTCACTGCACAATTAACCCTGCGACTTGAGTTAGATTCCTGGCCACTGCTGACATGAGTGGTGATACCTGGTCACTGCTGACGTCAGTGGTGATACCTGGTCACTGCTGATGTCAGTAGTGATACCTGGTCACCGCTGACGTCACTGGTGATACCTGGTCACTGCTGACGTCACTGGCGATACTTGGTCACTGCTGACGTCAGTGGTGATTCCTGGTCACTGCTCACGTCAGTGGTGATACCTGGTCATTGCTGACGTCACTGGTGATACCTGGTCACTGCTGACGTCACTGGTGATACTTGGTCACTGCTGACGTCACTGGTGATACCTGGTCACTGCTGATGTCATTGGTGATACCTGGTCACTGCTGACGTCACTGGTGAGTTCTGGTCACTGCTGACGTCACTGGTGAGTCCTGGTCACCGCTGACGTCAGTAGTGAGTCGTGTCTCAACTGGGCCTAGGCCATGCTTCAAGCTGCCATTGTGTGGTGATGCAATAGTCAACTCCCCCCATGAATTACATGGGGGTCAGTATTTACTCGACATAGCATGGTACTGGCTATGTTATAAGAAACTGTACAGTAGAATCCCTCTTAACCAACAACGGGAATTGGTGCCACGAAACCGGTCGTGAAGTGATTTGGTCATTAAGTGAGTATAGGAAATGCACGTTAAAGGCTTAATTTGTTCCGATAGCATCGAAAGTTACCCTTTTTCACCCAAAAACATACTTGATAATATTTAAACAATGGATATTAATACATGAAGATACTAACATTACAAACACATATTTAAATAAACATGGTAAATCAATGCATTAATTCGTATTTACACTACCTACAACAGCCCGTCAATAACAGGGGAATGGTCGGTAAGTGAACACTTTGGGCTCGATGGAGGCCCGTCGTTAAGTGATTAGTCGTTAACGGGGATAGTCGTTAAAGAGGGGTTCATCTGTATTTGTCCAACTGTGAGTCAATGAGTTACAGGACTTTAACCAGGTCCCTGTGGGGTGGGCTGGTAGGAACAAACAAATGAATGGCTATAATAAAATGAAATGGCAAAAAATGGGCGCCAATAAGTGGACGGAAACGTAGACGTAGTGGAACATAGGAAACAATAAAGTAGTAGTAACCGTTGTGGAAAAAATACTAGTATTGCAAAGTATGTACCTACGTGAGTGCAGCTTGGAGCAGACATAGTGAGTAGTAACAATCTGCACAATATGCAGATTGTTACTACCCCTGCCGCGGTAGCCCCGCCCAGCCCCGCGTAGCCCCGCCCAATACACCCCTAGCGGGGGAGAAATTGCCAGGCCTGGCTCTAGGCTGGAGACCCGCCGACGACAGGGAGGTAGGGAGTGTATTTTAATGTAAAAGCTTAAAATTTAAATGTTTCTATTTAAAAACATGAGGGAATGTAACAGTGTTAAACATTAACTCCCTTTCACACACGCGGGGGTACGATACGAAGGGAGAGTGTGAGGCCTAGTTCTAGGCTTGAGGCCTAGTTCTAGGCTTGAGGCCTAGTTCTAGGCTTTAGGCCTAGCTGTAGGCTTTAGGCCGCTGTGAGTTAATTTTTAATTTAAATGCTTTAATTATTTATGTAAAAGCTTTAAATGTATTAAAAACATAAGGGAATGTAACATTGTTAAACATTAACTCCCTTGCACACACGCGGGGGTACGATACGAAGGGAGAGTTTGAGGCGTTGTTCGAGGCTTTAGGCCTAGCTGTAGGCTTTAGGCCGCTGCTAGTAAATTTTTAATTTAAAAGTTTTAATTAAAAGCTATCTGTGGGAATTATAAGGGAATGTTATACACTTGTTTCGACAGGAAAGCCGAAAGCGTCACTGAGTGTAAAGGTTTTTGTAGGGTCATGCCAAGTGTTTGCAGTAGGGGGCGATGTTGATACACGGACGGACGGACGGACGATATAATCTATTGTTGGCTGGTCCACTTCGTTCCTACCAGTATAATATTGCATGTATATCTCTCTACAGGTATAAAACATGTTATTATAAACATTACTCTTCCAATGCAGTTTCATTACGTATTGTATTTTAGTTTGTAGAAAGATTTACCCCACCCGTACTTTATGAAATGCCATCATGTTTCCCGCTACTTGTGGTCAAACTTAGTTCCGTGAAATATTTTGATAGTTTAAGCCCTTTACACCTAGTCCCCATACTTATGAGACATTTTCTTGTGACGGTGTCATCATTTTCATTGAGATATATACTTTAATTACCCGCAGTGCTTCGTGCCTTGAATCCTTTACATTTTTGACACCTGCCAGAAGCGTGTTCTGACGTTTGTAAATATGTGCAGGTATGTGTAAGTTTCTAAAGCACATTAGCGATTCACTCCGAGAAAGTGCATGGCGCACGTGTTGAATAAATGTAGCATGCCATTTGCCCACACTGTGACACCTCGAGTCAGCGGTTTAGTCACTATAGGTGATTCTTTAACACCAGTCTACTCATGTCAACGGTTTATAAATAGGACTCTGCAATTATCATGTGAATATGCTTGGCTGTGGAACACATTGTGCGGCAACAACAGATATATGTTTGAAAAGGTACGAATGTGGAATGTTTTTTTTGACAAAAAGCAATCCGAATTGGATCTAAACTTAATACAATGGAATACGTTCAGTTTTTAAGTGTCATGTTTTTCGGCTTACACTTATTTTTTTTATGCTAGGAAGCAATGAAAATTAAAGCTAAAGCAATTTATTATTTCATTAATATCCATCTCCGTACTATACATTAGCTCCCAAAATATGCTTTCATTATTTCCTCAATATCCTTTATTAATTATCTGAATCTCCCAGATGATTTCAGAGGGGACATTGTTTCAATGCATAGGACAGCCCTCCATAACCTCAATTTTGACTTAGCTCCCTCATTTTTAAAGAGGCGCTCCTTAGGACCCGAATATTAATGGTCAGGAATTGCAAGCGGCGATCGAGTGAGACACGTCAAATGGAATGGCCTTGCTCAGGAGACACTGAAGTATTTTTTAATGAGATTCTTACAATGGTGGTTGAAACACAATGTAGTTTGTTCTTCGATGCAGCTGTCTCAAGGACAGGAAGAAAAAATCGAAAAGGGGGCCCTCAAGGTGTACATGGGTTGGGAGTACTGAGGAAATCCGAAGGCCCCATCTCTACGATCTTCGCAAAGCTCGTACATTGAAATTGAGTCTGCCTGTTGATGCAGGATTTTTTCAGTGTCAATGGTGAATATGCAGTCATTAATAATATTTATAGTGTGTATTATTTTGATTGGCCTATATTAGAAGGTTTTGAGTCTGTTATACTGGCGACGAGAAGGATAGATAGAATTACTCCTGCCATAGAGAAGTTAATTGTATCTTAATGTATTGTCTCGGACCTCGCTGTGCGCTGCATTGCACCGCATTGAACCACTATCCAAGTAGTTAACCTCACATTCAATCAACCTTCAGAGCCAGGGTGAACATCTGACTCCAACGTATTTAATGAATAGAACGAGGTAAATCTGATGGAAAAACACAGCACAAAATACAGCATCTGTTAATACTTGTGTAGAGTAGTGGGATGACGTCATGCCATCTGTAGAGTGGGATGACGTGGTGTAATGACGTCATGTCATCGAGGTGGCAGGGTACTTAAGGGGGACCCAGGGACAAGGGCGGGGTCGCCGTGGGGAGAGTGAGGTGGTTGCCGTAGGGGAGTGAGAGAGAGGAGAACCAGAGCCTGCGTGGAAGACATACCAGCCACCGCCGAAGAAGGGCTAGAGATGTCGAGGTCTCACCTCGTCGGCGGGCGGTGATGAGTGAGCCCCTGCACGGGGCAGACGAGAGGGTAGGCATAAGGGAAGCCGTACCGGGGCGTAGATAGCTAAGGGATGTCCACGTAAAGGACAGTTCTGACGTTTGTAAGCGGCGAGTGTAGAGAGTGTAAAGTGTATAAGAGTGTGTAACAGTTGTGAATAAACGGCAAGCAGCCCTATGTAAGAATCCTCGTCTCCGTCTGACTCTACAAGTCTCCTGGGTGTCAAGAGTTACTGCACTACACTTGCAATATTAATACAATGAATGAACACTGGAGCATCATAACATTGTCTTAGATAACATGAATCTCAACAATAGGTCCTGGATGGACCAGGCACCTACATTAGCACTGAATAATTATACAAGAGAATAAGCTACTGTGTTAAATAAGGGCACTTTGTGTAATCACCATACTGCAGCCTAAATGTACAGTGCTGCATATAACATTGAACTGTCGATGAGATACTTCTTCATCCTTGCTCTCAAGATCGCATTAAAGTTACATGGGCTCAAGTCTGGCACGACTCATTCAACTACAAATAAACTTCACAACAATGCAAGTGGCAGGCTTCGTTGTTAACTAGGCCTCATTCATCAACAATTTAACAGCATTATAAAGGAATTTACAGCATTATAATGGCAATCCTAACATTATAACAGCATTCCCAGTATCATATAAACATAAACGAACTTACAGACAATGCTTCTTAAAGTCCCACAATGAACAGATGCACCTGTCTTCACTGAGATGCTAATTGTGCCTCCATTTTGTACTCTATAATGGCTGACACCCCTTCCTCGTGGCTTCGAGAACCTTAAATCGTAACTTCCTGGTCACGTGACCAAACTCAACACCATATCTTCCGTGGGGCAGAACATGTATGTTGTATGTAATGGATTCATGTGTCATCTGCAGCCACTAGGGATACCTACATTTAGTGATAAATTATGAAATCGGATTGCAATCGTGAATTGTGTCAATTCATTAATTTGCGGGGAGATTTGAGGGCAAGCATTTTCATTTAAAATGATTTTTTTTCATTTCAAAAGCAGTAAAAACTTTAACAAGTGTCCATTACTTGACTAACAAAGCCTCATAGAGGTACATCATGGGACCTCATTTGCCAGTACCAAAATATGAGAATAGGCTTTCCTCTTTTTTCTGGCAACAAAACAGGTGTTGAGATGTTAAAACACCAAACTGAAATCTTTTACAAGGAATCATGTCTGCATTAACCACAATACTTGTGGTCTTTGAAACTGATTGGTCCACACCAGAGACATCTTTATTTTGAGCCTCGTCTCAAAACGGTGTTAGACCAGAGGACGCCAAAAGGCATACAGCACAAAGACAATGCACTATCAGAGTATTGAGAGCTCGGGGTGAGCAGCTACATCATGGGATCACAACTATTGTGGCTAATGCAGATTTCTTGTAAAAGGTTTCAGTTTGGTGTTTTAACATCTCAACACCTATGTTGTTGCCAGAAAAAAGGGGAAACCCTATTCTCATATCCTCATAGAGGTGTTTCAAAATGTAGTTCTGCGACAAGAGGATTCCGCGTTTGTATATTTGTAAAACTCTTGATTGTATTTATTTCAACCATTTTGAATCCAATCATGCTCTTGGTATCATTCTACAAGAAGAAAACAAGTCAAATCTGAACCAAATCTAATCCAACGATTTCAAATCTGAATCACACAGTTCCGTGCATAACCCTGTGTTAGAAAATAGCCCGCTCGCTCAAAGAGCTATCGTAGATTTACTCTCGAGATCCCTTCAAGTGACCATCATGAGCCACACCCTGGGGGAGGGGTGCTACATTTACCCAGATGCCCGAACAGTAAGATGTTTTCAAATGTCCTTTAATTCTTACACCTGGACATTCTCAGAGCTGTAATGAAGTACAAAAAACAACAGGGGGAGGGGGGGAGCCAATGGTGACCAGGCTGAGATCATGAACATGAGATTACCTGATTTTAATTACCGGTGTCTGAAACCTGTTCTCGAACCATGTAGGGTGCTGCATCAGTGCTTTGACGCCTGAGCCCCCGTTGAAGTCTCTTTGTTAAAATAAATACAATACATGATCCACTCTGCTTTTCTCATAAAATGCTCATTTACTGTTACATACTGGTAGGAACCGCCAGGTTACACCAGCCCACAGAGGATTATTGTGTCCGTCCGCCCTGCAGGGAGGGGCTGGGTGGGGAGGGAGGGGCTGGGTGGGGAGGGGAGGGTGGGGAGGAGCTGGGTGGGGAGAGGCTGGGTGGGGAGGGTGGAAAGGGTGGGGAGGGGCTGGGTGGGGAGGGTGGAAAGGGTGGGGAGGGGCTGGGTGGGGAGGGTGGGGCTGGGTGGGGGGGTGGGGTGGGGCTGGGTGGGGAGGGGCTGGTCACCCCGTGGTGCCTTTATAAAACTCAACGTTTAATCTACTCACGCCGGCTTGTGCCCGCCCTCACAGTCGGCCATATTTACGGAATACACCACGCCGCCGTTGACCCTGGCCATTGACCGAGCAACCCAACGTTCCTACCAGCTCCCTCCGCAGGAATGTGTTATATATAAAATAATGTTATATATGTCTTCTAGTCACATTTGTGCTAGGTCTTCCTTAATAGATGCAATAGTTTGAACGTCAACAATTGAATCATGGGATGGTAGCACACGAATGAACACATGATTACGGTTGCGAAAACTGTAATTTGTTCACATAATTGTCTGCAGTGCATTGATTGGCATATGAAGATAAGCAAAGCTTTTATGAAACAACAAATTGAGTTAAGGCTTGCAGCTACCTGGGGTGGGTCGTATTTTTACATTGATCTGTTCATAACAAATTGTTGATGCAATTACTGTGCGAATGATCAAGTGCTGACTTCATGAGACACATTAACATTTCACGAATTCTTAACTTGATGTTGCGTTAATTACGGTTAAATGATCGTGAGATATTTTACACAAATATCTCTGTTCATCATAGACTGGCACGTTGTGTTATTTTAGGCATAGAAATTTGTATAAGTGAAAATATCGCAATAAAATCTTAAACTCTTTTGGCGGTGTATTACAACATTATTTAATTCACTCCTGAATAAAGATGTATTGTTTTATTGACTTACCCGATTTAGGCATGGAACCCCTTGCTGAAATGCAGATTCGAAGTCTGCTGTCATTATTGCTGAGTCATTAATACATGTCCCCACTGTGCTGGTGTCATATATATTTAACAAGGAAGAAAAGCATGCATATCCATGAATTTTGTAATGTTTTCCAACATGCATTCGTCGTCTGAGGTATTTTGTTGTTGTTTAAATGAATTACTACCTGCGAGGACATGGACGAGGAACGTGGACATCAAAGAGGAATATGGAATGTGTGCAAAAATGTAGAAGTGTGCACACAACCACGGAGAGATGCACGCTTGGAATTACAATGAGAGACAGAAGTTATAAGCAAGCGTCTGCTATTGCTTGGGCTGTTTTTTTTATCACTGAGTTTTAAGTAATCCTTAAGTACATTTGACCGGTTTTTAATAAGGCATGTGCCTAATAGCAGTACGACTTTTTTTTATAATCGTGCTGAAATCATTGTCCTTGATTACTTTAATATCCACTGGTTCATGGCAGCAAGAAAGCCACGCTACAAACAAAGCTGGCAGTGAAGCTGATTTATTTTCAAATTAAGAACAATCTTGAACAATTAGTTAACTGTGCTACTCACAGACAAGATTGTGTCTCAGATTGGCCCAGAACCTTAGATCTGTTCCTAACCTTTGACCCAACACCATGCACAAGTGATGTCATTCCACCAATTGGCGCCTGTGACCACTAATTAGTGTAAAGTGCCCCAACACTTTTAGATTAGGATGATAACCCCCATGACTGTTATTTTCACTTCTATTTGCACACAACCTGTTAGCAACAAACGATGCATCAATAGGTGCCTTGGCTGTTTCTGATATTATCCCCAATTTCATCACTCTTGGAAACATTCAATCCCCACCGTTTTTTAACGTTAACTTCCAAGCAGCAGGCTCTTCAAAAACACGAGTTTCTTGCGTTTTTCAATTTCAATGACGTCATCTTGACGTCAGTAACAACAGGTCTATCCTTGAAAACAGTTTCAAGTGATGGTTTCCTTTCACTGTCCACATGACACATTATATTGACTTCATATAAAAAATTTCCCATTGACAAAATTCATATTAATTCTGTGGTCATGAATTTGACACATTTGGATATCACCGAATGACCAATTTTCGATGACCACATTGCTTTTGATAAATTGCTACGCATAAGGAGTATTATGGGTTAAATTCGGAATCTGTTTACGAATTATGGAACATTGTCAAAGCTAATTTCCATCGCATTTGCATGCACCATTTTCCCAAAACGTTGGGTGGGTGGCTTGTGGAGTCTTTTGACTGTCTGTAACGCAGCACGCTTCATGCGATCACACAGCACGCTGTGAGTCGCAAAGCATTGTGCTTTTTTGTTGTCCTAATTATATAACTTGGGAAATGATGAACGGTTTGTGTAACTGTTAGGCATCATAAAACAATAATGCATTCATCTAATTATGGACTTTTTATTAAATGTGGACAAATCGAGGCACTACTCAATATTTATATCATAATAACTAAAATTGCATTTGAAAATTTTAAATAAATGAAAGCCTCTGCACATGGATATTGAATGACTGAAAAAAAACATGTTGTATCTGTTATGATAGACTTGCCCTCAAAGAGCCTCATGTTTATTTTCATTCAGTTGTCCTGTGTGTATGAAAAATATGACAAAATATACATAGCTTTGTTCTGTTAGGAATAAGATTGCATCGGCTTCAACATCATCAGCAGCATCTATTGACAGAGGTAATTCTGATGTTTGCAACAGTTCAGGGTCTACATGCTAAAATGAACATTGGGCAGTGTACATTTCCATTTGCGGCCCTGAACTAGTGGTGTAAATTCCTCATCCCTATGGCAAGTATGATTATCCGAATAGAACAAAAACCACTCTTCACACGTTTGATACTCAATTTATTGACAGGATGGGATTTTAATTTATGACAGTTTGACTATTAGTCAAGTGCCTTTTCATAGTGCCACCCAGCTGAATCAAATTTTTTTAAAAGTAAGTAGAAAAGTAAAATCTGTAACATTCAACTCTTCATTTGCAACTTCTGCAGGTATGATATATTTGTATCGGGTTCGTTTGCACAAAGCTCATAGAACTTGGTGCGATGCCTGCTTTTTCACGGGCGGAATTTTCTTAGGCGATACTAAAATAATTTGGCCACATAACCATGATGGATTGTGAACAAGGACTGAGGGTGGCACTGGAGGGGAGTGCACCTAAGGAACGATAAAGAGGTTGACCTAGAACAAGATGGTTGGACAAGCCTGTTCATCCAACAATGCAGGGAAATAGCAGACGTCAGAACTCAGTGGAAACACCGATAGACGAAGGCTTCTGCTGTGGCCATTTCCACAATCGTTGACAATACTACGGTAATGAGCAGTAATAATTGATATATCTTCTTCATTTCACCTAGGTAAAACAAGTGTTTCTGGGTCAACAAAAGAACATGCAATATTTTCTCCAGAGAATTCAAAGGGGAGAGAGACCGTGCGAGCATATATGAAAAAATAAGAATGGGGTTTACCCATTTTGTGCTAGCATATATTTGCAGGGTGTTAAAGCCATTTATTTTCTGCCAGCAGTGCTAGTTCCAGTCATTGGTAAATAGCTGTAGTATTTCATTTCCTCAGGAAAATAAAATAAAGTACCTTTCCCCAAAAGCTCACTTGCTACTTGGAGCGATGCCAAAATGGCACAAATGATCATTTGTTGCAAAAATTTAGACGTGGCATGTTGCAACCCGCTGGAGAATAAAAAAATAACCTTTGTTTTAAAGGTTTTATTTATTGCAATTTTGCCACCTTGACATTCATTACATTTTAAATTATATCACAGACTACAAAAGTAATACTGTGGGTAGATGTATGATGCCGTGAGCTGTCATGGGAAGTATTTTTCTCCTCATTTTATTTACTTTATTTTTTAGCAAAATGGCGATTCATGGCTTGTTTGTAATAAATATGTATGTTTGACGCTCGAAAGCTGGCTGTATATTGGAAAACCTCGCAACGGAAACATCGTATTTTTCACATCAAAGCGTTATTGCAAAGAATAGGAAAACTACGTTTCAGCATTTTATGAATCAAGTTGTTTTCCCTGCAGATGGTTGGAAATATTTTATTGAGTTCTAATATCTAAGCATATGAGTATGCATCCTATGACCCCTGTGCATGTGCGTATGTATGTTGAATTTTTTTCTCAGCCGTACATAGCCAACCACGCTAATCAGAGGTGCATGTTTATTTGGGTTTATTTCGAACATTTCAATTGGATATATCTGCTGCAGCCAAAGTGTGAGGATCTCCATGCTTAAATCAGCATTGGGATAGTATTCGTCGCCTTTGGCAGCTGTGAACGGGTTTTGGAGATTCGACATTTATTTGGTGGGGACAGTCTTTACTTAAGCAACCACCATTGTTGACTTCTCACAAAGTGGTATAGTACTTATTTTATCAGCTCTGGAGGGATGGTGAGCTGAATTGATTTCCAACCAGAATTTGAAGCCACAGCCGTCCAAACGGAAGTTTAGCGCTCAAACCAGTGCCACTTTGCTGATATACCTAAGATCTGGGAGGATTCATAAATAACTTTTTACAAAATGTCAGGACTCTACAAGGCACACATCTATATAAAAGTGACCATTGCAGTGAATGTTCAAATTTGGCAAATTTAGGCCTTTACTCCACGTGGTGTTTTGCTGTTGAAATGTCTGCCTCACAACATACAGTAGCCCATTCGTATTTCTGAGCAGACAAATAATTTAAACCACCAAATCCTCATAATCCTCTACTCTAGTTTGAAGTTTCCTTCCTACCATGCTATCCTATTACCTGCGATTGTCATTGGCTGGTCATTCTGTTGGTTTTAAGGAGTATTGATTAGAAATATTAAAAAGGTGGACCTTCAGTTATTCTAAACTGTGCTTTTTTCACGTGATTAATCTGAATACTTCAAGTATGAGCTTACATTTGTAATATAAACATAATAAACTGTTGCATACCATTTACAATGTTTTATTGTATTATGATTATTTGGCTGATGTTACAATTGGGCCACAGCACAGGAGGGCTGAGTACCACTACCGTCCTGCATGTCCGTTCGTGTTCATGAATAGCCCTTGGCACCAGCAGCGTGATTTTACACTACCTGATGGCACTGGCTGGCATGAAACTTTCCATGTTCATGAATCATGGCGTTGGTATCCAGAGCATTGATTCACAGTTATTGTATCCAACAGTGCCATTTGTTTAATAGGTCACAATGTGCTGATGAGGCTTGGTGGAGTTAGTACTATTCCAGGGGTTGTCTTGGTTAAGAAAATGCCACTGTGACACATTGATCTAGAAACTCAACTATGTTTTATTTTACGAGGTAAAGCTGACTGATCTGTATAGCCCTTTTTCAGAAGTGACTGACCACAAATGATAGCTCAATGAAGTGGTTTATCACTTGGACATTTATAGCAGCCAAATACTCAAAATGCATGTTTCTAAATGTGGGGGGAACAACCAGAGGATCCAGAGAAAAATCCACGCGATCACAGGGAGAACATGCAAACTCCAAATATACAGGTGTGAGGGTCGGGATCGAACCCACGATCTCAGGCGAGGTTGTTAACATCTTGCCACTGTGGCACCCCTTGAATAAAACAAGGCAATTGGATAATCGATTACATATTAGTTATTTTTGATAAAATAACTAAATAATTGTTTTTGATAATAACACGTGTTTAAATACAAAATCGATACGGGTTTTATCCTTAAATGTGCGTAGGGTGATATGCTTATTACGTTTATAGCCCTGAGCCAGAGGTGGAAAATCCACAATCCTTTGCCAGTGGCAATTCATCCGTAGGATAACCGCTGCTGATTTTCTGCAAAGTGGTACTTCTTGTATTGAGTAACGAAGGACTGAATATGAACCTGAACTGGGTTCTGAATGCATAAACGGCCAATAGCAAGTTGTGCACTCTACCCCCCATATCACCTGGATGGATTGTTTCAACACAGGTGGACTTTAAAATATACAAAAATGGCCTGCAGTTTAAATGAGAGGAAATTACACATTTAAAAATTTTCTAAACACAGAATGTTTTCAAGAGAAGAATTGTGCGCTCATTGCTGTTTTCTATAACTCCTTTTTGAAAAATGGGCTTTTAGTCCCATAGGCTTTCTTGGACAAAAGAAATACAATACGTAAAACTGTAACAGGTCGTGTGGTGGGGCTTGTTCAATTTTAATGAGAATGGTCAAGTAATGCACTGGCTTGTTTGGCTGGTTTTGTTATCACGCCGCCAATGTGGCAGAGGTGTAATGTCATTGTGTTCTTTGTGTTGCTCCATCTAGGCTGCCTGTTCTGCTGTCTAGTTCAGGGTGTGTGTGTGTGTGCATTAAGAAAATAAATCATGCACAGATGGCTTGACCAACAATAATGAATCTTTGAACAAATCTTAACCAGAATGAGAATTATAGCATTTTCAACCACTGTGTCATTTTATTGTCCTTTGAATAATTCATGTGATGTCATGTAAATGTTATTCTGAATCCATAGCTTTTAAAGTTTAAACTGTGAACAAAAACTGTGAAGAGAAAAGTAACACTGAGATGACTTAATTTATTTCCATACCATTATAAAACTTACAGACATAATATAATTACATCTTGGGATACATTTTAAGTAATATGTAATATTTCTAAGAGCGGGGATTTTTGTTGTACTTCCCAGATGCTGTGTGCAAGTGTAACAACATATATTCTATAATTTATTTTGTTACATAGCAAAATTGACATCATAGCCATAATGAAGTCAATATTAGACGGTGACACATTTGATGAGTTCAACGTTGTATTACTTGTAATAATCTTTAATATAGTTTTGAAACATCTTCAAATGATTTTTTATGTTTTGCTTACATCTTGGATCAATTTTGCAAGGATCAAGAAAAGTCGATTTGTTTGGCACTTTGTATATCACATGGAGGTTTCGTAAATATAGAATGTGGCTCAATTAATTTTAACGCAGACATAATAATCAAAATATAGCACCCTCATTTTAATCAATAAAACAATCTAACTCAGAGGAGATGATAGGACAGATTTATAATTACCTTTACAAATATATATTTATTTTAAAAAATAATCCTAATATATTGACGTGCATGTGTCTCATATATTTATTAAATCATCTGTTGTAAATTGTCATAAATTGTTTAATTAGTTATTCACATATTTAATGAGCAAATGTTAGCTTCAATTACTTGATTTTAGACGCACATATTCTTTAATATTTACCAGTGTGCATATAATTAATATTTTACCATTAATATCACCTTTGAAAATACATTACTTATGAAATTAATTATATTTTATAATTCAGTAATGCACTTCAGATTTTTTTCTGGCAGCACAGTGAAAAGAATGTAGCATTCTGTCAATGTTTATAAGCTCAGCTGTTCAATTTACATATTAAATGATATATTTTCGTGACCTTTTAAAGACCAATAGAGTGGACAGTACAATTACACTTATAAATGAAAACATTAAAATAATAAAAATGAGCAATCGCTAATTGTGGCCTGATGAGAATTAATTTCTCCCCAAGGAAACAGCAGTATTTAAATAAATTGCATCTCCGGGATTAATTAACAAAACATATTATAGTGTGCGACGTGTGTTGTATGTATAATGGCTCTGTGCAAAAGTTAATTACAGGCAGTACATAAAAGTAGATGGCTGCAACTTGTTAGTTATTGTGAAATTGTCTTGGTCAGTATTGCCCTTATCTTCTCTCCCACACCTGGTCTTCTGCTGCCCTGTTATTCACGTTTGGCACTATTTATGTCTCATATAAAAAAAAACTGTAAATGTTGTGACAGATTAGAATTTTGAAGTTTTCAGCACTTGTGGCAGGTGTATTGTTAAGAAATTACCAGAGGCGTAGTGATACCCAGTTCGGCCTTATGGAAATGATTTCCATGTTTTTATCAATTTACCTGGACTATATTTCGATTTAAAGCTTTCGTGACTGCAGGAATTCATCTTCTTGGTTTTTTCGGTAAAGTCACGTAGAAGGGAAGTAATAAAATAATAAAATAATAATAAAACATTTTATTATGTTTTATTATTTTTATTATTTTATTACTTCCCTTCTATGTGACTTTACCGAAAAAAACCAAGAAGATGATCACCTGGACTATTTAAAAAAAAATCACAATGCGACCACATCTCAAGATGCTGTACACATATATAGGGGGCATGCATTCTGATGTGCCTTGGATGGTATTGCCAAAATTCTAGATCAAAGTGGGCTCCCAAATTTAAAAGCGTGTTGGATGGTGATCATCTGTTATTATCTCTTCCGAGCCAGAAGTGGAAATTCAACACTCTATTCCAATGTCTTGGTAGGATGAGCCAGTGTTGACTCTTGATCAAGTTATTAATGTTAACAACCTTGGGTACATGATTGGGTGAGCCAACCCTCAGCGATAACTTGAGCTATTAACCTTCAGATTGTGAGTAAGGTGCTTTTCCCCACAGTGCCAGTTGGTCAGTTATTATTTTATTATTCATCATACTGTTTAGTATTTGCATATATAACAATACTTTCATTTTATGTAGTGTCATTCATGCCAACAGTATCCCACAACGCCGTGCATTAATTATATATAAGCAGAAAATCCCATATATGCGGTTGGCTATGTATGTATATTTAAATTTCCATTTAAAGCTTTCGTGACGGCAGGGATTCATCTTCTTGGTTCTTTCGGTAAAGTCACGTATAAGGAAAGTAATAAAATAATAAAAAATAAAACATAATAAAATAATTCTCACGACGTTTCGGCCACAACGCAAGTAGCCGTCCTCAGGTGAAAACCAGGTCTGTCGAGGCGACAGCGTCTGAATGAAAAAGCACACGTGCTTGGAGCATGTATATAAGCTGGGTTGCTTAATACAATGTACAAAGTAATATCTAGTATCGTAATTGTATAGTGAATATACAGCAGTGTGATATAAATTAGGGTGGGTATAATAATACATAGTGTAATATTACAATGGATAAGGTATAGGGTGGTTTATAGCAATACAGTATATAATTTAATGTTTGGGTTTGTCTATGGCAGTATATAGTACGGTGTAGACTCGTGAGATGTAAGAGAATAAAGTTTAGATGGAAGCATATTATATTTTTTACGACATAGAATTGTAATGTATTACTTACTGTTAGTAACTCAGCTTATTGTAGAGTATATTTAGTATAATGATGATACTATGTAGTTTATACTTTAGTTGTTTACGTGGTGGGTTTAGTTACTGCAGCTACATACTATTAACACTTCTTACCTTTATTAATGCTACCCCTATCCCCTCCCTGTGATGCTGCTAATCCTGCATCATGCACGGGCAAAGTAGCACTAATCACATACCTGCATTTCCCATATCCCCTCCCTTTGATGCTGCTAGTCCTGCATAATGCACGGGCATATGCAGTACTAATCACATACCTGCATTTCCCATAAATATGCTAAATTCCTCTTGATATGCATATTCTTTTGTTAAGGCTCCCCCTTTCTTCCCCCCTTCCAACCCAGCTTATATACATGTTTCAAGCACGTGTGCTTTTTCATTCAGACGCTGTCGCCTCGACAGACCTGGTTTTCACCTGAGGACGGCTACTTGCGTTGTGGCCGAAACGTCGTGAGAATTATTTTATTATGTTTTATTTTTATTATTTTATTACTTCCCTTCTACGTGACTTTACCGAAAGAACCAAGAATATGTATATTTATATATATTTAACTTCTTTCGCACCCCACATAGCCAACTGTGCTAATCGGAGGTAAGTACCATGCAAAAGAAGCCCAGCACACACACACACACACGCTTACATACAAAGCAATGAAAACCCTACTACCAAGCACAATCTAAAATAAAAAAAATTTAATCAATAACGAAATTAAGAAATTAGTCCATTAGGTCACATACCAGACCACACAATCCCAACTTCCCAACCAAGCCAGGAAACCTTCGCAGGAGGGACCGGTAGATGAGCGTTCTTTTAATTTATTCTGCCCCCCTCGCCCCACAAATTGTAATTCCAAATGTGCTGTCGGTGTCGTGTCACGAGTTAAAGGGTTCATTCAGAACACTCAGAGCAGTGCACCAACACGCATTCGAGAACACACCCCGCGGAAGAATGTAAAATGAAACATTCTCCGATATCCACGCAAGTGACCTCTTATCCTTGAATTTTTCCTTCTCTAGAGATGTCAAGCTGAATTATATTTAAAATTTTAATGGGGGGTGGGGGGGGGTGCAGTCGCTAATAATCAGAATGAGATCATCAACTCGCTATGCTTGAGAAAATGGTTTAATCGTAGGTGGCTGGACGGATGATTCAAAACCGAGATCTTAGAGGTGCTGGCTCATTGCTTTGATCCTGAGTCATCTGTCCACCTCTTGGACTAAAAACTCATGTGATTAGGTGTTTTTGAACTCAAACGTTTGTAGACATCTACAGCTCTGTTCATGCAGCTGTTAGCTATAAAATGGACATTGAATATCCAGTGGCATTGTTCCCAAGAGTAAGCTGTTTTGTGCATGTGGCAGCCAGATTCTGATATTTTTTTCATTGCCTGCAATAAATTGGCTAATTTTTTTATGATTAACCATACTTTCGGAAAATAGATAGTGCAGCTTAATTGGTCTTCCATTTTAGATAATTATAAAAACAAATAATATAAAATCCTCCTTTGTACGGGAAAATGGCACTAAGCCTCTACTGGGCCATTGCAGATTTTAGAGCGCGTAAGTGACATGGTAGGTCAATCTTCGGCGAAGCTTATGGGTAACATAGCAGTAGATGCGGATACTTGATGCACGAATAGAAAATAAACAAACAAATCCTCAGGTGTGACTGTGGTCACCCAGAAGAGACCATGGAACAACGAACGACTCAATTCTCGATTCACATATGTAGTGGGTACAAATGGAGAGAGAGACTTCTCAGGAGGCAACACGTTTATTATAACAATAACAAAAGCCCTAACACAAAGGGGCATCTGCCCCTTCCACCAGGTAACCTAAGGCGGTAGTCCATCCGGGCTAACGAGCCCTAACACAACTGGGGAGGCTATCAGAGACCGGACAACGACTAGGGTCCCGGGCCTTGTCTTCGGGGCTTCTCTTCAGGGTGACGGCTTCAGGTCTTCAGGTGTACAACAGCAGCCGGACCCATTCAGGGGTCCGGCTTATATAGTCAGTCACGGGGCTTACTCCGCCCCTAGCCACGCCTCTCTTCTCGAGCCTTCGAGAGGGACCTGGTCCTGGTCCCAGCGGCCCCCGGGGTGGTGCCAGGCCCCTTCGTTTATACAGAGTGTCACGGCCCCCTGTGAACCCTTCCACCATACCTGGCACTCTCGCCCCCTATCCTCTGGAGGCTGACACTGCACGTAAAGTTCAATGCCATCCATCCTTGATACACACAGCCCGGCTCACGCATCACGTAGTGGCATCCCACGATGCCACGACACATAGATGAAGGAGGCATCAGCAGAGCGATGCACCATTCCGTTACTCCTGACGCAACCATCTGGCTCAACCACTTTGGTGTGAAATTATAGCTACACATCAACAGCAGCCATACAAAATGAAGAACAGTGGCATGGTGCCCACAAATTATAGTTTACAGAATGATTGTTTATTGTATTGTTTGGTGTTGGCAGGTGTGAAGAGGTGAGGGTGTTTGAGGTGAAAATTGTGCTTTGTTGATAGCGATGGCGCGTAATGTAGTCGAGCATGTTTGTTTGTGGAGTCTTGATTGAGGGTGGCTTTATTTCAAGAATGTTTTCCAAGTATAATAATAGATTTTTCCCCTTTTTACTGGCAACAAAACTGAAACCTTTGTACGAGGAATCATGTCTGCATTAAACACAATACTTGTGGTCAGAATGCTGATGTAGTGACATCGGGGATGTCACTGTATGGTGCTGGCCCTGAAGGGCCGTGGCGTGCGATGCATTGTCATCGCGTACACCCCGTGGTGGGTGTACCACCAGCCCTAGCGGGGCTTGGTGAGCGCTGGGATAGTGCGGGCACCACGCATAGCGTGTGGTGGGGGCTCCCACAAGGGGGAGCGGGAGAGTGTCAGCCCAAGGACAGGGTTGCCTCGGGCCATGGCACTCTGGTTGACCCTGCAGACACGTGATCCAGAGTGTCCACAGAGAGGCCCCCAGATGGGGGAACTAGGGGGTGATCACATGTCCATGGAGAGCTCTCGAGAGGGATCGAGGGGGAGCTAGAAGGCTTCAGAAGGCGGGCGGGGCCAGGGGTGGACGGTCCCGACCCGTGGGGGGGATATAAGGTGGGTCCCTGAGAGGGGACAGGGTCGCTGCGTTCTATAAGCTGGAAGCTCTACGTTTCAAGCTGGAAGCTCCACGTCCATTGAGGCACCAACACGTGGTCGCGGACCAGAGTGAGGGCCCGACCCTTCGTAGCAGTAACTCCTCTGTATAGGGTAGTTAGCTGGGTGGCCACAACCCTAGGCTGTGTTACGTGTTACAAATAAATGTGTTGCCTCGAAAAGGAACAACGTCTGCGACTCAGTGGGACTCACGACACAAACAAAAAACATACTCTGATAATATATGCATTGTCCTTGAAACTGATTGGTCCACACCAGAGACAGATTTCTTTTGAGCCTCGTCTCAATTGGTGCTAGACCAGAGGATGCCAAAAGGCGTTAGACCAGAGAACGCCTTTTGGCGTCCTCCGGTCTAACACCATTTGAGACGAGGCTCAAACCAATCAGTTTCAAGGACAATGCATATATTATCAGAGCATGTTTTTTGTTTGCATTCTGACTACAAATATTGTGGTTAATGCAGACATGATTCCTTGTAAAAAGGTTTCAGTTTTGTTGCCAGAAAAAATGGGAAAAAACCTATTCTTATATTTTGGTACTGGCAAAGGAGCTCCCATTATGTAAACGTTTTCCAAGGTTACTTTTTTTTCTCATGAATGGAATCAGAAACCATAGGAAAAGCATGTTGAATCGAATTTTTCATTATTCTTTTTTTTTACCAGCCACCACTGGCCTCGTCTCCACACATCTTTTCATTCAATCATTTCATTACGGTCTTGCTGAGTGAGCGAAGGAAAAGGCTGACAATTTTCTGGCCACTATTGTTCAGTGTTAGAAACTCAACTATGCATACACAAAAGCACATGGTATGTTTATGTGTGTGCAAAGTATTTGCTATTTTGTTCTACGTGAGTGCTTTTGCTGCACTAACAGATGTAGTTTATGCCAAAAAAAGTACTCATACTTAATGTGAAACTGCCAAAAAGTATACTTTTCGAAATACTGGCAGCAAAATTGCAAGAGTCTATGACTCACTTAAGCTTTAATTGTTCTGCAAAACTGGCATGTCAACTGCCATGGATTATTGTGAATGTAAAGGTTTAATAAAGTAAAAATAATGCACACATTCTTGGAGCCTTTGTTTTTAAGCTATACAGTATGTCTTAATTCGAGACACTTCGAATACAGGTTTCCCTTCGATACGCTCCAAAATAAAGGTGCACAAAGTGTAGCATTGATCACACAGTCACCCAACCCACAATGCATTGCACGAGACAGCTGCATGTCGAGTAGCACGTGCGGTCGTGTGTACACAACGTCCCGCGTTCTTTTCCACAATACAATGGCAGCAGGAGTCAGTTCATCAATAGCACTCTTGCTGTTGCTTTCCCATGAAGTGGTACTTATTTGAACATTGTGAGTCACCACACGAACGTGGGTTCCATTCCTAAACCTTAGACCAGTCTTAAATATCTGAACCCAGAACGGAAATGACCTGGCCAACCCCCCCCTGATACCATCAATGCCCATGGCAATACCGGCCGGAATGTCAGGATGTTGCAATGTATGATGTGAGGGAGGATGTGGAATAAACAAATATTTTATATGACAAAAAGGTCATAGACAAATATTTTATGATCGCACAGGTGTATTTTGAATACCGAATATTCAAGGGAATAGAAGAGTCGGGAGGGCGGCGGGGGTGTCACCCAAATTCACCAAGCACTTTTGCCATGCCGCTGGCACTTCTGCTGCCACTGCTGCTTTCACGCTCACTCCTCAGGGGCGCTGTGTGACGAGAACGTGGACGAGTGCGCGTCCGCCCCGTGCCTGCACCAAGCGGCGTGCGCCAACCGGCCGAGCGGCGGCTACTCGTGCGAGTGCCTCCCCGGCTACACGGGCGCTCGCTGCGACATCTATGCGGACGAGTGTGCCTCTGCGCCGTGCCGGAACGGCCGGTGAGTTGCGCTCCCCCCCCGTCCCACCCTGTCCTCCCTGCCCCCCCCCCCCTCGTCTCTTGGATGGGCTCCTATATTTCAAGCCGAGATGATGAAGCGTCGCGTCCCCCCTGCGCTGTGGCATTGGGACTCCCAAAGCAAGGGTAGAAGTTGATCCTTTATCACCGTTTGATGTATGCCGCCATTAAACTGTGTTGATCGTTGAGGCATGTATCTTTTCTGGCAGGATGACATTAAAATTAGGCACGTCAAATTTTCAATAATGTTGTTTTGCCAAGAGTATGTGTTAAATAATAAAAATATATATCTCAAGAACAGAAATATAACGAAACATCTAGGAACCAAGATGGCAGCAGTAAGGCACATAACGATTAAATCAAAATACATCTTACGCTCTAAATTTATCCATCAAATTGTGCACACGAGGTTCCATTATTTCAAACAATACTCATGTTACATTTAGGCTAATGGAGTTAACTTAACTGCACACAGATGATAGGACAAGCAATACAAATGAGATGGCACAAAGCAGCCAGATTTACATTTGTGGTACAACTCAGGTCTTGGGCTGGAGTGAGAAATGGCGGTTAGCCCAAAGTGGTTTCATCTGCGAGGTGACATGGGGTGGTAAAGTGAGCTGCCATCCTTGGCTCTGCCTCAAAAGAGTGCCGACTGCTGTCCTCGCAAATTGATTCTCCCCTTGACGAGTCTTCCCTACGCACTCCACGGCTGGCCACTGCAGAATCCTGCTGGAGACGGTCGTTTGTGACCACGCTGTGCCCATCGAGCTCGCAATGCGCCATAAACCTCGGAGAGGAGGGATACTCTTTTATTTCTGTCTCTCTTTTTTTGTCCTTTGGCAACCAGCCCTGTGGCTCACAGCACAAACTTGAGCGGCGTTTATTCGGGAATCCCAAAAATAGAGCGTTATCACTCAGAGGCAGCCAACAATAGGAAACAAAGCTGCAATTAAGATCAAGAAATGTTCAACAGGTTACATCCAAATGCTCAGACACATTATTTGCACCTCGGTTTCATTTGCGTCCGTCATTCCTGCACTGGATGAAGGCCTCCTAAAACCGTGTCGTAGGTGTTGTTAGGGGGAGCGGGTATGTAGGCAGGACCGGCCAGATATCACTCACCAATAATGTTGCAGAATTCAGCTCGGATAGCCGGGTTTGTAGAAGTGTATGCACAACCAACATGAGGTGCGTCTTAACCGCAATACAATAAGTGTGAACTCGCTGAAAGTCTCAAGTGTCTCCAAGTTTAAACGTGCAATAGTGGTATTGCTGCATTGGTGGCTCTGAACCATGGTGGATATTCCACATTTCCATGGAAAGGACCAGTCTAATATATCCATAGGACAACCACTGTGGACTTCATACCACGTGGCAATCATTGCGTCAACTTTGTGTGGATGATGGGCAGAGTTGATCCCTGACTCAGGTTTGAACTCACAACCATCCAGCTGTGAGTCGACAGATCTGCTATACATAGATTCAACATCTACGCTGCTGTGCAAAAGACGTGGCTATATAAAGCCTCAAACGTAATCGGATCTCAAGATGCTGCCTGTAAAACAAGACATGCATGTTATGAGATCATGGAGAAAGATAAACCATATTTTTAAGGGGAAGGTGCACGTTAGAGAACAGGGTGCTGGGAAGATGATTGCTGTACTGATAAAAAATTTGGATGGATGGAAACATGCCATCTTGGGCAGAAGATAAGGGGAAGTTGTTAAGCCTAAACTTGTTGAGCGTGCTAGTACGAGGCGTTTAAAAAAAAGTTAAGATTCTGAATAATCCTGTAAACTGTGTCTGTTCCATCTGCAAATATATATAATGAATGTGCAGTGAATAGGTATTACCCTGATAATCATGTGCAATATATTTTTCTCCAGATTTTGCCTCTAGGTGGCAGAAGGATATCACGTAGTTAAAATCGTGGTTCCTTTGTACAACTGCAGATTAGAAGAGCGGCAAGTTGATATTCGTTGTTTTTTTTGTTATTCTCTGACGGTGTCAAGACTCGTGGAATTTGTCCAAGAATTAAGCTGTAACATTGGTCACAATTGTACAAAATCGTTTAAATATTTACAAATAGGCAGAACACCACTCAGGAAGAGAGCATATATATTTGATAATGACAGAAACAGGAGGGCAGTTGATGTTTCAACTCTAGTCAAAGTCGCTCATGTTGAGAAGTAGTGGTACTTCTTGTGGCTTGCAGATCATCCAAACGATGTCTTTGCTGCTGACATTAGGAAAATTGTGGGCCATTGGGATCATTGTACTTTTGTATAATTTGACTGTGGAGAATTAATCTTTCATGTGAATGCCCACAACTCTTCTTTAAGATCAAACCTTTGCCTGTTACCATATTGAAGCACCCTTGTATTGTTGTAGACAGAGGCAAAGGAAGGTGGACTGATTTTCTAGACTTGCCAGACAGCTTTGAGGAGGTTGAGGTGTCCGCACAACCTTACCGCAAGTGTTTGACAGTCCAGACAAGCATTAATCACCTTCCACGATCGTTCACCCAGTTACTGAGCTCTGCTTAACCTTCGAGTTAAAACAAGAATGAATTTAATTTCGAGAATGTATATTCATTCAACAACGTTTTCCCCGCTGCAGGTGCGTCGATGCATTGGGACATTTCACATGCGTGTGCGAACCCGGATGGGCAGGCGTGCAGTGTGACGCTGACATTAATGTAAGTATGGCTGGTGTGCAATCAAAATCCGAAAACGAGCCTCTCCTCTCCTCAACCTTCCCCCATGCCCTGAAAAGGTCAAAAAGGTCATCATGCGCAGTTGGTTTCATGGTCTCGGCCCAGTCATGGATAGTTGCACAAAAATCCCATCCTAATTTGGTATTTGCGCTTGATGAGGTTATACCCAGCTGCGAGGGATATGCTACATTTTAAGATATTCAAGTGACACACACACATATTCACATCCACAGCTCATAAACAGGTTAAATTATTAACTCATATGAGATACTCAGAGAAGCCTGTGGTGTCTTGTTCCCGGGATGCTGTGATTTGGGACATGTGGTTCTGAAATGTGAATAGACCTTTATTCTCTAAATGAGGCTGGCAACAAAGTTAACATGCATATGAAAGATAAACATGAATAAGACAAAATATCCCATAACACTTAAATTCAATCCTACATCTGTTTTACTTTTTGATAGCATAACTGCATTACTTTGTAAAAAAATGCACATAAGAGTAGTAGGGCCTCTATGCACTTTGGGGTGGTGACATGAGCCAGCAGTAGCGCGTTCACCACTTATCATAGAAGTTCGTGGTTGAGCCCAGCAGCCACCCTGGTTAATACAGCTGACGTATCAACGATTAAAAACGCGCCATCTGCTAGCACAGCAGACGTTAACGATCCCCTGATGTTATTCATAACACGTAGGGCATTGTGTACTGGTGTCACGGTCGAAATATGGCACGTTCAAAAAAAATCCATCTCAAATCACTCAATTGGGCTTACACATACCCAGTTATCACCCTCTACTGGTTGACTAATAACTGTACGTGGGCCAGGTGCTGAGTCATCTTGTGCTCACTTGGGGGGGGGCGGGGCAGCTGTCACTGGGTGTTGTGTGAGATGAGATGTGATGATGCAAGCCGATTATTGTGCGCGGAGTACTCTGAGACGCTCCAGCGTAAAGGGCACTGTGTCAAACATATGATTATACTTATTGTTTCCAGCAGGAATTAAGTGTTTTTTGAATAAAGTTTCGTATAAACTGTGTCCAGTTTATTGCTGGCGAGGATTAATGTTGCTCATTATACCAATGATAACTGCCCCAAAGGCCAATTTAAAGCGGTCATATTCAGTTGCCCAATTGTTTTAATACCATCCCATCTGGTGTCTATAAATTGTGGTACAATTAATGTACTGTGAGGATCGTTACAGGTTAATACTTCTTTCCTCGGATTTAGGAGGCATAAGATAGCTGTGGTATAAGTGTTTAAATACAGCAACATCTAAATTTAGTGCTTTACGTTTAAGGCTCTTTACAAAATGGAATTTAAAAAATACGCTGCACATTTCAGCTTTTGCATGATGCAGTGCAGTAAAAATAATATATTTCCAATATCAGGACAACACTAAACAAATGATACAAACCATGCAGCTGCATTGGTAACTTTTCATTTAAAGTTTCACGGAGGACAAGTTAAATTCGATAATAATAAAAACCACAGTTATAAATGTTGTAAAATGGACAACATAATAGGAGATAATTACGTTGCTATTGAATTGTCATCATCAGCCATGCATTATCCACTGCTGTATACATGCATCGCCAAACAGTCATCATCCCTCGTGGTGCTGCGATACAAGATTCCATCAAGCTCCTGCACGTGAGCCTTTTTTTCATCCCTTCATTCTCCAGTGCCAGATGTCCTCTCGCATGTCTTGCCCTAATTGACTGCACATCTGTGCTGCTGCTGACCTACAAGGCACTCAATTGGTCAGCCCCGCAATGTTGATAGGAACTGACCCATCTGTCCACTCCAACGAGAGCCCTGAGAACTTCGGATCGTCTTCTTCTGAGCACTCCGAGGTCAAGGCTCATCTCCCACAGGGGTGATCGGGCTTTGCCACTGTGCAGCTCTCAAACTTTGGACATCTACTGGACATTTGTGAAAAAGAGCTTCATAGCTCATCGGATTTCTCCAGTATAAATAAATATTGCGATTTTGAAGGCTTCGCCTTTTCTAATGAGACAATCAAAATCGTTAGTCCTTTCTTGAAAACACCTCTTTAAACTGGCCTTCAGCCCCCCTAATTCTGTACTCATTTTGATACTGGTCCTCCTTCAATAACCGCCTAGGTATACATACTCAGATGCGTTTTCCAGTTATGTACCTCTGAAAAATGTGAATGTAAGTCGATCTTCTTTTGCACCATACTTAGACAGCCGTGCTTATCGTGGTGTGGGAATTCTTTAGCTTGTTGAGCAATCTGTTTATCATTTACACACAAATTGAATACCTTAGTCATGGATTGATTCCACAATAATTTGTCTGTTCACAAGGGGTACTAAAGCTGACTTGGAGAATTACAGACCTGTCACCAGAAAAAGTGTATAGGCCCACGAATCAAATGTGGTTTTGGAAAGGTTTCTCTACCATTGACCACGTACATAATATCAGTCATATTCTGGAAAAAGACAACTATATTTCAAATACCATCGCAGTAAATAATGAAAAGGCGTTTATATCAGCTGGATTTCATGCGGGCATCTAAACTCTCGCAGACCAAGGCATGAACATCAACAAGTATGTCCGTTTCTAAAACATTTACAAATATGGAACAGCTACACACTGAGATTGCGTGAAGAAGGAAGCAACATAGCACGTGAGAAGGGGGAGGCAGCCGAGGGCACTTGCACCAAAGTTATTCACGGTGACGTTAGAGTTCTGACAATCGGATTGAAGACATCAAGGGATACTTGTGAATGGAGAATAATTGTTTCGTCCTCGTATTACTGAGACTCATTAAAGCAATTAACTGAAATTAACTGTAATGAAGAACCTAATTTAAAAAAAGCTCCAAAATGGGTCTGAAAATAAATATGAGCGAAACAAAAGTTATATAAAAACAAGTGCTAGCGTTGAATTATACTGGACTTTAAATAATACAGTTTCACAGTGCTGAAAACTGACGTATAGGGTTTGATGTTATACTCTAATGACAACCCAATTAAATACTAAAATATATATTTTGAACTGCATTAGCTTCTGTCAGTTTGTCAGTGTTCTGAGTTCTTATTTTACCCTGTAGAATGTCGCATTAGCAATGTTAACCTGCAAATAACTTACATTTTAATTTAAATACACAATTACCGTAGGTTTTTTTTCAATTCTAACCGATAATTAAAAGATCTATAACCATAATGGGTCTCTGCTGTAACAAAAATCAAAGGTTCTTGGAATAGACGATTCCAAAGTGAATAGAGTAGAGCACAATGATTTAAACTGTGTTCAAAATGTAGTAAAACCCTTTCCCTGCTTTTATCCTACTTTATGATTGTATGATCGATCAGTAGTTCTGCACATTATCTCTCTTTTGTGAATAAAATTATGGTTATCTTTGTGGCAAGTGATTGGTTGTTTTCATTATGAGATACTGGTCCTGCACCATTGTGATGTGGCATTTTCGCCGCTAAATGTAACACTTTGTAGGCTTTCACGACCAGCATTGTAATGGCGATTGGTAATAGATTGTTGGGTCAGATAGTGTAAGTAAAATTTGTGTCGTTAAAATCTCATTCTCTCAATACAGGCAATTAATAAAGCTGTCACGTGAGCAAATGTGCCAATGTATTACTGCTTGAACATAAACGGTGTGTTGGAGTGAAATCCACAAGATTTTACAATCAGACACCGATTGGTAAATTTGTGACATCTTACTCACACGATCTGACCCAAAAAGCCATTGATGGATTTCCACCACTAGTTCAGATCCACCAATAGTAATGAAAAGGAAGACGCATTGACAATGTTGACATACGTATGGAGATTCACAAACCAGTCATCAGCGGGTGGATAAACACAATCATTCTTGTATGTCTCGAAAATCATTTGACTGTCCATCACATCTGCAGTATAGAAGCACACACACACATTGGCATATATGTCTTCTTTTGCCTCTTTAATAATATAAATGAATAGTTGGTAAATGGCTTCCATCTGTCTGATGACCTTTATTAAATAGGCTGTTTGATTCTCCTGATTTTCCAAGGCCTGTGTACTGGCATAATAGTACGTGGGTTCCAAACCGTCGAGCTTCGCATGGGACTTAAAGCAGAAAACATGTTACCCCTCCCAGCAGCAGCAGCAACAACAACAATAACAAAAACACAAACACAACCCTGTGTGATGATTTAAAATCGGCCAGGCAGAGAGCTCCTTGTCACTGGCAATGTCCCGGTTTCCAAGGAATGCGACTTAAATCCGTGTCAACATGGAGGCAGCTGCTTGGACTCGAGCACATCCTTCAGGTGCTCCTGTGCTCCGTCGGGCTACACGGGGACCGCGTGCCAAACGGACGTGCACGCGTGCGCGGAGGGCTTGGAGCTCCACTCTCCAGCGCACTGTGAGCATGGGGACATTTGCCAAGAGGGCCCAGCGATGAACTACACCTGCAGGTAATTGAACTCTAATTATTATTATTATTATTAATATTATTTTTTACCAGGTAAGGCCCACTGAGCTGTATAGCTCTTTTTCAGAAGCGAACTGGCCACAAATGATAGCTTGACGGAGTGGCTTATCGTGTGGAAATTTATAGCAGCCAAATACTCTCAACGCACGTTGATTCGGAATGTGGAGGGAAAAACTGGAGGGCCTGGAGAAAAATCCACACGGCCGACAAGGAGAACATGTAAACTCTAAATATACAGACATCAGGGTCGGAATCGAAGCAACGATCTCCTGTATACCTGGCGAGGTAGTTAACATCGCACCACCGTGAGCGCCCACGGTGGCGACATTACTTCAGTTCTCTTCAAAACCTTTCCGTTAAACCAAGTGAGAGACCAGTCATTGTGTTACCCTGTTACCGATTATAGTCTCATGTCATGAGGGGGAAGACGGATATGGAATTCACACGGAGCAGTGCATCACCCCGTCTGTTTGAGAATGGCCGCGCAGAAAACCTTGGATTGCGAGTAACTTGGTCTGCGAGTATTTTGCAAGACGAGCAAAATAATATTAATTTTATAAACGAGCAAGGTCTTGCAATACGAGTATAACGTGTATACGCTTTGTCTGCCGAGTGTCACGTGATCACAACTGATATACGAGTGCTTTGGATTACAAACAAGTTTCCGGAACGAATTATGCTCGCAATCCAAGGTTGTACTGTATTTGCAACTTTTTTCAAAATCCTTTCTGATCAATTTTTCGGTCAAACCAATATGTATTTTTTCCCCCCGAACTTTAAAAGCAAATTTAGTTTGATGATGACTCGGTTGCCCCAATCAACTCATTATATTGGAGACCCCTGTTTACTTATGGTGTGCTGCCAGAATCAGAACCCAGTATCTCAGAAGTGTTATACAGCTCTTTTTCAGAAGCATCCTGGCCACAAAGGACGGCTCAACAAAGTGGCTTATGTGGCAATGTAAAGCAGTCAAATGCTCTAAATGCTGTGGTCATATGAATGATCACAGTTTTGTATATACAGCTGTATAAGGTAGTTGCATTAATAGCATATGAAACATTCATTTGCAAAAGGCTGATCAAACACAAAAAGGCATCTTCTTGGTTTTTTCGGTAAAGTCACGTAGAAGGGAAGTAATAA
>CM025631.2:4259406-4309750 GCA_014621495.2 Entosphenus tridentatus | reverse complement strand
TTATTATTTTATTACTTCCCTTCTACGTGACTTTACCGAAAAAACCAAGAAGATGAATTCCTGCAGTCACGAAAGCTTTAAATCGAAAAACAAAAAGGCATTTCATATCTATAAAATATATAAAGTTTCACTTTTTATACATGATTCTATCACAAGTGGAGTTAATTTTAGCTCGTGAGTCACCATGAAACTAATAAGATGTTTTATGTTGGAAAGAAGCTTGTACAATTAGCATAATATGACTCCAATGCATATAGTGTACTCCCGTGTTGGCAATTATATCTCTGATTACTTGAGAAAACTTGCTGTTTTAAAACTTTTGATGAAATCTTCACATCTTAGACATGTCACCAGGTCAATGACCACAAAAATCCCATCAACATTGGGTTATATATTTTAGAGCTCTAAGTATAAATAGAAGATAAACATTAGTCACTCGCTCGCAAATTATTGTTATTTCTTATTATTACATAATGCATGCCAAATGTAACAATTTTCTTTAAATGCTATTTATTTTAAAACTCAAAAGTAGTATCTGCACACTTCCATATTTTTAATAAAATATGTATTACGTACAGTACACATTTAGTTATGTTTTCATGTTTCTATTGCATTGATTGCACCTTTACTTTAAATATATGATCAAAGGTTGCTGAATAATTATTTTAACATTTTTAATTTGTATAGCTTGCTGAGACAATGATTGACATTGACAGTTTTATCTTTTCCCTTGGTGATCCGTCGTATAGTTTTCAGATGTCTGCAATTAACACTACGCATTGTGGCACATTTCACCCCTAACACAAATTTACGAAATTGCTATGCTGATGAAGCACACGTTTAAACTTATGAATAAATAAAATAATTGGTTGGAATAAATATGAAAAGCTGATAAGATGATTTTTTTTGTATGCCCTGGGCTTTATTTTTCTGAGATCCTTAAGATTCTGGAAGCCTTGTTATAGCACAGACATGCTGTATCACTCGTGATTTTTTTCTTCCCCTGACCCCTGCCAATGTTCAGAAGAAATGTCACACTAAGAGCCATGGGATATCAGCTGCTGAGGGATTAATAATGCAATCTGCTCCGTACATGATGCACAATTCCCTGAACATTATTTTTTGAAACATTGCGATTAACTTGATTGATTAACCGCACAAGATGAATGGCTTGTTGAATTAGCCATGATGTTATCGCACCATTTTAATTTAGGCTTGTTTAATGAACAGAATGTTTGGTGGAAGTCGAGTAATTTAATTTTTTGATGGGGCACGGTGGGGGGGTCTTGAGATGCCTGCACTCGAGAGGGAGAATGCTCCGGGCATGAGTCTAAATGTCAGCAGGGTTTCCAATATTCCGTGGCAGTCACTACAACAATCGTGGGATTTAAACAATGATTTAGTTGAATGCAGAAGCAAATTAAGAATTTGTCAACCAAATTGCAATTTTTTTTGCCTAGTTGGTATTTTGAAGGTTACTGATACAAGGCACTCCTACCTGCAGCGTGATGCTATACACTTAAATTATTTATGATAAAGTCAGTATATTTATAAGCATATGCGTGTACATGTTCAACTGCAGGAATATTTATTTATTTAATTCGGTATTGATTGCATATGCATTTGGTTTATATATTAGCAAATCGCTGCAAGAAATGTAAGACATCGTGCTTGATTGGCTCCATATTTCATCACACAATGATGATGATTATGCTAAAAATATGGTAAATTTCGAAGCTAAGAAGTATATAAATAATGGAATATAACAAGTAATATTATCTGTACTGCGATTCTGCAGGACCGATAATACCTTTTGGTAAGTGCTTTCAGAAACAGGAGGTTAGCAATAAAATGCACTTCCAGATTAGAATCCTTCCCAGAGATGTGGCTGGCATATTTCATTTCAGCATCGTCAAAAGCTTTGTGTGCATCTAAGGAAACACGAAAATGTTAGAGTGTGTTTTGTAGAAAATGCTTTGAATTAAAATTATATTTTCTTTTGTTAGTACCGGGCTAGATTGTCTACAGTTGATAAATTCTGTTTGCTTTCAATTATTTGAATGATAAATGTTCAGGGAGTATTGCTTCGGCTCATAAAACCAAATGGTGCTCTGGAACATATTGAAGGAACTGCATTTTTAATATGTAGCATATATGATAATGCAAATTATGCTTTATTTATAGCAAGGTGAGTACCCATCGAGACCATTCCCTTCTACGAGGGAGGGACACCCAGGGAATATGAAAGGAAATGCATTTCAAAAGATAAACGTTACACATTTAGTAAAAAAAAATAACTATTAGTGGTCAAATAAAACGGTGAACACAAATTAAAAAAAACATCCAAATAAGCACATTTATATCGTACATATTCATTTGATAAAAGACACAATCATACATCGAAATAACATTTCACAACCTTGCTGAACAAAGGCCTCCTCGCAGTGTGTCGGTCATGGGGGTTATGTGGCCATACTTCCCCATGCTGGTCAGTGTGGGTTGGTGAAATGGTGGGACCGCATGATTGGTTATTTGCCCCTGATGTTAGCCATGGCCAGGAATCAAACTCAGGTATTCACCGAGTGGTACACTAACCAATGCATTGTCACTCCGTTGAACGTGTGTTGAACTTCTTTTGTACCGTGCATAGCCAACCGTGCTAATAGGAGGCGTGAAACTCACAGATATCATCCATTAAAAATAAAAACACTTGTACAGAAACGCGTTAGTTACCAGAACATGTCACAACTCCAGTAAATTATAATCAAATTTGAATTAACTATGCTTGGAGTAACTGCCAAAGTAATGAGTAAACTCAAATACCAATCATGTTAATTAATGTTAACTAGAACAATAATTGTTCATTCATTCTCGGGCAGGAGAGCTTTAGCCTTCTCGCCGTTGGCTCCACCTGTTTACCTTTCTTGTACTTTGCGCTCCTATCGTGTTTTTGTATTGTCAGTCGCTGTAACGTTCTTACCCGTCCCAACTGGACATCTGTGAAAAATGAGCTTTATAGCTCATCGGATTCCTCCCCTATAAATACATATTCTGTTTCTAAAAATATTCAAATGTATTTCCGTGTCATGTTAAACACGATTAATAATACTGCCATCATTTTTTTTATTTTGCTTGGTAGTGGCTGTTAATGGGATTTGGTCCTTATATTTAATTAATGTACAGCGTTGTGGGATGCTATTATCATGCATGACGCTATATACTATGAAAGCATTATTATCTGTACGACATGGACGTCGTTAATTAGAATCGAGATATCCATTGGCATTTAGCTCCGGAACATATTTCCCATACGCAAGAATATAACCCATTAGTAATATTCATTATAATTAATTATATTTGTGTGCCTATGCATTTCAACATGTTCCAGAGAAGTGCAGAATAACTCGTTGAAGAAGAAGAAATCGGGGAGAGAGCCCTTGCAGTTCATGGGCATGTCTGGCGCACTGCAAATAATTAACGAATGTAAAATACTAGCATTGAATTATATTGCGTGCAATTAATGGCCAAGACATTTATTTAACATGCATTACTTATTAACTAAATATTAACATTGTAATATTTACAACGTGATAACACTTACATCGCTGATGTACATTTTAAGCTGAGTCACCATCACCATGAAGTCGAGGGGAAAAGGCTGCGATTCACTGGATGTAGAAGACTGAACAGATTTTTCTGACGTACTTAAAACATTTATCCACTTTTGAGAGTACGTGAATGTATTTGTCGAGTTTCACACGAGACATAAAATTGCTAATGCACACATGCAAGCCATCCCCTGCCGCGCATGGTGTTCAAGTGCGAACACTGATTAAGTCTCCGTATTTTTAAAAATTTGCTTATGTACTTATTTATTATAAATAATAACGTATTTATGTTTCCAAGAGTAGTCTTGCGGCTTAACCTGAATTGCAGTTTACTCGAGTCTGGCTTCAAGAGACTTTTGTAAACGGTTTGATCACTTTAGCCACTCATTAATTCCTACAACAAATTACAAAACAGGACAATTAAATCTTGATTTGAAGCTTTCGTGACTGCAGGAATCCATGCTCTTTGGTTTTTTCGGTAAAGTCACGTAGGTAGAATTTTTTTAAAATAAATCACGATGTTTCGGGCGCAACACAAGCGGTCGTTCTCATGCCCCGGCCACTTCTTTATGATCCTTGAGCTATACCCATTTCAAACCTTTTAAAATAGTCTGCATCAGCAGCAGACCATGCTTTCCCACCTGATGATGAACGCCTGTGTTGCGCCCGAAACGTCGTGATTTATTTAATTTTATACCTACGTGACTTTACCGAAAGAACCAAAGAGTAGGATAATTAAATAACCTGTAAAATGCCAACTAATCCTGTGCCAGTACCAGACATCTTGACCTTGCTTTCCTTGTAAAATAGATATTGATTTTCAATGGCTTGTGTTCTTATTTTTGTTTCAGATGTTTGCCTGGGTACGTGGGCACTCATTGTGAGTTGGAGGCCAATGAGTGTGAGTCCAGCCCTTGTGAAAACGGAGCCACGTGTCGTGACCTAGTGAATGGATTTACATGCGTGTGTGCCATTGGTGAGTAAATGTGCACAGCATGGACATTCACACAGTGTGGTGGGGGGTCACTGAAAGTCAATATATTTCCCTGCTACAAAATCACCCTGAATGCACTCAATCGCCGTGGCTTTCTGAAGCTAAGCAGGTTGAGCCTGAGTGGTAATTGTATGGGACGCTAACCTGGGAATACCAGGTGTTGTAAGCAAGGGCTGCGAGGTGGCCATGCGATGCCATCATGGCAATACACGTTTTATATCTGCGTGGATATTTTAGAGTTGTCCTCCTCTCGTATGTGTATGTTTTCTCCGGATACTATGTTTGCCGAAGAACCGGCTAAACATCTCAATGCAATATCCTCCTGAAAAAATAGTATAGAGACTCAAGGTGGAAATTATTTCTTTCCCACATAGTAGTTATTTGATTGACTCTGTAGCAATGATGGACTGAGTTAATTCCTGACCATGATTTTAATTGTGAGCCAAGTCTTGTAATTAAAATGCTATTTGCTGATGTATTATTTAGTATTAATCATATCCGTGCCTTACTGTTAACGAAAAACAATTCTAAGTCTTCCCGCACTGTTAATGGCCCTGAGCCAGACATGGAAATTCCACATTGCTATGGTCAGGGTCCATTTATTTCAGAGAAGCTTCTACTTCGACCTAGACCTAGAAGTAGAAGCTTATATGCAACATAAATGGCGCAGTTATTCATCATCTGAAAATGTCTCTGCTATTCACCGTAGTTTATCTTGGCTACGATGCATTGATGACCACACAATGTCGAAAAGCACACGGTCTGCTTGCTCATGGACTCTAAAGCATCTCATGGCACTCGTAAGGTTCAGTTCCTCCATGCCAGTGCCACAGCCAAATTAACCACCCATAATAAATAGGTGGCATGGGCCTGAATTGGAAAGTGCCCAGCTTGTGCATGTTAACATGCAGCTTAAGTGGGGTGGGGGGTGGAATTAATGGAGCATTTTTATTGGTGCCTCTACAAATCCAAGAAGGACATTCCAGGAGGCATGTCGAAAGAGCAGCACTAAATAACAGACAGTGCTAAACCTGCCTCTGATAGAGATGACTGTTTGGCAGTGGTGAACATACGCTATTGCTCTAATGAGAATGTACGAGTCCTGGGTCTTCTGAATTTTTTTAAATATTATTTTGTTTTATAACAGTACCACAGCACTGTTAGAAAACATTAAGCAGCATGGATATGTGAGCATGTGAAAGTGTAGCTAAATCTGGCCTGACTTGGCCATTCCCTTTAGGTTGGCATAGCCTAAAATGAATATATGGTGTGCAGCATGTTGTTATCAGCAATGGGATTAGACGTACGGTATCATTGATATTATTCCTGCGTGAAACACTCATTTTTAAAAACAACATTTTCACTTGAAGGGATCTCAGAGGTAGCTCTGTGATATCCGCTTCCATGGGCCATTCTCTTACGCTAAGGGTTGCATTGCTCTGCGAAAGATCTGGAGGGATTCGTCCTATTTGTAATGTAGTAATCCGGCAGGAGACGAGTAAACGGGGCAGCACTCCTCTTTATTATATCACTCGCGTAACACAGACATTATACAGCCTACACTAGGCGTGCCTACACTGTTACGTATCAGAGCCTACACTGGCTACACTTAAGGAAGACTACCCGACCCGTCCTAGCTAGGGTACGGGTCCCGACCACTGGCCCATCAACCCGGCCCTGATAAGGACGTCGGGCTGATGAGTACCCAGGGTCTCACCACTGGGCCACACAGAGACCCGGCCCTGACAAGGGCAGCGGGGCTAGGGGTCCCAGGGTCCTAGGAGGCTTCTCCATCTTCTTTCTTCGCTGGTGTGAAACTAACTCGAACGCTCCCGCGCGTCGCCTTATATAGGCCTCCGTACCCCGAGGGCGGGGCTAATGCGGACCGCGATGTAGACACCCACATGCGGACCGTGATGTAGGCACCCGTATGCGGACCGGGATGTAAGCACCCGCCCCGCGATGACTCGCTACACGCCGGCGCTTACCACCCCTACACATTCATGATGTGACAACGACAGAATAATCAAGATAACATTGGAGAAATGTTCTTCTCAAGTAACAAAAAAGCACACAAAATGTTGACAACCACTACCTTAAAAAGTGTTTTGCTTTTCTTTCAAAAACTAAACACAATACATAACCCCCCCTTGTGCTATGAATCTTACTGCTTAAATACAAGTCCATCGCTATGTCCACATTTGAAGTTAGTGACCAAGGGGAAAATATAAAACCAGAAAGTGGGATACGGTGAGAGGAGACCTTAGAGGTCAAATGAAACAGCTTGCAGATGGAGATGTTGTGGCAATAACGCCGTTGACCATGATGATATATGGATGGTGAATTGGGATCTACAGATGAAATGCGCCTTAGAAATTCACATTACTATTATCAATGATATCTTAACTTTAAGCACATGTTTCATTTGCTCTTGAGTTTCTCAACACCCATAACAATGCATTTCGCACTGTATTTTGGAAAACGTGCTGTGGTTAGTATAAAATATATTTAGTCAATAATTATTTTTTTAATAGTAAAAATGTATCTATCTAAGTGTAACATTAAACCACAGTTTTAAACCCAGTTCATTGCTGCGTCTTCAATTGTGTTATTTACTCGGTCATATGTGAATGTTGTACAATGCCCCCAGTGTTATGCTGCGCATGCTTGCAAAAAAGAGAATCATTTAAAATTGCCATGGCCTTATTTCATTTCCTTTAAAATGTGTTATTACATTTTAGGCGATGGCTATGGGAATTATATTTATTCCTATAAAGGGAATTGTGGTATGTTTATAGCACGACATATGCTTCTATTTGCTGCAGATAAGGGGTTATAAAAGAAAAACATTAAATCCTATATGAGGATACGATTTTCTATAACCAAGTCGCAAAATGTTTTGAAGTAACCATTAACATTTTTATGGCATACTTTCGATCTGTTTGTCCACCAACCTCCCCTGCCAGGATTTTCTGGTGATCGCTGTGAGGTGGATGCGGATGATTGTCTCACCAATCCCTGTGTTAATGGCGTGTGTCAGGAGGGCAACTCTGAACTGGGATACCTATGTTATTGTCTCCCCGGATATCTGGTGAGCGTAAACCTCCTCTACTGCATCCTGAGTAGTTGATCTCACGAACCAGCTTTCATTTGCACTGAACTATCAAGGCGTGGACAGAGCCAATAGCCACATTTGTCACTGAAATAATCATGCACTTACACCCCAACGCCAACTGAGTTTGAAAAGCGAACAGTAAGCACTTGTAATTTTTTTGTAAAATAAACATTACAACATAGCAACTGCTTTTGATCTCCTAATGTAATCTTTGCACACTTATACTAGCGTTTCAATGGAATGCAATTATTTTAGACCAACTCTGTGGGTGGCATCGATTTGCGAGGCGACACTTCTGCTGACGACTCGCTGTGCAGTTGACACGGGTTGAGGTTTTGTTTGTAGAAAAATAAAATGCGACGAGGATACGTTGCCTGGAAGGCCCCATTGGATTGTACAAATGGAGCTAGCAAAACTGTCCAAATCGGGATAGAGTAGATTAGAAACAAAAATAAAATAGGATGGGAAGAACGAGGTGAAATAAAATTCGTAATTTTATCATGAAAATTCACGAATTCCTTCGAGGATAAATCATGACAGGCCTATTGTATATGAAACAATATGCTTACATGTTCTGTTTCAAGTTGCTATGTTGTATCAGCGTGTCCTGCGTTCTGGTATTGTAAATGTAACCATTTAATCGATTGGAAACATTTCCAATACATGTATTCCATTTGTTATCTCCCACAGGGTTTGAACTGTGAATTCAACTATGATGACTGTCTTATTGAAAGATGCCCCGAAGGATACCTTTGTAAAGACGGCCTTAATAATATCACTTGTGTGTCAGAGCCTTCAAGTTTAATACCTGACATAAAACCGCATTTTGCATCGCATATTGATCCACAGAGTGTGCTCCCAATCATGGAGCAATCTTCTGGACCAATTGAGAAATCTTTTCTCAATGTATTATTTACCCTGCAGCCTTCCATTTCAATGGCGAGAGCATTGAAACAGACAAATTCGGGATCAACCGATATGTTGATGACATCACAGTCGGAGCTGTTCCCCTTTCAATATAACGCATTAGATTCGACAACGCCGAGTGTAATATCTACAGAAGTGGCTTCTGATCAGACACCCTCCAAGACCACAGAGCACCTTGACAACATGCGTACAACAACCGCCGTTTTTGATGAGGAATTTCCAGGATCGCATTCTTGGCCTGGCGTCAATTCAGGGATGCACAAAACGCGTCCGCTTTCGTTCACGGAAGAACCAAAGACCTTGCCAGCGGTCGCCAGCTCAGAGAAACCAATGACCGATCGGCAAGCGTCGTTACAGTTTCCGTCAACCGGCGCTGTGTCAGGTGCAGCGGACCCGCCATCGTCACCCGGTTGGGCAGCCACCCGAGCCGTTAAACCTTCAGCTGTGACATTAAGTTATCGTCAAAGGGACGGCACAGTGGCCAGCCAAGAGCAGGCCGGTCACTCCTCGTCTCCGACAGAACCCGTCCTCCCATCCTTCCAGATCAGCGCTCAGCTGAGGAGCGATATTGAGCGAGACCGCTACGTGTGGTTGCGTCCGTCTCTGCAAGCCGCGTCCACGGGAATGTTTCTCCCAGGGGATGCTTCCGTGTTGCCGGAGCGAGTCTCCGCGCGTGATGCCGGTAGGTCCGGGAATGGGAGCTCTTTAACACGTGTGTCTTCATCGCTAAGGTCACGCGAGCCGATGTCATTAGCGGCAGGACTCTAATGCGACGGATTTTTTTTTTCCCATGAGATGTTATACGTATGAATTTTAATGCACGACTTATTGTGAAAAATGCCATATGAAACGGTTAAGTCAGTATGTTTCTGTTAATGTTCTGTTTCTTCGGTTAATGTATGTCGTGTGTGTTGCACGTGTGTCTGTGTGAATGTATGAACGCAAAATGTCACCGCGATCTAAAACCAAGATGTACTTTGTTGAACGTTTCGTTTACAACATTTTAATTTCCACATTTTTGAAGCTACAAAACAAGGACATTCTGGCAAAAGCCACCAAAGTATATTTGACTATGTTGAGCAATGCCATCATTTAACAGAGCACACTGACCACGTCTCATACAATATGCACACAGTACAGTACTTATTGTAATGCAGAGGTGAACAAGAGCGGGATTGCAATCGATGCCTTTGGAAATCTGTGATTTGGCTGAAGAGGAAAGTTTCAATCATGTCATATACCACCAGCTTTCACACGTGGATTGTGAACGTCGACATTGACCGAGGACATTTCAACGAAATCGGAGCGGTGAACACCTTAAATGACACCGAGTTGGCCAAGAGATGGGAACACGTGGGATCCGAGAATGAATACAGCTCAGAGACATCACCAAGTAGGCTTCGGTCGGACACATCAACAGAAGGGACGAAGGCCGATGGATGACAGAATGGCAGACAAAGGAGTGGTACTGGTTGGAACCTCCTGGTTACACCAGCCCACAGGGGATTATTGTGTCCGTCGTGTATGGGAGGGGTAGGGCTGGGTGGAGAGGGGAGGGTGGGGAGGGGCTGGGTGGGGAGGGGAGGGTGGGGAGGGGCTGGGTGGGGGGGGGGGCTGGGTGGGGTAGGGAGGGGCTGGTCACCTCGTGGTGCCCTTAAACGTTTAACCTACTCACGCCGGCTTGTGCCCGCCCTCACAGTCGGCCATATTTGCGGAATACACCACGCCGCCGTTGACCCTGGCCATTGACCGAGCAACCCGACGTTCCTACCAGCTCCCTCCGCAGGAAAGTGTATAATGCAGACTTGATGCACTGCTAAAGGGGGACCTATTTGGTTATTTGAACATCTTAACACTTCCTGTTTTATTGCCATAAAAGGTTAAAACCCTTTTCTTAAAGTAGATATTGACCACTCCAGACAGGGAGCAGTGGAATGAGTTCATGCACAGGAGTGCAATGAAATGTGGCATCAAGGACAGTGAGGGATGTTGACTGTGCAGAATGACCTTAATAATAATGTGTTTTATTTTACCCAAGGACGCCTCACTCAGTCTGACGAATCTCGTAGGAGCATACTTTTTTGTTCTAGCAAATACCAATTTGAGTACAATATTGTGTTCCCTCCCTTCACTTCCCCTCTTTGTTTCCCTATTAGTCCAAAACACAGGGCTTACTTGCACCTGCACCTAAGCTTTTTCGAGCACCCCTTGCTCTCATACGATATTGTTTTTTTTTATTCCTGTGTGTTTTGTTTACGAGCATTAAATATGTCATCTGTTAGTGGCGCGATATTCCTGAAGGAACCCTGCACTCGTTCTCTGTAATATTGATGCTTTTGTCATTTCTTTTTTGTTGTTGCTGTTGTACTCGGATCTCCATTTTGTAAAAAAAAAAAAGGCCAGACAACTGGCTAAACGGGATTATCCATGTAGAAAATCAAAGTCAACTAAAGTAAAGTGAGAGGATACCACGTCCAATGCACACAAGGGCACAGCTACTCAAGTGCCGTTGCTGAGCGTGGGCTCTGTTCTTTGTGTACGGGTTTCGCTTTCGCTTCGCGCGATGGCTCGTGCAATGCGAGCCGTTTGCCGATTCTGATGAAGGTTTCGGTGAAATGACAGGGTTATTATGGTAAAGATGTTTTATCCCCCCCCCCCCCCCACTGCCTTTGGTGGCCTGTAAGAGAGCCGAAGATAAAACGCTTTAATATTCTGCAAAGGGCCTCGATGTGCCATCTCGGGCATAAAAGCAGGTTTCCATCACAGCCATGCAATGATATCCATTATGACCACAGTGGCTTATTCGTACTCTGTGGCAGATATTGGCCAAAAGTACAATATTTTTGGGATTTAGTTTGGAACACAGCGATATTGCCGTTCTCTCGGAACGGAATATTTAAGCAAACTTAAATCCAGAAATGTGGCACAGTTTGTTCTTTCTCCTCTTATGTAGTTTGTATTAGTTGAAAACTATATTCTAAAACCTCCCCATATTGCACTGACCTTTTAAAAAAAAATGTATACACAACCCAGGATATTTTCATTTGAAAGATATTTTCCTGACTCGATATATCAGTCTTAATGTTACAGACACGTCAAATTATTTCCCCACTCAAACTGGAATAGATTAGTGCTCAAGTCTAATGACAGCACGAAATTCTACATTCTTATGGAAGTGGCTATGGTTAGGATTATGAACGGCATTAATTTAGTATCGTGTATGCTATTTAATAAAGTTTTTGTAATTTTTACTTTTATAATTTTTAAAGTGTACCGGATAATGAAAGAAAAAAACTTTTATTGTTTTATTAAACTATCTACTTTTAGGAGGTGTGATACGTCGCGTTAGTTTGACCGTTGTAGCCTTGAGCATTTACATTGAATCGTTAGAGCTGAAAAGGCATGGTTCAGTCTGACCCGGGCAACATTCAGCTTACGTGAAGGCATTCCTTTTTCCATCTTATTAAACTAATACCTATTACTGGCGGCAACATTTTTTTTCCATATGTGGCCATGTCTTAGCGAGTGCACGCAGTGGCTCTCTGCTTTACGCATCTGTCACTCATCCGTCACTCATCCGTCACTCATCGCTTCCTCCGCACCACCGCTGTGTGGCACTGTCACGCGGCAGACTCCATTTTGAGATCCTCGGATGAAGTGCGCCATACAAATGTAAATTGTGATCATTGTTTTACCATGGTGTCAAATGTAAATATTTAAATCACGATTTTGTAAATAAAATTAAACCTAAAGGTGCCATTGGTTTTAATGTTCACGAACTACAACTCGGAAGTAAAGAGCTCCCTTTGATATAAACCTTATATAACGCGTGGAAGAAAACGATCGAGATACAGACATACATTTATAAGAACTTTTGATAGACTATTTATATCTCACTCTCTCCCTGAGAGAGAAACTATTTTTTTAATCAATTTATGAATAAAATAATGATGTCTTGGTAGATTATATGTGATCAAGTTGAAAAAATAAAGCAATCTGATATGCCAATCAGGACGTGAACCGATAACAACATTGGGTCATGTTCCAATTTTGATCACCAATATTAAATCGTGTGCTACTGCTTTAAACTATGAACGAGTTGATATATGGGAACAAAGACAGTCGAATAGAGTGGTTGTCAATTTCCTTTCTCAAATTCCTTTTGTGTTTATGGGCAAAAAACTTTGGGAACACAATGCAGTTAAAAAAATCATTCTGGGGATTTTTCTCCCTTTTATATCCCATTCGCACTGTTGGTACATGTGACCTTTTATCACATGCTTACAATATTGATTTACTTGACCCATGTCTTCCTTGAATATCGAGACTGAATGGCCTTTTACCTGGTCATAAATAAAGTAAATGAATGAACGATGAAATGTTGTTATGTCACGATACAAAGAAATGTCAATTCAGAACTCAGGCAGAGAGCAGTTAGTGTCACACTATCTCGTGTGAGAGAATGGCTGGAGAAGATGATGCCCGAGAAAATACTTCTCAAGTTATTTCGGCAACCTCTCATTTAAAAGTTGGTGACGCATTCTTATATAACCCCCGAAAAAAAATGTCTACTGCAAGGCATTCAAAGTGAAAATTTCATCCGAATTAATTAAAATAATAACACTATGTAACACAATTTTTGTTCCTAGGTTGTACGTGTTATTTCGTAATTGCTTATGCCTAAAATGTATAGAAAATGGCGGTTATTCCCCACAAACTTTGCTTTTGTGACCAGGACAGTGATATTTTGAAATGTGCTTATTTTAAATGAGAAAACAGGCAAATTTGTGTCTTTTCGTTCACATAAAGTCAGAAAAAACAACATATTAATTAAAATTAACATGTATTAATACTAAAGTTATAAAAAAAAAATAGGACAAAAGAGTTATAAGTGAGTAGTTTTTTAGATTTACGATTATACTGTAAATCACTTTCACGAATCAGCCCCCAAATGTAGTCTCTCATCATGTTCTCATTATACTGTCCTTGGTAGCAGCATTCAAAGTCCAGTATATCCTTGTGGAAGCACTCGCCTTGCTCGCTTCGAGTACGCTCCCATGTTCTTTAATTTATCAAGATGAGCATCAAGGATATGGGCTTTGAGAGACTTCCTACAGCCCATTGTCCTGTAGTTCTTCACCAGAGTCTCAACCAGCTCCACATAGTTTTCGACCTTGTGATTGCCCAGGAAGTCACGAACCACTGCGACAAAGCTGTTCCAAGCCGCTTTCTCCTTACTAGTGAGCTTCTTGGGGAATTCATTGCACTCCAGGATCTTCTTTATCTGTGGTCCGATGAAGACACCAGCTTTGACCTTTGCCTTAGACAGCTTAGGGAAGAAGTCTTGAAGGTACTTGAAGGCTGCCGACTCCTTATCTACAGCTCTGACAAATTGTTTCATAAGGCCTAATTTGATGTGCAGTGGTGACATCAGCACCTTCCCGGGGTCCACCAGTGGCTCCCACTTGACGTTGTTCCTCCCTACAGAGAACTCAGTCCGCTGTGGCCAGTCCCGCCTCTGGTAGTGCGCCTTGGTGTCCCTGCTGTCCCAAAGGCAACGATAGCAGGGAAAGTTGGTAAAACTGCCTTGGAGACCCATCAGGAATGTCACCATTTAGAAATCTTCGATGACCTCCCAGCCGTACTCATCATACTTCAAGGCGTCCAGCAAGGTCTTGATGCTGTTGTAATCCTCTTTGAGGTGCACCGAGTGAGCCAGAGGAAGAGACGGTTACTTGTTACCATTATGGAGCAGCACGGCTTTGAGGCTCCTGGATGAGCTGTCAATGAAGAGGCGCCACTCATTCTGGTGACAGGTGATTCCGATTGCCTAGAACAGACTGGTCACATTGTCGTAGAAGCAGAGCCCATCTTGATGGGTGAAGAAGCTGCAAAAAGGTTGGTGATGCTTCCTCTGATCTGCGACTTGCACACATTTATCCAATAAGTTTCACTGCTTGAGCCTAGATGTCAAAAGCTCGGCATTGGACTTGGTGAAACCAAGATCTCTGATCAAATCGTTGAGGTATTCTTGGTTGGGGTAGTATGGGTTTCTCTCCTCAATTCCACCTCTGAAATTGTAATCTGGATCTACAACATCTTCCTCGCTCTCTGACTTGCTGCTCTCTTTTAGAAGTAGCAGTTGCTTGAGTGGTCAGTGGGTTCCCGCCAAATTCTTAGGATAGCAAACTTCATGGCTCTCTTTTCCCCTCTGTACCATCCTACAAAAATACATTAATTTCACCCATGACAAATGTGTAAGAGATTCTCGAAACATTTTTTAAAAATTATAGATTTTTTGAATAACATTGAAAATTGTAAAACAATTTTAATTAACAACTTTTGCATTTTTATTTTATTTTTTAGCAAAATTTAAAACATAAAATTCCGAGCAATAATTGTCAATTTTTCCTTCCAGAGTTTTTTTGCATCGCTCGCAGGTGAAATGAGGTGCCCAGGGTTTGTATTGATCGCCGACAGGCATGCCGAAATGTGCCTTGTCGACCTCACACATCTTTGCAGATGCTTCCACAGAGTACGTATTCGCTCTTGTCTTGAAAAATTGGCTGCAGACACAGCAAAATGCGTCTGACAGCTGCTTGCAGCCTCTTGAAGCCATCTCAGAAAAATGCAGATATGTATCCACTTAGGCAGCTGGAAGTAAACTGAACTTGTGGGCTTAAGGCCCCTGGATTTATACTATTATTGATATTACTGGAAAATCCTAGAATGTTCTAGAAGTTACTCCAAGTTTACGCAGCACTGAATCTATCTGGAATGTTCTGGAAAATAGGTAAATTTCAAAATATCACTCTCCTGGTCACAAAAGCAAAGTTTGTGGGGAATAATAGCCATTTTCTGTACTTTTGAGGCATATGCAATTAGGAAATAACACTGACTACCCAGGAACAAAAAAAAATGTTATACAGTGTAATTACGTGGTGTTTTTGTGGAAGTCATTGGTGACTTGGCTGAGATATATCAACTCACTACGCTTGATGACCCAGTTTAATCACAGTTGGCTGAAGCCTTGATTCAAACCCAGGATTTCTAATACTGTTTACATGGCATTAGTCCCCTAAGCAGCCACCCAGCCGACAGGTTCAAGTTTTTCTTATAAGTCGACTATAATTTGAGTGATAATTATGGGCACTATTGGATTGCTGCTTGGTCCACTGAGTCACTAAAATCATAGGTCACTCTGGAGCATCCACCAATGCATGTCTGATTTAAATGTGTTGATCACCATCATCATCATCATAACGCAATTAGCACACTGTTGGAAGTAAATAATGGTCTTCCTTTGGAGAAACTGTTCCCCTTCATGAGCATGTGATATTTCCACTCTGAAATGAATAACTGCCACTGCATTGTTTGCTTGAGTAGAGATACATGCGGGCTTATGGTATCTAATGACAGACACGCTCGAACATTAGTTAATTCGTTACATTTTGTGCTTTACAAGGTGTCGTATTAACATTATTACAATTTAGATTTTGTTCAATAAAAATAGAATATTTGAGGTATATATGGCATTACTGTGTAATAATTGCTTTACATTTCTTTTATTTTATTCGAACGTTATTGCACTTTACTGTCGACAGTGAATGTCTGCCTCTGTGATACAGTATATATATATTTTGCACACGGTCTCAGCGCTGAAGGGTTAAGCAATTGGTGATTGGTCACGGAGCCAGATGGTTCTCATAAATGTGCCTTGGAAATTCTCTTACGGCTCCCCTGTTTTGGGGACACCCAAAAGTCATCATGGCATTCAGAAAGAGAGATGGAACCCGTTAAATTTTTATTGCACACTTGGCCTGTAAAGAACAAGCCAGTCTATAAATATGTGTTTTATATATTTCTCTATATATGTACCGTTTTTTTTTACTTTTTAATCTCGCTCCTTTTACCAGATGCTATAGTTTGAAAGCATTGTTTAATATGTACTTTAAATGCTAAATTCAGTACTTGGAGAAGCCATATCAATCGGGGTATTGAATGTCTGTAGAAATATGGTAGTGGTTTTATAGCAAAGTGACGCAGAACTGTATTGGTATGATGCACAAAGCCCCTCTGTGCTTTTAGCGATTGTACCTTTCACTTCTCTTGGCAATGAAATATATTTACCGGTAAACAATGAGATATTAAATTATCACATCGAAATCGGGGTTATGAGCTACTGTAATGTATTATTGCATAGAAAATAAGACAAATTGTGAGCTTTTCTGGAAGCGATATTTAAGAAAGAAAAAGGGTTGCAGTGCAAGACAGTAACAACGACAAAATAATCATCAGCTGATACCCAGGAAGCTGAATATGAAATCTCCAAGTGTAGATGATTCATCACCACTCTCCAGTCATCACTTTGATTCTACAAGTAAAAAGCAACCGTTGACTTCATATTTAATCCCGGAGAGGCTACACAGGTCGTTAGTGGGCTTAGCAGATCTATCATGCTGTTTGGCATTGGGAGAGAGCTGCAGGCCACATTTTTTTTGCGTGGGTGGAAAGTAAGAGAACAAACACAAGAGAGAGCTTCCCGGGCAAATGCTTTATGATTCACACGATGAGTCTGCGCGAGATGCGGCAGGTTCATTTGCTCACAGAAAGTTTTGTGTACACTGCACCTGTGATCGTAGTGCTGCCATTACTTCTTTTTCCCTGCACACACATTCTCATGTTTGTATACATCTCAAATGTCAAGCTATATTCCTTTGATATCATTTTTTTACAATACTGACATACAGGGGCTTGCCTTCTCGTAGTTTCCGTCCATTAGCCATGATGAACTGTGCACGTTCATCACCAGGGATTACAGTAGCTGATCTGTCTGGCCTGAATACCACAGTGGAATCTCAGTGGAATCGGACCAATTCTGTGGATTGGGGACCGGCAGTACCATTCAATTGTGATGCTGACCGCCTGGAATTCGACTGAATCATCAATTTTGACGGACTGGAATCGATGATGACTAAGCTTTGCCCTACTTCGTGGAAGCCAGGTGCCATGTGCCATCATGTCGGCAGGGTGGCGTAGTGATCACACTCCGTGCCTTAAAGCAAGAAGGACCTGGCGATAATAGCTCACCCAGGCACCTTTCTGTGTGGCGTTTGTATGTTCTCCCTCCATCCTCTATGGGCTTCCTTAGGGCCCGGTTTCCTGCCATAGCTAAAAACACGCAATGCAACCGTTTTTGGTCAAACATCCCAGTGCTGAAAAATTACATGCAAATAATTCAATTGGGATTACAGCTCACAACATCGCCCCCTTATGGTTCAACCTTGGCAGGGCCTTCCTGAAAAACAGTGTTGAGACTTCGTGAGGCTTTTTATTGTAAACAATCTGAGTAATAATAGTAGTGTCTTGCTTGAACGCAATGTCTGAATTGTGGTGGAATTGCGCCAATTCTGCTCACTAGGCATCAGCCATTCATTTCAGCGTTGTTTTTATAGATAGCCGGGTGTGTAATGAGTTGTATGTATGTATGTTGAAATTCTTCCGCACCGTGCGTAGCCAACCGTGATAATCGGAGGTGCGGTAAGGTTAGATGTTCAGTATTACATTTTGTAGGTGAGAGCTTAGCCTGAAATTGGTGTGTCCTTTGTGAAAAAGGACACTTTACTCAGATTGGTCTCTGTTCTACAATTTCAAAGAGGAGATGACTGGCACATTGCAGTAAGCCTTCAGCTTGTCATGCTTTGTTTCCGATCCAGTGGCTTTGGATAGAGAAGCACAGCTTTTGCTGCATCTACTTTTCGCTTAAACAACTTCTCTTGCTGTGTTTATAAATAGCTCCCATTCCAGGAACCCCGCAATATTTATTTGCCACAACAGGTTTGTTGCACATGAGTGGTTGTGTTACGAGTAGATTTCACGGCGCGGCTGATATTTTTTGCATTAAATTCCCTGCATAGGTGAGCCATCTCACTCTGAGGAGCAAGAGCTGTAACACTTTAAAATTGGAAATGTTTACATTTGGAGAACAGTACCGATGTTGATTTTGGATCACATCTTTCAGGCATTAGCAGTCTTCCCGAATACAAAGGCAGTATCAGAGAGATGCGCAACAAAGGATTTTGTATCAAAACGTACTTGTGCCGTTTGGAAATTGGAAGTGTGACAGCAAAGTTGACGGTTTCATAGCGTGGATTGTACCCCCTTCATGGTTTAGCTCAAAAGGATCTGGGTCTCGGCTAGTGTTTTCTGAACGACTCTTTGATAAGACAATAATCACACCCAGAGCCCATTGCGTATAGCTAATCAAAGCGGGCAAATTCGAGCCAGTGAACTAATTTTATCTATCTTTCAAAATCCAAACATTTATTGACATAAAATGTACTCCAATCAAATTACGGTTTGCCTTAGGTCACGTAAAATGTTGTGAAGGTTCACCGCTTGAGTCAGAATCACAAAATGCGCACGTAAATATTTAAATATGCCGTCCAGTTATATATCTAAGCTCTCTTTATGAAATCCCAAAGTAAGCTTGCGCTACACATTTCAAAATGCGCATTCAGAATTAGAGGGTGCACTTGTCAAATGCTGGACAGGATGTCATGGCTTGGCACCAGCAGTCAATTGCTCCATCACCCATTTTGCTGCACAAGGAAAGACCTTTGATTAATCCATACACTGAGACTCAGGGAGTGTTTGTTCGAGTGCTAGTGACGGTGATGTAATTTCAACTTGGCACGAGGTCACGTCAGGACACGTCAAACCATGGAACCGTTGCCAAGTCTCCAGCCAAGTGCCTACTGGGGCTACCCAGGCGCTTAGTGCCACATGACAGATATTAACATCACCGATATCAGAGATGGAGATGAATTTAATTTATACGGACGGAATTGACGCAGAGTCATGACATAGCTTCAGTTAGATGTTTATGGTGGTGTATGTGAATTATCACTGAAGATGTATTTTGTTATTGGTATTCTACTTTGCAGTGGGCAAAATCACATTATTATTTTCTCTCTCCACTGTTTGAATCTCATAATCATGTCATCCCCAATATAGAGCTCAACGGTTAGGTATTATGTACCGTACTGATTAAAATAAAATTGGATGCATTGACACGTTGCTTTTTATGATAAAATGCATCTGTATAGAAAACACTCCAACCCTAATACTAGTCCACATCTTTCCTTCAAAATTAACACAATCTGACCCTGGTGACTTAAGTGTGATTCCTAGCCGCAGATAAAATCGGTGGTGAATCGTTGCAGAACCAGTCCTGGATCCCCCAGTACCTTGAAGTACGGTCAAACAACCCCCCCATTACTAACACACCATGGGGAGGACATCATATTATTGGTAAATATTCCCACCTTCCATGGATCTATAGTCTGTGTAACAGCAATTATACTCTTAGTTTTTTCGGTAAAGTCACGTAGGTAAAAAATGAAAGTAAAATTAATAAAATAATAAAAAGCATTTTTATTATTTTATACATTTTAATTTAATTTTTTACCTACCTAAAATTTTTAAAATAATAAAAAGCATTTTCATTATTATATTAATTTTAATTTCATTTTTTACCTACGTGACTTTACCGAAAAAACTAAGAGTATGAATCCTTGCAGTCACGAAAGCTTCAAATCTAGAATTCACAGCAATTACCTATAGTTACTAATAAAACAGCCAATTTACTCAACGTGATGTCCGTATCCTTAATCGCTCTACAAATGAAAACAAAATCTTGAAATTTTATTGACATTATTATTCAGCGTTATTTGGCTAATAGTTTACTAAGTTCACATTCCTCTATGGTAGAAAAAGTAAATATTTTTCGTGTATAGTTGACTTTTTTATATAGAGACCGTCTCCTACTATAGAATATATATAATTTCTACCACTTCTCAAGACCATCAATAGAGATGATCACTGCCTCCTGCTCATTTATCAGGGTACACTTTAACCTTTGAATTGTTTCGTATAAATAAGCACATCTATGTGAATGACAAAGTGGGGAGACCTTTGTCTTTCGTATATAGATAGATCTGATGATGGTAATTGTGCATACCCACTGTTGTGTCTTTACACAGCAGTGGGTGTCTTTACACAGCAGTGGGTATACACAGTTATCATCATCATCATCAGCCATGATCAATCCACTGCAATGAAACACAGCATTAGAGTGCAGTCGTAAAATACAAAGGAATTATACATTTATAGATTTGAAGTTTTCGTGACTGCAAGGATCCATACTCTTTGGTTCTTTCGGTAAAGTCACGTAGGTAAAAAAAATAAGAAAAAAATAAAATAATAGAAATAACTAAATTAAATCACGACGTTTCGATTGATGATTGCTTGTCTTGCAATCGAAACGTCGTGATTTAATTTAGCTATTTCTATTTTTTTTCACCTACGTGACTTTACCGAAAGAACCAAAGAATGATTATTTAGTAGAGGTATAACAGTGCATTAATTCTCGACATCAAATTGTATTCTGTTGCAATCCCCAAAAATGCCATACGAAACAAGAAGAAGACGTGCATCAAGTCAAAAATAAATGTTGATCCATACCTTTCTGACACATCCCTCGTCTTGAATTGATCATTTTAAATTTGCATTGTTTCACGTGACTACTTCAGTCACTGGAGGTGCTGCCATTCACAGCGGTGTTCATCAAAAAAACCCAAGTGTAACGCTTAGTTAACTTTGATTAAATAACTGCAACACTCCGTCGAATCACCTTGTCGGTTAGTAATTCCGCCCTCTACATTGTAGGCTGCAATTTTTTTTTATGTTTTGGTGAATGCTGTGTATGGTAATACATGCAAACACACGACTTGCAGAGGCAAGCGCCTACGTGCACTTACGCTGAGACTGCACTGTGCTTGTTTGTCTTTCTTCTCCTTCTGCTGTGTGATTGCCTCCCATTACAGCATCTCAGAATGTGTTTGTTCTGAGCACTTCAAGCACGATGATCGCCCATGACGATCCCGATGTCTTCCCACCTTCCACGACGAAAACGCCACCACCACCACCACCACCTCCTCCTCCTCCACAGCTGGTCCCAATGTCCCCTTGCCAGCGGCACGTGTGCATAAACGGTGGCACTTGCCGGGACGTGTTGCTTCCTGGGGAGATGGCGATGTCCTTCCGCTGTGACTGCCCTCTTCACTTCACAGGACACTTCTGTCAGCTGGGTATGACTCTCCTCCTTTTGCAAATATAGATGAGTAGGCAGTGCTAACATGTATGATGTGTACATCTACCTGAGCAGCATACAATTACACTTTGCACGTGTTTTTGTTCTAAAATATAATGAAATTGTTTTTTTATATTTTTTTTTATACCTTTGAACCTGGTTTGTTTAATAAATCAGAAGCCTTTGATGGTTAAGGACATTTGAGAATGTATTTTATCTTTGAACAAGGAGGGATGGATTGAAGGAATTATCTCAGATCATTTTAATACGGAGGCTTTTGCGACCAACATCATCCATGTTAGAGGTTTTTGGGTTAGATCGTGTAAAAACAAATTTACGCGATCTAACCCAAAAACCTCTATTATGGACCTCAGATCATTTTCATTCAAGTTCAAGTGTAGATGTTAAACCAGCTGAGATCTCGTGAGACTGGGATAGAGTGTCAAATGCAAGCGTGATGTCGACTAAAATTAAACAAGTAAAAGTAAAGTTCAGCTGTGCAGCAAAGAGAAAACAGAAAATAAATCCGGTCACGGGTTATCAATACATCGTATTGCCATATCGATGCTGCTTTTTTGCGATGTTTAATTCACATTGAGGTGCTGGAGATATACCCAGACTTTTTACCAACGTGTTGCATACTGAAACAACTGTCTTGTTGTAAGGTAGCCACTGTTACTCATCGCATTGTAAGTGTACGCTGTCGCGGTACGTCGGCAGCAGATCCATCTTTTACTTTGGCTTCATCTCTGGGTTTTAAAATTACATCGGTGTCACTGCATGTCTATAGAATACAATGGAAGTATTGAAGTGGGAGGATAAGTGATTGTTTTTTTCTTTCTTGTGAAACAAAGCGCTATCATTTGTATCTCTTAAAGGCTGTTAACGCAGTCAAACCAACTGCTGACATTCACATGCGTGCATTCACTGAAGCTATGAACGCTGACACTTGCACTTTTTACACATACTGTATAGTTGCCATTTAACAATGCATCACTTGAAATGTATTCCTTTGCTCATGGTTCCTGAATTAAATTGTGTGTGTCTCTGAGAATCAATCATTATTAGTATTAATGCGAAAGACAGGCTAGAGTGATGGTTATGAAACATTTAGGCCCATGGAACAAACAAAACCGTGCAAATGAAACAGAAACCACGAGAAACAATACGAGCAATACACTAAAAACAAGATTGAAATATGACTTTGAAAAATCGAATTGTAACATTTGCTCCAATTTCTAGGTGGGTGAGAAGAGGGGGTGGATCGTTGCATGTCTACTAAATGGTACTCGTGGTATTTAATACATATTCAAATAAAGAGGGGTAATTGTAGCAAGTGTATGTTTTGTTTACCTTCACACTGAGGTATATTCTTCACTGAAAGCTGATATTCCTATAAGGAGAAAACAGTGTTAATATAACGGTCACGATATTTGACGGTACTTTATAAAGTGTGCAATCGTGTATGCATAACCCATTGCGCTGCAAATCTTGGATTGGGATTTCCTCTTACACAGAAGGAATCCATTTTTAATGCCTTTCCAGACAAAGTTGAAAGCATTTATGCATCCGCCCTGTCCGTTTTGCCTATCCGTCTGTCATCCGTCTCTAACAAGCGGAGCAGTAACCGCCGTGAAGGTCACCCAACATAAACGAAACCTAAGTCTAAAGTTCTGTTGCTGTTACAAAACTAACCCGAGAGAAAACCAGCCGAATTGATCAAAGGGACACTGGTACCGTTTAAGCAGAGCCCTCATTCCGTCATCTCGTCGCAGCCTACGAATGTAACTCGCTGACCCGCCCACACTGGACATCTGTGAAGAAAGAGCTTCATAGCTCATCGGATTCCTCCAGTCTAAATACAGTGTCTGATTCTTATGCACAGCTTCCTGTGTGAGTACTGCCATCATTACTACTATTCCATACTCACGAGAAAAGTGTTACAAAAGCCATGCATATGAATTACGTTTCTTCCTTGTTAAAATGATATACTTTTCATTAAGAAAATGTCATCATCATTTATTTAGGGAGTTATTTTAAATACTTTTTTGCATTTGGGCAGTATCCCCAATTTCTGAGAAATAATCAACGTGAAGAAGTGCCACTTAAACTCCAAATTATATGACTCTAATCTTTGTACTACCCATTCGAAGCATCTCAATGAGCTAAAGTTTTACTGAAAATGTGTTCATGTTTGAAAGTGCGAGTACTATGAATGCAGCATTTTATGATGCACGTGTAGAGAACATTTTTTCCCTTATGTGGATTTTTTTTTCCATTGTATTTTTCAGCAATGATATTTTTGAGCAGGTAGAAGCTGAAGTAGTAGGTTTTTCGATATAAACTGCAAGTCTACTTGAAACAGCTTGTTTGTTTTATAACACGGCTGCTAGCCCTCAGTGATACAACTTTAATTTCTTCACGGAATGGTACATTTTATTGAAAGCATTTTTTACAAAGGTCACTGCTATTTGGGTAAAGTGTGGAACACTTTTTTGTCCATAGGACACGTATTTCCAGACATGATTAATTTAATTATGCAAATCTGTTTTTTAATGTTAGATTTTATCCCTAATACAGTTTTTTTTTGGGTTAGATTACGTAAATATATAAATGTGTCATTAAACCCGCCACCACCCGACACAGCCAACTAGTAAGGTTTGTCACATAAACAGAACATGCCAATTCGTTACTAGTACAGCACACCGGTGTGTTGGAGAGCAAACCTACAACATTTACAATCTGAGAGTTACATTTACAACCTTGGCTGTTTGTGTTAGGCAAAGTAATAATCGATGAAAATGTAAGCACTGCTCCCGTGCTCATTTTCTCTCATTTGTTTAAGATCTCTTCACTTGGCTATTACAAATTGGCGAGTATTGTCAATTGTTTTTCAAGAAGTGTTTTGCACGTCGAATGGAACATGCGTAATGTTCCTAGAGCAAACACATGCGGACAAGAAGTCGTCGTTCAGAGGTCTACACAGATCTCGTTCCATTGCCACCGCACAACAGAGCAGGTTTGGAAGTTCCACAAGTACACGGGATCTGCAAATTCACGCTTTCAAACACTGGATTACAGGCATGTGACACCACAGTTATTTAAGTACACTATGTAATGTCAAATATATGATTGATGAGAAATTATATTTAAGATTCCTTTCAAACTGTCACCTCAGTGGCAAGCGCATTTACTACTTCGAGACGTTTCAGCTGCTGAAGTATGATCAAATTTATCGTTCCATTTTTCCTCAATTAAATCAAAGCCATTTGTTTGTTTTCATTCGCACGTGCATTTCTCGTCCTCGTTTTGTGAAACGCGGGAACGATTGGTGTGCGTATGTGTGAATTTGCACAATTTTTTGATCAACAAAAAAAATCCCAACTCTTTACGGCTATTAGCCATGAGAACATACGCCACCAATCAAGAGCACATGGTGGGGGCCCCCCCCCCCGATGAAGGACGTCATACTTTGCTCGTGTTCCTTCCCTCGCCTTGTCACGACACAATCGAGCTTAGGGTCCCTGTATTTATACTACTATTTATATTACTGGAAAGTTCTAGAATGTTCTAGAAGTTACTCCAAGTTTATCAAGAACTGAATCTATCTGGAATGTTCTAGAAAACAGGTAAATTTCAAAATATCACTGTTCTGGTCACATAAGCAAAGTTTTGGGGGAATAATAGCCATTTTCTGTACCTTTGAGGCATAAGCAATGAGGAAATAACACTTACTACCCAAGATAAAAAAAATGGTTACACAGTGTTATCTGACTGCGCCTCGTTTATCATTTTGCCCATTTTGACGAAGTTTCATCTCATACTCCATCTCTAATTGGAAATCATGAATGTAAAAATGTATCGGCAACTCTTGCAAGCATCCTTTTATTAATATTACATCAATACAATTAGGGGTCAAATAATTAATCACTCCAGCGATTATAGGAATTGTTGCGATTCTATCATGCTTAAAAAATGCATTCACTATAAATTACAGTGAATGATAGCAACTCTAATGACTGCAGAGGTGATGTTAACCACTTACATACTACTACAAATATATACAAATATCCTATAGACAAGATTCTATGCATTTATCGTGAACTTAATCATTTATGTTAATACAGTAGAATTCCTCAGATCCATGGTGTTATCAGGGAAGACCATTTCGTATCCTATTATTCACGAGGTTATCTACCAATTTTCACCATTCTGTGAAAACATTTCCGAATATTAGAAATTTCGGTCCAGTTTTTTTTTTAAAGTGCATGCTGGGTAAAATGGGCCGTAAATGACATTTTAATGTTTAATGTGACGCTGTTTATCCACAAAAACATGTTTCTGATAATAGGAAGAGTATTTCAGTGGCTAGTGAAGGGTGTTTCAGTTGCTACTGAAACGCTCTTGCTAGTTTGAAGCGCTTCTCGTGCGATGCGTCATGCAGGTTGCACGTGCATTGGCGCATTCACGCACACTGCGTGCTCCTCTAGTCCATGGACTGTCCATTCAAATGTCCATCCCATTGTTAATGCTTGATCCGAGGAGTTTACTGCCGTCGCTGGAAAGAAAAATCAGTCACCCTCCTTCCTGGAAGACCCCCTCCTCTCGCTGTGCTGTGTCGAAAAATGCTTACCATTTAAATGTCGATGTCAAAATATTTCTTAACACGTGGGAATGGTCTGCTCTACGAGAGAGTTCCAAATTGTTAGTTTGCTTCATGGCACGATGCGGATAGTACAATTGGAATGAATACAAAATGTGAAAACATACTATCAAGTCACTGTCTCCCTGCACATCTCTGTTATGGGCATGAGATAGAAGTGGAAATTCCACTTTGCCATGGTGGGAGCCAATGTCTTGTATAACAAGTCATCCTATATGAAGCAACACATATGCGCCTCCTTTTGAATATATATTTTCAAAGTATAGCTTCACAATTCTAGATTTGAAGCTTTCGTGACTGCAAGTATTCATATTCTTAGGTTTTTTTCGGTAAAGTCACGTAGGTAAAAAAATGTAATTAATAAAAGTAAAATAAAATAAATAATAAATAATAATACATTAATATTTTCTTTTACTTTTATTCATTGAATTTTTTTACCTACGTGACTTTACCTAAAAAAACCTAAGAATATAGCTTCACAACTTCCAAGAATTTTGTTTCTTGCTGTTAAAGCATATCGTGGAAAGTCTTACTGTGCTGCTTCACGATAGTTTTTCAAACTTTTACAGGCTGTCAAACCACGTGATTTATTGGGACAGATTATTTATGCTATATATATTCACCTATATTCAAAAGGCCTCAATAGCAACTTCTTCTGTTGAGGAAAGTGGTCCGGTTGAATTTACGGTGGAGTCGTAATATGAAAGATGCCTTCAAGGCAAATTGCCAAAATCTACAAAAATGTGAATTAATCGTCGACCTAAAGAGGACGTACAATTGTTTTCACGTGTCAGTGTATGATGGTATGTACATTCATACAGTGATAGACATCATCATTGGTTTTGGGATATGTAATATTTTATTGTCATTTTTAAGTTTTCAAGGTTATTGCACCCTTGCTATTATTACTGAAATGTGTAAAAAAAATTCAACATGGAATGTAAGAATGCCTTGGGAAAGTTTTTTTTAAATCTCAAGAATGCCGGCTTCCATTTCTTCTCTGTCTCCATATGTGTTTTACTAAATAGCATTTGGTATGGATTAGAAATATATGACATGTGGCTAATAATACTTCATATAAAGTGGCTACTGCCACTATATTATGTATTATTTCTGTAAGCTCCCATAAGCTGTTTAATATTGAAGTTCATCAACATGTCCTGTGTCATTCCTGAAAATGCCAACTCGTCCAACGAAAGCTTTTCAGCTCTTACCGAGCGCTATCTAACGAAGACTATCTGCTGTTCCAATATCGTTTTTCTCTGAACGGGAGACTGGGAGCTTATCGAGTGTAAATGCATTTCAGGCCATTAATAAACCCACTCACGGCATGAGCAGAGATTGTTGGAGGAGAATTTGTAAGCCCTGCCACTCCCACTTGTCATTCTGAGATGCTTTGCTTTAATTGCGAGCCCTTATCGGCATTTACAGAGAATACTCTTTTTTGTATGCATGAATATTTGAACGTAATTATAACAATAAAGGCTCAGGTCTGCCTGGCACACAGTGCTTCAAGCGCTAAGAGCATGTATTTTGCAGCAACAGGCTATTTGTGCGCAAAAAAAATGTGCACTCGAGTTTGACACCATCACAAGCGACCAAATATCTATTCGACTTACTCTAGTGCTAGTGGTGAGCACCTATTAATACTGACACATGGATTTTTTTTCAACCAAACCCTTCCTATATTAGTAAATGTTACACACCGTGTGAATACAGTATTCCCTCGTTATTCACGAACTTGCTACCCACGATTTTGGATATCCGTGAATCACATCTGGAACTCTGCACGACTGCATATCGACAGAAATAGAGAAAAGTGATGAGAGAGATTGTGATGCATCATCATCATCATCATCATAATTTAAGTTAAGTACATATATAAACTATGATTTAATACTTGAATATGTATTTGTATTTACTTTACGTTCATTTAACCAATGTGTATTTTTATGTTATGATAATGTTCATGTATTTGATCTCTTAAATACGTATTTATTTAAGTAATTCATAAAAAATAAGTTTCTGTAGGCCAATATTATCTGCGAAATTTGGAAGGTATCCATCGCGAATAACGAGGGAATACTGCACGCCACCTACAGGCAGAGTCACAAACCCAGGAGACACAACCCACAAAGATAGACCCACGCCGAGTGTTCTCTCGCCTGTCACCGTCGGAAATGCAATGGGTTCAATAAAAAAATTAACCCGTAAAAACAAAGTTTTCACTATAAATCCTTTATATGCGTGGCGGCTAGAGTCCTCTCGTCCTCTGGCTTGAGATGGCTGCCACCTATGGGTCAGATGATTGGCTGCCACCATTAAGCAATTGGTAATTAAATATAAAAAAAATTGCCTAAAAAGTGTACAATTTTGGAAAGAAAAATCACGAAAATAAATTGTCACGCACAACGAGTCTGTGTGCAAAATGTCAGCTCGATTGGATCACGGGAAGTGGGTTAAAAAACTACCGAAAGATTTTCACGGTCGTAAGCGCGCAAGCACGCAAGCAAGCAAGTGAACTTAATATAAAGGATTTAATTAAAAGGACTGGCACCTGGGAGGGTGGTGTAAGTAGCACTTTGCCTGGCTCTGCCCGTTGATGCACAGGAATGTAATAGGAGAAAACATGTACATGCTGCAAAATGTGTGCATGGCAAACGAACTTTATGAATATTTATATTTTTAGTGAGCACAATGTTGCACTGTACACATAATAAACACGCACAAAACGGGACAAAGTTAATATTTGAAGCCAAATAAACACATTGCTTAGGATCAAATTCCCTTAAATGTGCCTGATCTAATGAGATATTGGAAGCTAAGCAAAGTTTGAGCATGGCTAGTTCCTGGACGGGAGTGTCAGAAAATGCCAGGTGTTGTAGGCTAGGCCTGTGAGATAAGGCGATGGCAGTACAACAATGGATTCTTGAATCTGTCTGTGCATGAGCTCTGTGTTTTCTCCCACACTCTCAACAATTATCAATGACCCGGTTATGTAGTTACCCTGTTAACGTAGTGTTGTTACCCTATTAGGGTCTAGAGTGTGTACGTTTATGTAGTTAGACCTGTTGGGGCTGTGTAATAACGCCTCCAAGTCAAGTGTATGCCTCCGTGTTCACCACTACATATACAGTACATAAACTCTATGTGTGTCGATTTACACTTTTAAGTAAACTTCAGTCGAAAAGAGATAATCACAAAAAAAACAAAAAGCCATGGACCGCAATGATTTGTCACAATGAGATTAAATAAGCGTGCAGACTTCTGTCGAGTAATTTCAATGTAAAGAGCTCTCCATGCTGTGCGTCATGACAGTTGCTTGACTATACTTAACCACACAAGTGAGTGCATGTCAGTGATGGGGAGGCACAGGACCAGTTTCAGATATCACTCACGACTGATGTTAGACCTGGCCGGGTAATTGAATTCAGGTCGCCATGTTCATTTCATTGTGTGATTACCACTACACTATCACTCCCGAAGTATGAGATTAATGCTGCTGGCTGATTGTTCTTTAGGAAATTCATGAATGTTTGAATGATATCAAAACCAAATCTGTATTTGTCTGTTTGGCAAATAGCTTGTTAATAAAGATGGCCTTCCATTGTAATGTTTTATTAATTTTACTTCACATGCTTTATTTAACACTGATTCTTAGAACACTTAATATTCCAGCTATTGAATAATACATGCATTTTTTTAAAAATGCATTTGGTGCAGTTAAGCATGAATGCAATCAAACGGAACCGTGCCTTAACAAATGCAACACAGGATCTATTCCATCAGCAGAAGAGCAGGCATCATGGTCTTTGTAATCCTGTGCCCATGGCTCATTATTTCAGAGCCAGAGGCCAAATAAGGGTGCAGGGTGTAAGGGCCTTTCAGACACGTCTGCTGTCTTGCAATCTAGCACATTAAACTGCTTGTTATTGGATACGGTAATATTACTGAGCTGAACATAAGCCCCGTAGCTTATGTTACTTCACACGTCAATTTCACACCTGCATAAGTGTATAAGAACGCATTGACAACGAGGGGGTGGACTTTGCAGAAGTGTGAATTATCTTCTGTTCGGGGCTACTCCACACTCGTGTCACAAATTAACCGCCGATGCCTTTGCTGATCTCGTCAAGGAGCATAAACCATCACCACGTGAACTCCCGGTCATCCTTGCAGCAGCGGCTTTTGTCTAGCCATCGAGCAAAGACGGTGGTCACCGCATCGCGCACTTTTCAGATGCGCTTCTGCGGCCGTCTGGAACGCTCTTCCTTCCGATAGTAGGAAGCCACTGGAACTATGCACTTTTAAATCTAGATTGAAAACTCATTTCTTTAAAACTGATTTTTTTTGTGTTTAGCTTGTTGTCCTGCCCCCGCAACCTCCGATAAACAGGGTTGGCTACGTACGGTGCGAAATAAGTTTAACATACATGCATACGTGCCCTGAGTTCAGGTTGTTAATAGTTATACTTAAATGCTGCTTATGAAAGCCACAAAACTGTCACAAGTGCGTTACATGACTCACATTCGTTGACTTTGATGGTTTACAAAAGGGTGTCTCACTTGGAAGTTGAAAGAACAAATGGAATACCACATTGGTAATAATAGGAGTCCCACGGACACACCACATTAAATACTTACGCAGGTGTTTTGAACTTCTTTCGCACCATACTTAGCCAGCCATGCTAATCGGAGGTGCGTGGAAGGACAACAAACTAAACACGAAAGCACCGATGCAGAATCGTTGAGATCCTGAGTTTAAAGATGACAGTCACCCATGATTTAAGCAGGTTCTTAAATGTTGTAAGAGATGGGTCTCAACGATGAGCTGGTCGCTGGCATGGACCCTGCACCACCAAATGTCATTTTGGCCCTCGTCTGCTATGCAAGAGGTGTCGGGGGTTAGATCCCGACCCTGGCGCTTATATATTTGGAGTTTGCATGTTCTTCCTGTGGTCGAGTGGATTTTTTTCTCCGAGTCTTCCACATTTAGAAACATGTGTTTCGGCTATTTAGATAATTTTGCTGCTATAAGTATCCAAATGACGGGTCACTTCGTTGAGCCTTCATTTGTGGCCAGGTCGCTTTTAAAAAATAAGTTAATACCTCAGTGGGCTTTGCTTGGTAGGATGGGGATGGTTTAGTTGTATTTGTATGTGTTTAGGCGATTTGTTTTCCTTGCTTGTACTTTATACTCCTATCATGTTTTTGTACTGTTTGTTGTTGTAACATTCTTACCCGCCCCTGCTAAAAAAAATCTGTGAAAAAGAGCTTTACAGCTCATCAGATTCCTCCAGTATGAATACATTTAATGAGTCTGAACTCTTGTTAGCGGGTATTGCCGTGTGTTAAGATGTTTTCAGCAAATTAACGAGCGTTCACACACGTGGGAGGAACTCGGAGCAAGCAGAGAAAGGTGTGCACGCAATCAGGGAAACACTTCATCCAATTCAGATGGAACAGATGGGAGTCGACATTTGCCGTATCGCCTCTGGCAGTGCTACCGAAGCAAGTAAAGATGTCGTAAGAAAAAAATGGTTATAAATACATTCTGTAAGCTAATTAAATGTTAGAGTTCAGGTATGAGGCATCTCACTCATTGCCGACTTGACTGTAATTGCTTCTGTTTTTGCTTTCATAATCACCGTGGTTAATTCCCAAACAGAATTTCAGAAACCTCACGCATTTGTATTTTTATTAGTAGGTTGCTATGCAATTATTCATTGTCATTTTTTTATTATTGTTGCAGATGACACCATATATTTCCCATCGTTCGGTGGGAGCTCTTTCCTGAAGCTGCCTGCTCTGTCCTCGCTGCTGGAAAACAGCAACGAAAGGAATGATTTTTCTCCGAGGAAAGACTTCTCTTTTGAAATCGTCATTACCGTCAAGACTACAGCTGTGAATGGAACGATGCTTTACAGTGAGTAGGCCTACCTTCGATGCATATGCCGAATAATATTTTGCCTTAACTCAGAACACCAGATGTGGGCTCGTTTAACACCTTCACATGGAAATGTATTATATATGTAGAAGCGATACTTTATTATTACTACTACATCAAACTGTTATAAAAGTGGTGCATTGCACATTTAGGATGTTATGAGTTTCCATGAACACCATATGAGCTCGACACTGCGTTGCTTCACAAAACCAACAACTTCAGTTGCTTAACAAGCTTTGGAGTTCTGGGACCACGCTGTGTCACGTGCTGTCATTATTATAGCATCTATCACACGTCCCGGGGTTAACTGGCCACCAAAGGAGGAAGGACGTGGGGTTCAGTGGGTACAAATCCATTGCACGCCTCGTGTGCGTGTCATCTTAGCTTGGGTTCACACAGAGGGTCTGTGATCAGCACACGATCGCACAAACACTGATTTATTTTACATCTTATTTTTTCACAGTTCTTAATTTGCAATGAACTATGGGGCCAGTTGATGCACAGCATATTTTTGTTTGGCCAGTGATGCTCCACGTTTCATATAAATAACTGGAAATGTTGCAATAAAAATTATGTATTTGGTTTTTTACACGTGTATGGAAGTTTCTTTTGTAGTCGAATATTCCCTCATGGACACTTTTAGTAATTGCATCACCTTTAATATATTTGGCCATGATAGTGGGTTTCTTTTTCGTTTGGTGTTCCAAAATGTAGAACACAACAAGTTGTTGTATGCCCACAATTCATGAGCATGATGCTCCTTCCGAATGAACACACACTCGGTCGATAATATTTCGCACGAGCACATACTTGTAGTGGAAAAGACGAGCATTCGAACTTTTTCCTTGGTTTCTTAAAAGTTCAGACTTTAAGGCAAGCATACTCGACTCGTCTTAGAATACCACCCGATCACCTCGGAAGTTTGTGACTGTTGACCTATTCATTTCAGCTTCAAGAGAGAAACTTGCTTTGGGCCACTCATTATCGTCCAGCCCCTTGACTGGAACACATCACGATCTGTCAGAGCCGAGCATGTTCAATCGGCTCAAAAACTATTGATGTGTCATAATATTATAGACATGTCTCGGGGCACGTGTTTTTTTTACAAGCTTCGTGAACTACACAAAGTCTCCAGGGGTGATGACAAAATGCATATTTCCTCAGAAAATGAAGTCGCACCATCGTGGGCCGATATTTTTGACGACGCGTTCAAAGCCACGATCGGGCCCATCGCGTGCCGTCGTGGGCAATGCTCGTGTGAAGAAGTGAAAGGGGGAGCACCCATCGGCCGAGGAGGGCCCTGGCCGAATTGAGTGATTGTGTCGCTCGTGAGTGCAGGTGGCAGCGAGGGCCTACACGCATTCTTCATCCACCTCTTCCTGACTGACGGAAGGCCGACTGCTCGGCTGGGCTGTGGCCGCTTCGACACAATTGTAACGGTCTCTTCGCCACAGCGGGCAAACCATGGCCAGCTGTCTGCCATCACAGTCAGGTATGGTGGGCAACGCTCATGCTAGATGGTGGGAATTTAAACCGCTGCATTTTCGCATGGGTTGGAGGCCCTGTTCAGCAAAAATGCTTATTTGAAGAAAAAAATGTCACTCTTGATACAGATGATTCAATACAGGTATCAATATTCACCAAGCGACGGGTCAGTGAACTCTTGAGTAGACCGTGTAGAGTCTGACATGGTGGCTCTGTGGTCAAAGCACTTTGGTCACGATAGGAAGGTTGCCGAGTTGCAATCCCGGAAAAAGGGGTGAACTCATCTTAAAGGTCAAAAGTGGTAATCCTGTGAAGAGACATTCTCCCCCCCCGGGCCACTGTCATGGGAATGTTTAATTACCATCACTGGAGCTTTGTGGCTGTCAATGGAATCAAGCATCGCCCCATTGCTCGTGTGAACAGGCATGCACATTGTCTGCTCTGCGTCTGCGTATGTATCTGCCTTCCTCAGTCTTTGCACCCTCAGTGTATGGCAAGACCACGTGGGCATTTTACACAAACTCCTGTTATGATCTCTCCTTCAAGCTTGCCAAGCTAAGGAGATCTTGCACCGCGTTAAGAGGTATCCCCTAGGGCTACTCTTCCACAAAGCAAATAATCGGCTTATAGATAATAAACGAATGGATGAATTATAATGGCTGACATCTGTCTGAAAAAAGAATAGCAGCTACAATTTGCTAGTATCAACATCTGAAAAAAATTAAATTGGTTTTTACCCTTTCTGGCATTAATTTGTAACCATGTCCATATCGGCTTTTATTTTTAATCAACTTTCTAAAGGGTTTTGGGTATAAAAGTTTACCTTTCCTTTGCCTACTAAAAGATTTAGCATTGGCATTTCAAGTGGTTTCGAACTGCTATTTATTAAACACTACGATTAAAATTGCACAACACAAGTACATTAAGAACCTATTTTGAGATGCCGTGTTGGCAGTGGCAGATATACACAATTTACAACAACAAAAAACACCAACCATATTCATCAATAACACTGCCTTAAAAGGAACATTACATAATAATTAAGACCCTTCTTAATTGTACGTGCTATGAAGAAGGGCCATTTCGGAAACGTAGCCGATTATATGTTGACGGCATCGTTATTGATAAACGTTTGGGGGGTTTAGATGAATAACCTGGGAATTGTTAAGTTTACAAGGTTTATGCAAGTACAAGAGTTAATTAAATATCAATGACGCTACTGTGATGCATGTTTTTAGATACCGTCTGTGAATGGAGAATTTGTTTACATTCACATTTTTACAAATGCATACCGTGATTGAGAGTTTGGTGCCATCAGTGTTATAGACAAGTGGATATTGAAAAACATCAAACCTTTTCCAGGCTGTGACTTATTTTATTTGAATGTTGCATAGATATTAAATCAATGTAGTCCACCACCAGATTAACATGCTAGACAAATTTACTTTTGTAACAAAGGCAACTGCCCTTTTAAACTCGAGTGAAACACATTGCATTTAAAATAAATTTGCCTCTGTACTCTGCCACTGATATTTTTCTGAATTGGTTCGATGCAGAATTCCATTGCAAGCATTGCAATTAAGGTCCTTGTACTGTCCAGGCATGATTTATGGTGCAATTACGGGTGGCGAAAAATCATTTTACAGACCATTCTTGTGTGACGGCAATAACCCATCTGCATGAAACAAAAACATCACAAAACTTGCACAAATAAATTCTAAACAGATATTAGACTTGTGTAAGAATGCACTCGCGTACATACACACGCACGCAGATTTTTATAAATGTATATTGAACTTCTTTCGTGCCATATGTATCCAACAATGTGAATTGGAGGTGCGGGGGAAGGACAACAAACTAAGCACAAAAAGCAAAATAAAACCCAGCCAGATACTCATTGAATAACACAAATTTAGTTACGTAGGTAAAACAATAAATAAAATAAATGAAAACAACTACGTTAATTCACGATGTTTCGGAAGCTCAGCAAAATAACTGTAGCTACAGTTACATTTATTTTGCTGTGCCTTTTTGTGTAACCTGATGAAGGAAGCTTGTGTTACCTCCGAAACGTCGTGATTAATTTAGTTGTTTTCATTTATTTTATTTTATTTATTGTTTTACCTACGTGACTTTACCGAAAAAACCAAATAGTATGAATCCTTGCAGTCACGAAAGCTTCAAATCTAGAACAAATTTAGTTGCTACAGCTATGTTGAACGGTATCCTAAAACAACTCCCATGCACATGCACTCGGGTATACACACAACTTTGGTGTGTGGTCGTTATCAAACCAAAAGTACTCGACTGGAAATATGTTTTTTTGTTCAACCGGTGTGATGTGCGCATATATAACCCCGCTTACTCATTTGCCCGTCTGCCTTGCCGTATTGAAGTCGTGTTGATAATTGCAGTTGTGAGTGGTATAGTCAAGTGATGACAGCACTTTGGGTTTTTTAACAGTTTTTTTGGCACGCGAAAAACACCGCTTAACATGCTCTGAGTGGACAGTAAAGTCTATATTTGTCTGTGTAGAATTTATGTTGTTGTACTGCAGTATTTGTTCATTTAGAACCTCACAATACATAGATTTGGCATACAGACAATTTTGAATGCCCTATCTATAGAATGCATGCCCAATCTCTGGGAGATTCATTATAAATGGTGTATAATGCATGCGATCATAAGTATTCATGTGTGAGTGGGTGCATTGCACTCAGAATCACTTGTTGTACCGAATTTGTTCTTTATGAAGTGGCAACAGCAGTGGGCAGACTGTACGATGAGCCCATTGATATATAATGATGGTTATTTTGTGTGGCCAACGAAGGGAAACTATTGGAGATTCAGTTCTAAGTTATTTAGCCATTCAAGTGCTTTTTCCGAGATTTCACTAATTTTTAGAAAACACCACCTTCACGTTTATATTTTGGGGCAGCGTGAAGTTATACGCTCCGTGGTTTGGCATTCGTAGCCATAGCTGCCATTGCACACAGGAGAGAACCTTTTCCTTGACACTTGTGCATCAGGTATCTATCACGTCTCCGCATCTCCCGTAGTTTATCCATACCCGCTTAAGCGCCAGCCATTGTTTTTGTGATGGAAGCCGCGTTGGTGGTGGTGGTGGTGGAGTCGCTCATGAGTTTGTTGGGCAAGTATGAGCCGGATGATTGCTAAAACACAGCCATATAAGCCTTCGTAGCCAACCGTGCTAATCACACCTCGGATTAGCACGGTTGGTTACGTACTGGGTGAAAGAAGTTCAACATACATTAGGATTCGAGTTTCTTTCAAGTTTCCTGCTCAAGTGCAGGGCCATGGCTCAAGGTGCCCCCCCTCCCTATATCCCTCACCTAAAAAGACAACTCTCTATACCAGAGGTAATGAGCTATAGCTAAATGAGAAAGCTTCAGGTGGCATTCTCTTACCCTCCACAACAAGTGTATATGAGGTGACATCATCATCAGATGCATTTTAGCATCACACCCACGTTATGTTTTTAGTTACATTTGACACAGAGGGTGCCACGGTGGCGAGATGTTAACTACCTCGCCTGGCATACAGATGGTCGTGGGTTCAATCCCCACCTTGATGCCTGTATATTTAGAGTTTGCATATTCTCCCTGTGGTCGTGCGGACTCTTTCTCTGGGTCCTCCGGTAATTTTCCTCCTACATTTAGAATCATGCATTTAGAGTATTTGGCTACTATAACATTTCCACGTGATAAGCCACTTCATTGAGCTATCATTTGTGGCCAGGTCGCTTCTAAAATAATATATAGCGACGTAGCTCAGTGGGTTCCACCTAGTAAAAGAACATTTTTTTATATGAACCCGGCGCCGTGAGTTTGATTCCCATCCGCGGCTAACAACAGTGGCGATGGATATCTGACTAAGGCTTGAACCCCCCCCCCCACCAACAACCCACAATGAAAAGTGTGGTGAAGTATGGTTAAACAAATCCCAGGCTTTCATCCGGCGGTGAAATTGCAAAGGGATGCAAATTATTATTAATGCTAGGTGATAATTTAGCATTTTGACAATATGTACATTTTGCTACAATGGCAATAAAATGTCACTTTACAATGTCGGTGTATGTCACTACTCTGTGTTATTGTTAAAATAGTAGCCTGTAGGGAACCAACGATTAATGGATCCATCTATAAATATCGATTGTTAATCTCATGATGCATGGATCACATCACATGCCTGGGAAGTGATGTTCTTCGATTTGTATGCGTTGAATGTGAGAGAATCACGTGACACCTCCAACCGCAATCGAACCCACTATGTGACTGTGCATACAAGGCATAACCATTCATCCCCCCCATCCCCCTCAATTAATCACATTTTTCTGATTCAGAAGTTGCAGTTTGATTATGGCGAAACAGCGCTGTCTTTCTGACAGCTCTGTTTCTTCACCTGAGGACGGCTGCTTGCGTTGTGGCCAAAACGTCGTGAGAATTTCATTTTTTATGTTTTATGTTTATTATTTTATTATTTCCCTTCTACGTGACTTTACCGAAAGAACCAAGAATACAACATCATCCACGAGACCTCCGCCTTCGCGTGGATATGCATGTAAATGCAGTGGCACCAGCCGTGTGAGCCGTCTTTCAGCGCAGAACTAGAAAGCAGCAATACATTCAAGGTTATATTTGAAGTGAGTCAAGTATCCCACTGTGCAGATTTGAGACATTTCACGGAAGTTAGGTTTCATTTTATTGTCATTTCAATTCTCCGGACCCCTATCTCCAATGCGCTTTGTATTAATGTTTTAATTTATGCTGCGTGATTGGACCTGTGCTGTGTGTTGCTCTGGAAAATAGGCTCAGTAGTTTGCCATCTAAGCGAAACACGTTTACCTATTCACACTTTGCGGTTTCAGCTTATGTGTACATTATGGTAATATTTGGAATGCAGTGGTCGGAACATTTATTAAATAAAAATTTTCACTGTTATTATCCCCATGATGAATACCGATTGTTTAGCTACTGGGATAATGTAAACATTTTAAATGAAGGATATCACAGTGGATCAGGAAAAGGTCATACATACATCACAAATGCATTTACTGTACATGCTCATTTCATTAAATTCCATATATGATACGTCGTTATCCACGTATTTCTTTCTCCACCGTAATTTTACATTTTATAATGTTTCTAGTCGAGGTGGCCAGTCAGCATAGGAGGGAGTCAGAGCACAGAGATGGCACTGTTAACATCCTGGGTTTAAATCCGTGTTTCAGCCACATTTGAAGAAAACCAGGTTTTCAAGTCTAGTATGTATATATGTTCTTCTTTCGCACCGTACGTAGTCAGCCGTGCTAATCTGAGGTGATCTTCTTCATATGGATGATGTAGCTGTAGAGCAAAAAGTATAATTGATATCTTGACTTAAAGCTTTTGTGACTGCAGAAATGCATACTCTTTGGGTATTTCGGCAAAGTCACGTAGATAGAAAAATAATAATACAAAAATCACGACGTTTCGATCGCAACACAAGCAATCGTCATCAGGTGAAAAAAATAATGTTACCTGAAAATTAGTTTCACCTGAGGACGATTGCTTGTGTGACTTTACCGAAAGACCCAAAGAGTAAGTATAATTTATATTGAAACTAAACTAAACAATTTTTGGTATTTTACCAGGTAAGGCCCACTGAGCTATATAGCTCTTTTTTTAAAAGCAACCTGGCCACAAATGATACCTCAACGAAGTAACTTATCACGTGGAAATGTATAGCAACCAAATACTCTGAACGCATGTTTCTAAATGTGGAGGGATAAACTGGAGGACCCGGAGAAACTCCACGAGACCACGGGGACAACATGCAAATTCTAAATATACAGCAGCAGGCGTTAGGGTTTGGATCGATCCACCACCTCCTGTATACCAGGCAAGGTAGTTAACATCTCGCCACTGCAGCGGTGGTTAAGCCAGATACTTGCATCAGGAATAGCGCGATGTTCACACAATTAACAAAATTATCAGTTTGATGGTCTCAGCCTGGCCAACAATGACTATGCCAAGCAAAAAAAACCGTTGTTGGTTTGAATGTCGTGTAACAAACATTTGCCGGTGTTAGGGTGTGTGAGCTTACTGCTAGCCTGGCCTGGAGCCACAGGAAATCACTGGTCAGAGCAGACGTAATTTCAGAGCACGTTCCGGCGTGTCTTTTGCGAAATGCATGTGCCAAAATGCCATGCGCACGAGGGGAATGGTTTGCCAAGTCCTCCTCGCACTCCCTCACGTGCTCATGCCTTCAGGTACAGAGTATCTTAATTCGGCCAGCGGAAACCCAGCTCAGGATTTTGCTGGCAGGTTCAGCAATCCCACGGTGGCATTCCAAGCTCGTCTTAGCTCTCCTCGCTTTCACCTGTTTCACCTCGTGAACTGAGGGACGTCAGAATTAGCGGTCCACCATGAAATGTGGATTGTGGAATCAGGTCAGATTTACACAAACACGGCCACAGTTCAGCCAAATATAGGGGAAATAATGGCTAAAAACACGACGATTTGAACCCATGATCTCTGTGTTGAGAGAAATGATATCATATCAACTGCTCAATGATTGCACTGCAGCATATTCTTACAATTACAACCTAATCATTCAATTTCGTACATCCTGATGTGAATCCAACACGCAACAGTATGAATAAGTTGGATATTATGGATATTTTATACAATTATCTTTGTTTTGAGAGTCATAAGGACCGTGCATATGTGTATACCACGGCATGTATTGATTTATTGAATATTACTGTCTTGCAATTAAAGTGAGAAGTGGCAATAATTTGTTTCATTGGGCGGTTATCTTATCACCTCCACCCCCAGATCCACTGATTATATAATCCGGTGCACCTCACAAGCCTCAGCAAATAACGTAATCAGCGCGAGTTTAGTGAAGGTGAACCTCTTTATCCTTGGCTTCACGCCGAGCTCCTGCCACAACTCTCCGTGACGGCTGCCTCTGCCTTGCCTGATTTATTGTGGCAGGCCATCAAAGAAATACTACACCGAGTTTGTTTCTGATAAATATATGGTGCTTGAGCTATTGTTGAAGAACCCAGCCTTTTAATCTCCTCCGAAATAGCTGGCTCACTGTTTTAAGCCAAAAGTAAGCTCGGGGTAAATCGGCCTGATGGGTAATCCTTCTCTTTCTGCTTTTTTAAGGAACTTTTTAAAAAGTTGTCCTCCCCTTTCTTTTTTAAACAAAAAAAAGTATCTGCATTGTGTAGATAGTGCATACACTTTGGCTTATGATGGGTTTCCGAAAGTGCATTTTCATGAGTGTTGAAACTACAGGAAACGAGAGTATGAAAATGCAATATTGTGCAGGGATTTTAGGCCTGTTTGTTTTAAAAATGCACTCATCTAAAGGTAATCTCCGAATTTGTTCAGCTAACCTGTGCATGGTTGAGTGTTGCGGTCTCCTTTTCATGTATGGGGTTGACAAGAGATCAAAACTTGAGTTTTTTGGGGTACAGAATAGCATATGGCCCACTTGCACCCTTGAGCAGAATGATTTACAATGTGTCCTCGTTTTAAGCTGTTTGAAAGTTTTGACACAAATGCTCGAAGCAGGCACATTTTAATGCCAGCACGACAAACGAGGAAGAATGGGTGAGGGCCGGAAACCCAAATGTCTCGCTTCCGGTCTCAGCTGCTTGGAGGGGTTATTTAAGCAGTTAATAAAGCTATGCTGATCTGACCTAGGTGAGAGCCAGACCAGATAGTGTCACCAGCTGCCACTGATGTGCACAGCTAGGAATCATGCACAAAGACAAATGAGGCAAAGGTGATGAATGCCAATTAACCAAAGAGTACATACCGTGAAAACTTGACAGGACCCTCTTGAAAAAGAGCATTGTGACTTGGTGAGACCTCCTGGGTAAACAAACATTATAATAATAATAACAGGGTGAAGTGCTGTTAGCAAGCTCATGCTGAAGTTTGGCTTGAGTGCTGATTTAGCAACCAACACACCTGGCCACGTTTGTTTCCACTCACACGACGTTCAGGCAACACAAAGGAGTCCAAGTGCAGGCTCAGTTCACTGGATTGTGTAACACGTGAGCCACTGCACCACCACTCCCCCCTCCCGCCACATTAACAGATTGTTGGGACAAGTGCTGCTAGCAAGCATCGATGAAGGCCAGCACAGCACATGAGAGGGTGGGAGGCCAACACTATGCCCTACTGCCTGAGTCGACCTCAGGGAGGCCCTGGACTGGTGCAGATGTTTGACACACTAGTGTTGGCCGTGAGTGGGTATCGAACTTGGGTGACTGGGTTCAGTGCACGGTGCATTAACCACAACACCAACGCGCCCCATCTACACAAGACAAAGACACACGAACGGTCGCACTCAAGAGCGGGTAATTTAAATTATCAGCCTCTCGCACAGTCTCGCTTAAAAATGTTCTTGTAATTGGATGGCAACCCTGTGCATACGCAGTTCTGCGAATTTAGGTGAAAACACGAGTGATTAATCACGCTTGCTGTGCAATACGAATGCATTTTGCAGGGTGTCCACCTCAGCATTGTCAGAGAGCAGCAGTGCCTGTGCATTGGAGCTGTCCGTCGATGGCATTGCGGTGTATCAGACAAGAGAAGTGAGGTCACTTGTGCATCCTAAGGTCAGTGCATGTTAAAATCGTGTCGCATGTAAACATCTCTGCCTTCCCGCTCACAGTCTCTACGCGAGTAGGGCAGGGAGCCCTCGTTTTTTCCGCTTCCCTCAACTCATGAGCTTCTGTCCGCATAATTTCTGTGCCCTCTTCCCTTGTTACGCTTTGTGCTCTGTATTTAGCTCTTATCAAATAAAATAAAGAAATAATGATACAAAAACATTGTTTCCTATGGAATATTATATTCCTTATTTTTTAAAATGCTGTAGTATTAAATAAACCTTGCATTGAATATTTGTTTTTAAGTTTCATTCTAAATTTCTGCGTGATGTACGTACAGTGAGGGAAAAAAGTATTTGATCCCCTGCTGATTTTGTACGTTTGCCCACTGACAAAGAAATGATCAGTCTATCATTTTAATTGTAGGTTTATTTGAACAGTGAGAGACAGAATAACAACAACAAAAAACAGAAAAACGCATGTCAAAAATGTTATAAATTGATTTGCATTTTAATGAGGGAAATAAGTATTTGACCTCCTCTCAATCAGAAAGATTTCTGGCTCCCAGGTGTCTTTTATACAGGTAACGAGCTGAGATTAGGAGCACACTCTTAAAGGGAGTGCTCCTAATCTCAGCTTGTTACCTGTATTAAAGACACCTGTTCACAGAAGCAATCAAACAATAAGATTCCAAACTTTCCACCATGGCCAAGACCAACGAGCTCTCCAAGGATGTCAGGGACAAGATTGTAGACCTACACAAGGCTGGAATGGGCTACAAGACCATCGCCAAGCAGCTTGGTGAGAAGGTGACAACAGTTGGTGCGATTATTCGCAAATGGAAGAAACACAAAAGAACTGTCAATCTCCCTCGGCTTGGGGCTCCATGCAAGATCTCACCTCGTGGAGTTGCAATGATAATGAGAACGGTGAGGAATCAGCCCAGAACTACACGGGAGGATCTTGTCAATGATCTCAAGGCAGCTGGGACCATAGTCACCAAGAAAACAGTTGGTAACACACTACGCCGTGAAGGACTGAAATCCTGCAGCGCCCGCAAGGTCCCCCTGCTCAAGAAAGCACATATACATGCCCGTCTGAAGTTTGTCAATGAACATCTGAATGATTCAGAGGACAACTGGGTGAAAGTGTTGTGGTCAGATGAGACCAAAATGGAGCTCTTTGGCATCAACTCAACTCGCCGTGTTTGGAGGAGGAGGAATGCTGCCTATGACCCCAAGAACACCATCCCCACCGTCAAACATGGAGGTGGAAACATTATGCTTTGGGGTTGTTTTTCTGCTAAGGGGACAGGACAACTTCACCACATCTAAGGGACGATGGACGGGGTCATGTACCGTCAAATCTTTGGTGAGAACTCCTTCCCTCAGCCAGGGCATTCAAAATGGGTCGTGGATGGGTATTCCAGCATGACAATGACCCAAAACACATCGCCAAGGCAACAAAGGAGTGGCTCAAGAAGAAGCACATTAAGGTCCTGGTGTGGCCTAGCCAGTCTCCAGACCTTAATCCCATAGAAAATCTGTGGAGGGAGCTGAAGGTTCGAGTTGCCAAACGTCAGCCTCGAAACCTTAATGACTTGGAGAAGATCTGCAAAGAGGAGTGGGACAAAATCCCTCCTGAGATGTGTGGAAACCTAGTGGCCAACTACAAGAAACGTCTGACCTCTGTGATTGCCAACAAGAGTTTTGCCACCAAGTACTAAGTCATGTTTTGCAGAGGGGTCAAATACTTATTTACCTCATTAAAATGCAAATCAATTTATAACATTTTTGACATGCGTTTTTCTGGATTTTTTTGTTATTTTTCTGTCTCTCACTGTTCAAATAAACCTACCATTAAAATTATAGACTGATCATTTATTTGTCAGTGGGCAAACGTACAAAATCAGCAGGGGATCAAATATTGTTTTCCCTCACTGTATATAGAACTTATTTCGCACCGTACGTCGCCAACCGTGATATGAAGCAAATAAAATTCCTATTCAGAACTCTTGCAGAACAATGCATTTCTGAGAAGATTCGAAAAAAAGCTCACGGAAGGTGATATCACAGAACTACTTCTGAAATACATGTAAGCGAACTCTTATTGATGCATAGGGGCACTGCCATTTCCCGTGCATCCCGCTATAGAGATGTTTGCCCCATGGCAGTCAAATCAAAATGTTAATTCGGGTGAACAATCACATTCGATATGAAGGGTTTTTTAAGCCGTCATTGGTGACTTGGCTGAGGCCAACATCTGACCACACTTGAGAATCTAATTTAACCGAGATTTCAGTGGATGCGGGCTGAGCACTCTGATCCCCTCAATCTCCCAGCCACCCCTGAACAGAATCAACACATTCCTGCGGAGGGAGCTGGTAGGAACGTTGGGTTGCTCGGTCAATGGCCAGGGTCAACGGCGGCGTGGTGTATTCCGCAAATATGGCCGACTGTGAGGGCGGGCACAAGCCGGCGTGAGTAGGTTACACGTTGAGTTTTATAAGGGCGCTACGGGGTGACCAGCCCCTCCCCACCCAGCCCCACCCCTCCCACCCCCCACCCAGCCCCACCCTCCTGACTCAGCCCCTCCTCACCCTCCCCACCCAGCCCCACCCTCCCGACCCAGCCCCTCCCCACCCTCCCCACCCAGCTCCTCCCCACCCTCCCCTCCTCACCAAATCCCTCCCTCCCCACCCAGCCCCTCCCTGCACGACGGATGGAAAGGACACAATCATCCCCTGTGGGCTGGTGTAACCAGGAGGTTCCTACCAGTATTACTTGATGATGTATTCACACTTGTTGTAATGCAGAAGCCCTGTCTGAAAAATTGCGTGCGCTCGTTAGTCACATCTTCGTGATGAGCTGCTGTTTTGTAATTATCACTTACGGCCTGTTATTTGGAGCATTCTCAAATTGCACTAAAATATATTCCATAAGCACGTACGTGAACAACTAAAGTTAACTTTTATAATTGGTCTCAAATTGCCCGCTGCAAGCAGAGTTTTTCCGCAAAGTTTCTCGTTTGTTTCCCGATTGGCATCGGTCGCTGGTGGCTGTTGCGTAACCATTCGCCGACGCGTACAGGAAAGCTTTCCAACGTGTATTTGCGTCGGGCCTTTGCACAATTCTGAATTTAGTAGCAGCCTCTTTGCTCCGACGGCCAGTTATCACCGTCGTGCGTCGATTAGTAACAGTCGAGTGTGAAGTGAAGTGTTTCTCATCGCATGTGATCACTGGGTCGACCAACTAAAGATTAGCACTTAACTGGACGTGGTAATTATGGTAGCTGCAAGGCTCTTACCCCCAGGATGCTTATATAAGCACGAACGCAGAACTAAAGTCGCGCTTCTTTCCATTCGTGCGGTGCTTTTGTGGTTGTCTGACCGATGATTGTTTTTAGCACCTGCATCTCGTTTGTATCTCCCCACTTCCTCAACGTGTCTTTTGTGGTTTTCCCAAAAAAAAAATCGACGAGAAAATTAATTGAGAGAACATAACACAGAAAATTATTAAAAGGCGTCGTAGCGAGCGACGGGGGCATGGAAGAAGCAAAAAAGAGGCTGATGACTGGTGACTCATAAATTGGGAGAAAGATGGAACCATACCTCGTGGTAAAGATACAATCGTAAAATTAGTTGAAGGATCTTATGCAGCTCCTCTATCATTGAAATATCATATATCCAAGGTATCAGACCGTTCTCCCATATAAAGAGGTAAAGGTTCCAGACGACCGCTGTCGAAAGTGTACCAAGATTAAAATCACGATGCTCTTGGAAAGCTGAAGTTAATCATGAAAAGCAACGTGGCAGTTTTTTCCAAGAGGAAAGTTTTAAATCGGTGCATATTATTTGCTGCGACACGTGGATCAGAAAGATGGACACCGATTAAGAGGATGGAACAAAGGATCCAAAGTGCACAGAGAAGTGTGGAGGGAGACGCGTGCGTTAGGATTACCCTGAGACGGAAGGAGGAACACGCGGAGTAGAGTACGTGAGCAGGTGACACAAAAGGGGGCCAGGTGAGGACACGTTCGGTACAAGGGGACGACACTGGCTGAGTGAGACTCGCTATTGAGAGCTCGACCAAAGAAGGGCATTCATCCAAGAGGACCTCCACCTTGGAAATGGAGCATTCAGATCGACTTGTGTGCAGGTGCCGGGTGGACCCGTTACGTTGTGGCGCTGTGAAGGCTGGCGGCGACTTCATCAAAATCTTTATTTTGACTGGAAGAATCCGATGAGCTGTGAAGCTCTTTTTCACAGATGTTTCGGTAGGGGGGCAGGTCGGAAAGTTACAACAACAAACAATACAAAAACATACACGAATGCAGAGTATAAGAAAGCTAAGAAAATCGCTCAATACAAATACATTTAATATATAAATACTAAATTTTGATTTCAAGCTTTCGTGACTGCAGGGATTCATATTCTTGGTTCTTTCGGTAAAGTCACGTAGAAGGGAAATAATAATATTTTTTTATTGTTGTATATTTATATTATTTTATTCTTTCCCTTCTACGTGACTTTACCGAAAGAACCAAGAATATATAAATACTAATTGCAAGTCCATCAAATATCTTCCTTGATCCAGCAGTGGATTTATAACAGCAGAAAACTGATAATTGAGCCACACATATGGTGCAATGTGCTGTCCTCTAAATATGCAGCCTATAGAGACGGCTAATAGTTAATTGGTTTGAGAAATCACATTTTTAATTAATACTTTCTCATTATCCATTATTAATAGATGTTTTAGAGGTTTTTTGATGATCGGTGGAGAGCACCTCTGCTATGGGATTTAAATATGGGATTTGGATAATCACATCGAACTGTGTGGCCACGTTCAGTAATGACATTGGTGAACCGCTGCTGAAAGAGAGAGAGAGAGATGTGGGACTCACTAAGCACGTTAGCAGATGGGGCATTGTCACCCATTCAGCTGGGAACAATACCTGGGACACTTGATCCACTGCTATGAAGTCAAACTGATTTCTCGCTCGGTGAGGCAATGCTCATCTCCTGGTTACCACCCCGAGCTAGTGGGAGACATTCCACATTCCTATGGTGGGGGTGAGTCTATCTACAGGACAACAATGCTGACTTGCAGACAAAGTAGTAGCGATTTTATTCACCCTGTAAGGATGATGGGCTAAGTCAACCCTCAACCGGGATTTGGATTTTGAACAATACAAAGATCCCCCGTATAGCCTGAACAGACTTTTGGGGCAATGCCATTTGCGAGCAGCTATAAACGCCGGTACGGCACACGAGAGAGTGGGTGGCCAGCACGACGTCCGACCGCCTTTGTCTCCCTAGTGGCGATGTTTACACACCGCACCAGGTATGCATTTGAGCAACACATAAACACACAAACACACAAGTCCAATTGATACGACTATTGGCGGCTGTGCCATATCATGCTAATGTTTGTTCTTTAACCTAAATAGTTTTACTCTTGTGTCTCTGAATTAGTTATGGCTTTGCATCTAGATCCCAGGAATGGAAACTTTAGTATACAATAACTCTCTGTGTAACTGCAGGCCCCTATAACAGAGGATGCATCTCAATGTGCTCCCACCTGGCAAATAATGAGAAAAAGACTACGAAGTCTTCTTTTTTATTGTACGAGGTAAGGCCACTGAGCTATATAGCTCAACAAAGTGGCTTAACATGTGGAAATGTATAGCAGCCAAATACTCTAAACGCATGTTTCTAACAAACAATTGAATACGGCATCATTTGTTTCAAGTAATTGAAATAATGCACACAGTGGTTAAATTTCGATTTAAAGCTTTCGTGACTGCAGGGATTCATATTCTTGGTTCTTTCGGTAAAGTCACGACTTTACCGAAAGAACCAGGAATATACAGTGGTTGTTTGGGTTAGAGATGTCCTGTCACATTACAGAAGTAGTTAATAAAAAAAACACACCCATCCCACAGTGAATTCATGAAATATAATCATATGGGTTATGATTAAATTCAAAAACACGTTTTGTGTTTTTCATTTTTTTGTTACCTTCCCCCCCGCCCCCCCCCCCAAAATTAGGTCCCGAATGTGCTATCGGCATTGTGTCATTAAAATAAAATAATTGTATATATTTTTTTAAATAAAATAATTGTATTAATCTTCAGATCTCTCTCAGGGCAGTCCAACCCTTCATGTTAGAGCATGGCGCGTGAGAGCAGATATCAAAAACTATCTCTGAGATCACGTCGCCTACATGTGATCTCTTCACATCATTTTCACGTAATTTTTGTAAATAATTGATTGATGCATGTATTGTGAGCTTAATTAACTTTTTAAATTGATGAATTAAAGCGTTGTTACATGTCTACTGTGACATAAATACTCTATCCTCACTGCCTAAACTTATACGACACTGCTAACCACGTAAGCTGAAACCAAACATAAAATAGGAAGGGGGGAAATGTCGCAAATATCAGCGAGGACCTGTACTCACAAAGGGGTTTAGTTGACCAGCTGTGTCCACATTCCTGAATAGTGTGGAATTATTGTACAAAGTGGCACACATTCATAGGAGGAGAATTGCAGCTGTAATGATTTAACGTAACATAATGTAAGAAAAGCAAAAGGAAATTGCTTCATGACTTTTCATCAGTCTATATTGTTTGAGTAATGTAACCTGGAAAATGTAAAACTATGATGCTGTTCTATTAATTTCATTTACTTTCATTTATATCAATCTACGGATCAGAGAAAGCTCTGCACGCAACATCAGAACAAAAATAATTAATGTGAAAAAATATTACACCGAATCAAGGATTAACAGATAATGTTATTCAAATTCTATATTCCAGGAACATTAAATCTTGCTTGACAGGGCTTTGATGCAAAACACTTATGCGGCCGTATAGGATGATCCAGATGTTAATATAGCATGTCTTTAATATAACATTATAAACATGACCTTTGCCTGTCTTCTGTGATAAGGCTAAAACAAAAGCCATTCTATGAGACACTTTTTGATTATACATGATGACATTGTCATATCTGTCCAAAACAAATGAACCCGGATAACCCCCATACAGAATTGTAAAATTGTCATTTTAATGCTTAACAAATAACGAAATGATTGGATTGAGGGAAAGCGCTTTGCAATGACATTAATGCATATATTCACACGCTCCCCATCGCCTCCACCAATGTATTTCTGGACCCATCGAGAAACAATTATATTAATCTTAATTATAGAAAAAAACATTTGATGTTATAAAAATAAATCTTATTTTTTTATGTTATACAATGCTTACAATGGGGCTAACAGAGCATGCATTTAATTAAATTGGACATGGTTTTACATGCACCCAGATATTCAATTTTGCCACTTTGATTAAATAGTTTTTTGTTCATCTATATTATATATATGTGCATTTCATGAAAAAAACGCAAAAATGTTTCACTGTAATGATATGTAAATTGAAGGGAAGGCACTGTTATCAAAGCAGCATCTGCAATGAATTGCAATCATTGAATTTTTCGCGTGTCAAATGTTGCCGTGGAAACAAAAAATACTACTTTAAAATAAAATAATAACGGTGCACGTGGTCTCGTTAAACAATAGCACGATTTATTTTAAAGCTCTCTGGATCATGATAGATGCAGAATGCCAGTCCTTTAAAAAAAAAATATCCATCCACAATATGCACGATTCAAAATATTTCACGTGAAATTTTAAACAATGGCAGTCGTATTGAGAAAAGCGTTAATATTCAAAGTTTATTCCAGAAAACAATAAAAAAAGAAGTCCATTAATAAAATTGCTAAAATGAATCCGATATGAAGTATATATA